>CM076580.1:1316811051-1317327510 GCA_034641835.2 Pinus albicaulis | reverse complement strand
ATAACTCCCACATTATTATGACTTTTTTCACACACGCACACATTCGTACAAGACAAATCACTATATCTGTTCAGAAATTCCTTTAATGGAAAATGACACAATGTGCATTCGCTTTACTTAAACTTTTACAAAAGACTCACCACTTCAGATTTTGCCTTTGGAGCATACAAATATAATAAAGCTAACACATTGCATATTGTTCCTATGCAGACAATGCATAAAGATTCTAATCTTAATTTCCCAACAGAGTACTTAACATAATCGAGTAGGCAAACTCATGATTCCTCTTTGAGGACATATAACATAATAGGCATGCAAAACATGGTTTTATTTTCCATAAAACTAATGGAATAAAACATAAGAATACATGCCTTATTCTCGAAATATTATACCCACATTAGCCATGTATATATTTCAAGGAAACTAAAACATTACTTTATTTTTTGTACATGTAATTCATCTAGCAATGTAGTATATTTAAGAGGTTATTATCTTTAGCCTATATTTATTTTCAAGAAAAGAACTTGGATTCCTTATCATTTAACACACTGGTACGAAATCCATTTTAAAAGAAAACAAGCTTCCTATATTTTCTTAAATAAGATATATATAAAGGCAAGCAAGTTTACTTATTTATGTTTTACTACTGCTCACACCTTTCAAAATACATACTAGTAATCTTTGCAAGAACTCACATGGGTTCTTCTCAGCGAAACTAGCAGAGTAGTTTGATCTTTTACCATGGTATATATTTCTAAAACATTAACATAATATAAATATTTTCAAGAACTTACATTGTAAGTTTGTCTTTACGTGTACATGGAAAAGATAAATCCTTTTTAAAGAAACTCTAACTTCATTGCTATTTACTTTGTACACATTTTATTTGCCATAAATGCAATAACTATTGTTTCAAGAAAATAAAGAAAATAATACTTATCTCTTGAAACTCTTTATTCAACCTGGATTAGAGATGCGATGCCTTCCTTCACATATGCGATGCCTTCCTTCACATACGCGCATTTCATCTCGGATCTCTCAATTTCTTCCCGCTTAACAATCTCCAAAGGCACCAGTGTTACAACCTTTAGCTCTGATACCACTTGTAACATACACCGCTAACTTCACATGGAAATATAAGGAGATAAAAAATTTTATACGAGTTACTCATGGGTAACTAACCATTCACCATTAAATATTCCTTACTCATCATTACATATAATGTTTACCAGTTCCTAGTGTAAATTTTTAGAATAAGAATAGTAAGCTCCTTAACCATTAACAACCTCCATTATAGTACTTTAGCTTAATACTGTATGATGTAACCTTCCATTCATTTCATCACTCTTATAGTCATCACATACTTTCCATTATGAACATCATAACAAGAAAGGAATCAACATCATCAACTTGACACAATAATCAATCACATCATTGAACACCAATATACCCTAGAAACCTCGTAGGGTGAAAACCAGCAAACATTTAATTTTATTATTAAACGCTCGTGAGGGTGATCAGCCCTCACTCAATGGATTATAAGGAACACCATCCCTTAACCATCGTTTATAAATCTTACAAGGAAATAAACAAATATCTAGCTTAAAGCCATTACAATAAATATGATACCATTTACCCTCTGGTCTTCATATCTTCATATCTTGATGGCATGGATGTACCTACAATGGTCCATCATACACTGGATCATCCGATAGTTCGTACTCATCTGCATGAACCATAATCATTTACTTGCCACCAGGTTAAGCATAATATTTCCTTTATACATATCACCATCATACCCTGCTAATTTTAGCTTCAACATACATTGATGTCAAGATTCATAAAGTACAATAAATCATTTCACATATCTATACTATAGTGGTTTCTCCATCTACTCATGTATATTCATGACATGCAAGTAAAGTACCTTGACATTCTTCCTTTAACAACACATACCTCATATGTGCTAGTTATAAGTAATTACATTAACTAATGTTTCCATCGCATAAGTACACATTCCTCGCAAGACAATAGTCAGCATTCTCAAGATATATTTAAAATAAACTAATACATTAGTTACGATATTCGTGCATGAAATTTACCTAATTTAGTCAAAATAGATAACCCTGAGCTATTACCTTTGATTGAATGGAACGCAAGCCAACATAACAAATGTTTCTCCCATGCATGCAAATACATAGATTCCAAAAGAGTCTCCGCAAAGGGAGTGCTTACACAACGAAGCACATAGTTTCCTTCACGAGTCTTCCCAAAGGAAATCTTAACACAAGTGAGCATGTAAAGACATGTTTTCTTTTCTGTAAAACTATGCAATTAAGTATACAAATACATGTCTTCTTTTTCAAAGATTATACTATCAATCGTTTCCAATGTAGTTTAACACAACATGCTATCTTTCCCACCTACAAACATGTATATTCTTTCCAATGAAAGTTAATTCATATATTGCATGCCTATGCAGGATCTTCTTCCAAAAAGGATTAACATCATAATCATGATAATATAAAAGTAATCACACAGTTTGTTCATCTAAAGAAATATAACTGAGTACCTCCATGGATTTATTGAATAGCTAATCTTTACCTAACACCATGGTAATCTATTCATGGAATTATGAATTAACTAATATTTACAAACACCCGCGTAATCTACCCATGGATTTATGAAATAATTAATCTCTACCAACACCATGGTAAACTATCCATGGATTTATAAAACTATCCATAGATTTTACCATTCAAAACCTAATTTCTTTTTAATCTTAAAAATAATTATATCTTTGTGCTATTTACTTAAAAATATCATCGTCACTAAACCAATTTGAATAACAATACAACTTAGCATATATATAAAATATATTTTTAAATTAACCCAAAAAAATAACAAAAGTTCTAGTTGTACACATATTTACCAATATGAAAACCAAACTATTTACCACACTATTAATATCACACGCTTGACAAGTGACATTTTTGATATTTTTGAAACTTCAAGTGGAAGAAAAAGAGAGAGTCTGTGAAATAATTTTCGATTCTTGAATGCAAGAAAAGCCAAACTATTTTTCACACTATTAATATCACACATTTCACAAGTTTTTTTTTTTTTTTTTTAAATATTTTTGGAATTTTAAATGAAGAAAAAAATTAATTGTGTAATTAATAAAATAGTAAATTCTAATTATATAAAAATAAAAAGTTCAACCAATAACTTATTTATTAAATCAAATTCATTTTAATTAAAATTAACAATTTTTTAAAAATCATATTCAAATTTATCATTTATTTATAACTCATCTTACATAGAAACATGAGTGTTGTTTACTAAAAACTAACAAAAACATATTTATTCATTTCAATCGAAGTTTGTTTGGAATTATATTCAACTTTATCATTAATGAAAACGATTGTCTGTTTACTTAATAAAAACATATTTATGATAAAGATTTTCTAATTTGATAAAGTTATGTTAGAATTATATACTTGACTTTTGAATTCTTCACCCTCTAAGTCTATCACTAATTTTTAAATAACTAAATATATATATGAAATTAAAACTTTTCAAAATAAAAAAGATAAAAATATAAATATTTATCACAAAAAAAAATCCAAAACTTATAAATTTTTTTTGAACAATATATGAAACAAAAACGGAAAAAGTAAAACTAGGCATTTGTTAAAATAGATGTAATTTGCGTGACTTTTTCATTGCTTGTTATTCTTGTGGCCAATGGTACAATACAACGATTAAACATAACCACTGAAACTGCCATAAGAGAAGACACTAGCACTCTGAAGTGGGGACCTAGGTTTTTATCCATGGTGCTGCCAGCGATATGCTCAATGATATTACCATTTTAAATATTAAGAAAGAGAACCAGATGGGCACTATAGCCAAGATAAGATTGGTTTCCTCTACTTGAGTTAGAGAGCGAGCATACCATGGGTTTGGCTCTTTTCTTCTTCTTGTATCAGTATTCCATTCTGAAGAGTCTATGGCTACTTTGTCTGGAAACCTAATACATTTCCAATGAAAAAGAGAGATCAAAATAGTATGTTTACATTTTCTTCCAAATTTTGTGGAAAGTAGGTGAATGGTTTTCATTGAATATTTTGTGGAAAAAAAAACAAATACTTACTATAAATTATCTGTCTGCACAGTGCAACTTCCGTCTGGTTTTTATGAACTCAACATCCTTTTCCTTCTAGTAAAGCACAATGCTGAGGAGCAACACTGGCCCTCCATGCAGAGTGACGCAGTCTAGCACAGTGAATGCGCCAGAGGGAGGAGGAGTGCCTACCATGTGTCGAGAATTTCCCGGAGTTCTCAGGAGATTCATCCAATGTGTATTATAAATTATATTCTAGTGATATTATCTGTAAAATAACTTTCATTGCTGAAGAATAATATAAATCTTCATATGTTGCACTGATTTTCCCACATTGGGTTTTTTCCGGGGACAATTGTCCAAAAATAACTTTGTTCATGTGGTTGTTTCTATTGTGTTATATGTGTTCTATTTGTTATTCTAATTTTGATTAAAGTGAATGTTGCAGTTGTATTTATTTCAAAATTTACTGAAGCATCTATAAATAACTTATCATAAATAAGTAGGCAAAATAAATCAATCACTGCAGTAGTATTTTCAGATTGAAAATTTTCACGTGGTCTCAGAGAAAAAGGAAAAAGATAGAAAAGGAGGTTCTGCAATGAAACTAAGATCTGACATAGATGTAGCTCTGAAGGATTCACGGAGTCTTCCAAAACAAAAGGAGAAATAAAGGGATCATGGCATCTCAGTTCTAGAATTCAAACTATAAGAGGATTTCGCTTGTGTGTCAAGCATGACCTCTCCAGGGGTTTGGTATATTAATAGTGGAGCATATGCTCACATGAAGGGAGTTCGAGAATGCTTCTCGAGATACCAAGAAGAGCAGATGAATTTTTAGATCACGATGGAAAACAAGGCCAAGTCTACCCCCATTGGAAGAGGAACCATAATATTTCAGACATAAGTTGGTAACAAGCTTTAGGCCACAAACGTGTGGAAGTGGAACTTGAGCCACACTCATTTATTAACCAGATAACTAATAAATCAACCATAAATAACTCATTCATGTGTGAACTGAGATTTACCAAGTTGAGATTAGAGTTCAAGCGTAGTGTACTATCAATTATATAATCATCCAACTTGTACAGGTGGTACATGCAGTCATAGGAAGGCATATGATGGATTGTGTAGTATTGGATGGGGATTTCCCTAATTAATAGGGACTAATTAACCAAGGAAATAATTCAAGTAAACATGGACTTAGGAAAGCCAAAATTTGGTTAAGTATTGGCCTATGCTTGTCTAGGAAGTAGTGAGAGAGATAGATATAGTGAAAATATTGCTCAGGCATGAGCAAAGAATTGTAATCTTGCCATATTTGTCTGAATAATGAAATATACAGATAGCAGGGATTTTAGCTATGGGTTTCCCAAGGAAATCATTGTGTAATGTTTTTATTGAATTCTTTCTCTTGTATAATTCATGATTTCGCGATCGTTTAAATTGGTTTCCACAATTGATAGAGTAGATTCAAGTCCATTGTTTTAGAAAATTACAATTAGCAGTTTGAATCTACAAGAAATTTCTATAGGTAGTTCGATCTATTGGTTCATGTGAAATTTTAAGGTTATGTTGTAGGCTCTAAATGTATACCTCAACATTGGGAGAAAGCCACCCGATCAGGAACCATTTGGAAGGGTGCTTCTAAATGGTTAAACTAGGTCTAGTTACATTCTCTCCATATTTTTTGGATTAAAGTATGCCTTCTTCTTACCAATAGAGAAGAGCCATCAAATCAACCGTCTTACTGAATTCAGGAAAGAGAGTGATCCTTAAGCTGATCTAGGGTTCAACCAAGCCACAAGCTATTTTCTTCCCCTATATGAGGGGGCTTGTAGAATGTAGAAATTTGAACTAAATGAAAATGTAATCTAAAATCAAAATGCAACTAATCCTATCTCGAATTGGGAAAAGGATAACCATTTTTCAACTCAAGAGCAGACGAAAAAACTCAATAGGGGAAGAGGACTGTTTATATGCTTGAATCCATTATATAACTTTTCATCAATTAGTGAAGTAGTTCAATTAATTAATGGAAGAAAAACTAAAATAGAAATGTAATTAAACAATAAATAGTTATTGTTCAACATATTCCAAGCTCAATGAATTCATATTAATTTTAATCCTATTATGCTCCTCAAAGATAGCTCCTATGGAACTGTAATGTCATAAAACTAATGATAAGACAGAAGTGTTCAATATCAAAAGTCATTCACTATTTAGAATGGAAAATTAAAATCAATTAAAGAAATTATGGAAATGGAAACTTAGCGTACACCTCAAACAATAGTGCATATGAAATGAAAGTTTATAAAATCATACCAAAATCTCATTACAAGTCTGTAGTCCTTGAGAAACTTCAATCCTTGGAGAAATTGCCAACAATAGTGCCAAACAACTTCTCTTTCAAAACCAAAAATTCTCTCTCTCCATAACTCACCTCACAATACATTACAGAAGTGCACATGCATAACAAACATAAATCACAGAGTATTCCCCTGAGCTCAGATCTGAAGTTTTCCTTCTACCTATAACTATAATCTATTCAACAATAATGCTATTAGAGCCTCTAGTTGCATAGTAGAGGGACTCTTTCTCCTTTCTACAAACCACTATTTATAATTACAAAAAATAATTCCAAATAGGAAAGTTGTTGATGAACAAATCTGCTCCAACAATTTTCATTGGTCAAAATTCTTTTTCTTCTCTTGATAAATCAATTTGATTGATTAAAATATTCTCTTCCCCATCTCTTCCACTCTTCTCCTGCCAAAAAAAAATCAATAGTAAATTAAAATGAAAATGAAAATAAAAAATACCAAATCTAGAAAAAAAAACATCTTGAATTATAATTCAAATAAATAAATAAATAAAATGAAATATGAGCTTTCCATTATTCATTGTAAATATATTATTGGTTAAAGAGAACATAGTCGAATGAATATGCAATCAATAAAGGCTTTGGGCCAAGGAAAATGCAAAAAACTAAAATCAGAAAATTAGGTTTGGTTACAAATTTGGAGTTTAATTTTATGCTAAATTTTAGACTCAATTAATGACTGAAGCTCATCATGAAACTACTTCAAAAATATTCTCCATGATTTTATCTATCTAATGAGCTATCATGAGTCTAATTTAGCCAAGTAAAACTCAATTTATGAGCTTTTACAATTGAAGTGTCAAAATTGCCATAATTTTCAAAAATTTACTGCCTAAGCGAAAAATAAGAAATTTTAATTAGAATCTAATCCTAAATTAAATTAACAATTAATACTTAATTAATGTTAATTTAATTTTAATTTCAAAATTAAATTAAATTAATTACAAATTAATTATATATAATTAAAACTGAGTTTAATTAAAAATTGAAATGAATTATAAATGAATTAAAATTATAATTAAACTATATTAAAAAAATTAAAAATCTTTTTAAAAATTTTACAAATGGCTTTGGATCCATACAATATTCGAAGAAGGGCTTATATGAAGTTAGGGGAAGGATTTATATACAAAGGAGAGGAAGATTTTTTTGTGTGGGAGGCGTAAGGTGTATCGGAGCATCAGGGTTTTTTAAAATACAAAACTTTTGACATAGAATGTTGATGTTCGATAAACATATCACATATCTCAATTTTATATATATTGGGGTATTTATTTTAATATCGAGTGTCTTTTTCTTTTTTTCTTTTTTAATATCTGAAAGTTTTTTATTGAGATTTTTATATTGGAGGTTTTTATATCGATATTTTCATATCAGAGGTTTTTTTTTTCGGTACTTTTGTAAAATAGAAAGGGAGGATATGAGGTGGAGTGAGGCCCTCTTGGAGTTGGTCTTATCCATTATAAATTACAATCATTTGGTAATAAAAATTTCAACAAAACAAGCTACAACCATTTTGCAATTTTTAGATTTTAGGCTTCGTAATTTCTTTTAAAATTGGGTATTGGAATAAATTACCGAGATTATGAAAACACATAATTTTAATTGTTCTACAATTTATATACAGTGATTTTGTAGGACCGTTAGTGAAAAATGAATTAATTAGTAAAAACTTAAATATGAATTAATACCGTGAAAATTTATGAATCTAAATTACAGAAACCCTACTGCAATATTTTGATTTACTTCTTCTATTTGTTTGATTTAATTAACAAGTTATTTTTATGAAATATTTAGTAAAACATCAAAGTAAACACTACTACAACCTACACATACATACAGATCAAGCACTAAAGAATAAAACCCACATGACTAAGGAAACAATATTTTTTGGACAAATGTCCCCGAAAAAAATCAATGCGGGAAAACCAGTGCCACATCTCTTAGAGGGTTTTATTATTATGAAGAATTCTAAATACATTCAAGGACATTAGACATGGTTTTCCCAAACAGAGAAAGTCATGACAGATGTACCTCCATCACTCAGAGATAGAAAATATGGCTGATTTAGTTGAGGATGAAGAACCCCATGGGTGCTTACATAGTCTCTAAGTCACCCTTCAGTGTGACTACTTCACACCTTCTAGATATGCTGAAAATGAGCCCTTTCTGGACCACTGGAACCTTAGTGTTGCCTCTTTTGGTACTGTGTTAGCCTTACGGCCTTGTGTGAGCCTCTGTGCAGCTCTGGCTGGCCCTATGTCACCTAGGCTGACCCTACGCAGCCTCTGCACAACTATGGCTTGGCCTACGTCACCCTGACTGAGCCTATGCAGACTCTATGCTACTCCGGCTTGGCTTGCGTCACCCTTGCTGGGTCTCTACACTGCTCTGGTACGGATTTTCCTCTTTGCCAATGTGTTCTCGGCCTCAGATCTAAAATCCCACTATCGATCTACCCCTCACTGCACTGTAAGATCACTCGAAAATTCTCAGCAAATCATGCCCCGGAATTTCGACTTAGCTCAAGTGCTGCTACTATGTGTGTCTTCTCCAACTAACCCCAAGCCTTAATTTATTACTTTTCTTGTTCAACAATCAACGATTGTGATCTAATCTCTAATCAATGATTAAGATTATAAAATAATTGATCCTCTTCACTTATAATATTCTCACCCACATGTCTAAATTAATTCACTTTAACTATTTAATTTCCCTTGGTTAGACTTAGGGTCTCCATTAAAATAATTAATATTTTGAATAACTTAGGTTCCAAGTGAAATGTATCCAAACAATTTATGGGTCTTGGAGATCTCATGTGTTCTAGCCCTTCCACAAGGTTTCAGAGCTAGATCAAATCCAATGCTAACCAAAATCTCAACACTCCCTCTTAGCGAGGAGTGTGCTCTAGCAACACTTCACTCCAGAAGCATTAGTTCGATCCATGGCATCAATCCCCCTCCTTGTTGATACTCGGCTTGTTGCCCCTCATCCACTACATTGTTGCCTTCTGTACTACTGCCCATGACTCTGCCACATTCACTGCCTCATCTGTACTGCAACTCCCTCTCAAATGAAACATCATGCTACCCATAACACTGCCACTGCTAACCTCTACACTGCAACTCAGTTGCTAAGAAGTAAGCAACTCAAGTAAATCACCTAAAATACTGACATACAAGTCAGTTTTCCTGCATCTCGGTACTAAAGCACCCTTTGCTGCTGGACTACACTGTCCCTCTAAAGCTCTGCATTGCTTCTACTGTGCACTGCGTAAGCACTGCCCCTCTGTGTTGCTGAAGTCCCATTAGCCTTTGCGTTGTTACTTCCATGTTGCTGCTGCCTCTCCACTGCGTTGCTCTAGTCTTCAGCATCCCCACTGCCAAAGTTCCTCCATGATCCTCTTCAGCAAGTAACTCTAGTCATCCTTCTACTTTCTTTAAGGGCTAACGTAGCTTGTATGTGATCCAAGAGTTTGGGAACCTCAAGGATCCTACCCACATATGCAGTTCAAGAGAACTACAGATAAATGTCACCCCACCTCTTCTCTGGAGGTACATGCGCACTCATGGCCATATCATCATCACTACCATCATCCCCCTTAGTTGCTACAACCTTGGAATCTGAATCATCCGCGCCCTTTTTATTCTGAGGACAAGTATTGGCGAAGTGTCCAAATTTGCGACATCTGAAGCACCGAACCTTTGAGAGGTCCTTCTTCTTCTTCCCTTGCTGCTGTTTTTGTCCTGTAGATGTGAGGGCCACATCTTCCTCCTCCTCCACTGCTGCTGCCCATATTGGACATCCTCTTGATCTCCTCTTGACGAAGAGTTGTTCACCTATCCTCCCAATTTGGAAGTTGTGCTTTTCCCAAAACACTTTGGACAAAGGTCTCCCAATCATCAGTGACTTCATTTAGGTCAATCCTCACCATGAGAACATCGTCAGGATTTGCCCCCATAGAAACCAGTTGATCTCGAATTTCCTTCAATCGAATGAGGAAGGGATTAATTCCCTCTCCCTTTTCCATCTAAAATAGTTGGAGTTAATTCTCTAGAAGCATATTCCTCTGGAAAAAATTACCTTGATACAATGTGGTCAAGGTCATCCAAATCTTACTTGCCATACGATCCTTTAATCTATCCAATATCAGGTGCTTGGCCCTTGCTTTCACTTCCTCATACTTCTTCAACAGATCAACATCGACCAGGATGGACACAACCTTCTCGGCATAATATTTTATGTGATATTCATCCAGGACATATAGGATCCTTGCCTTCTAGATGACAAAGTTAGATGCACCATTTGACTTGTCTTGATCCCTCAATCCATGAGAGGCCATCTCTGATCAACGATGTTGAAACGAATGCTCTTCTCCCTTCTTCTGTTGTTGCTCTTAGAAAGAGACTAGATCTAGGTTTCTTGGTGATAGAAAACCCTCTAGAGAATACACTCCCTCTGACTAGTGATTTCCTTCACAGAAATCCTCCACCAATTCTGTCGAATCATCCCTCTCCAATCACTCTGCGAATTGGATCTCAGACTTCTTTGCTAGAAAGTCTACTGAGGAACTGTTTCCCCTTACTTTCTCAACCCTGCCAGATATTGTTCTGTACTAGCAGAAACAATGCTCCACCAGCAACTTTGAAGATCAAAACCTGCACCCCCAGTAATGAAAATTGACACAACGTCACCCCTTCTCGGAATACTGTGTCACCCTCTTGGGTCTGTTTCAGCCTCTACGTCAACTATACATGATCTAGAAAGGCTCTGTGTCACCTGTATGGGCCTGCACTAGCCTCTATTCCAGATCAACGTGAGCTAGACAGGCTCTACATCACCCCTGCTGGGTCCACGCTATCCCTTAGGTGATGCACTACCTCTTTCTGGATTTGTGTTGTCTCATTTTCTTTCCTGCAGCAAAAATATTCATCACTTCGCTGATGGCTTTAGCTCCCCTGATCTGCAATAGCTCTGATACCATGTGAAAATTTCTAAATCCAAATTACAGAAACCCTGCTACAGTATTTTGATTTACTTCTCCTACTTGTTTGATTTAATTAACAAGTTATTTTTCTGAAATATTCAGTAAAACATCAAATTAAACACTACTGCAGCCTACACATACATACATATCAAGTGCTGAAGAATAAAGCCCACTACAAAGGAAACAATATTTTTTATCCTTGGAAAGTTGACAAAGATTAACTTCACTAAGGAGTACCAATATTTGTGGAGTTGACATATATTGGGTCGTATTTCCCCATCAGTGGTGGAGGGGGGTCAAGGTGAACCAACCAGGCTTCCAACTGCGTGAGTTTGTCCAGAATGCACATATGCCAACATAATACCACAACCATTGGCTCCCTTAAGGGACATTAGACATACTGAATTTGGGACACCGCAACCATCTCTATGTCATGTTACGCACTACAAATTTTCTAAGATATCTCCACCCATATTTTGACTAACAACCTCGGTTGTGAAGGGGTTGCGTGAGAGGAGATGCCTCTCTTTTTTTGGGCTAGCTAGTGACCTAGACAAGGGCTCAGTGTGCATCCCCTTACATCCATGCTTGACGTGACAACTACCTTTTTGTGATATTGACATTGAGGCCTCCACTCCAAGATCTTTCCACTAGCTAGCTATGACATGAAGCCATACATGGAAAATTCCAAGGTAGGTGATTCACCTATTGACCCCACACTTCTCCCCAATTCACTCCTTGCAAAAAAAAAATCTGATTCCTACATCAAACTTAGACTTCCCTTGGATCGTAAGACCTTCCTTGACACCCACTCGGTTATTCCTACCGTTCACATGCTCCACGAATTCATCCACTTATGACCCAAAACTATACCATGATTGTATTAATTTCAAATCACCGAGCACAATTCTCTCCAAATGCAAACACCTTGCACTCCAAATAAAGACCACCCACTCTTAAGGAGTGCGTCGTTGTAAGAGGAGGCTAAAGAGGTTTTTTGTTACACCAAAACCCGTAGGTGTTGGTAAACTTCCAAACAGGTAACTAGGATCCCCAAGGTGGGAATTATGGATTCCATAGAGGTGCGGTGATTACTCCAACACCCCCTCTCAAGTACAGCTCCGAGGGAACAACACCCCCATTAAAATAAGCTTAGGAGAATCCAAACTTAGTCGAGGCTCTGATACCATGAAGAGGTTTTTCGTTACACCAAAACCCATAGGTGTTGGTAAACTTCGAAACCAGTAACTAGGATCCTGATGACGGGAATTACAAATTCCATAGAGGTGCAGTGATTACTCCAATAGAGACACTTACATGAGTATGAAAATAACTTTTTAAGGTATCACGCCAGTGTACCAGTAGGTTGGATAGTCACAAGATAAAGAACGTAGGAAACAAGAGTGAATAAGGAAAGAGGCCTACCCAATTTCGTGTTCACACTCCACCCAAATCCAACGGGAACTGAAAAAATAAGTGTTGCGATAAAAATAAGCTCATACAAATTACAAGGTGAGCGACAAAAATAATTTGGGCTTATGATGCTCAACCATTATGGAGGATGCCATAGGGAGTAAATAAATAAATAGAAAATCGAAGTGCATAGGGTTAATTGATGCCATAGGGAGTAGAGAAATAAATAGAAAATCAAAGTGCATAGGGCTCGCTACTACAAATTTATGCCACCCTTGTCACATTTCAAAGTATAGCACATCACTCCATTCGAATCCCCAATAACCATGAGTGAGCCAAAAGGTTGGCCAAAGCCTCCTATCTAAATATGTCACCCAGAACTGCCATCAACATAATAGCATTACAAAAGCCATTGTCCATTGTATGAGACACTAATCCCACCCACCTTCAGAAAAATTCTCTCTAGTGACCATGGGTAGTTCCACACGATCTTGGTGTTGCATGTTTTGCTATGCATCCTACCTTATCACATGCATGGAGGGTATGGAGAGAGGCCAAGCACGACTCTTGATAACCTTAGGTTATCCACCCCATCGCGGTTAGATAACCATATTAGTTTGCAAGAGAGATATAATAATAATAAAGGAAAACTTAATTAATCACTTCACCAAAGCTTTAAAATGAAGTTAGAGAAGTGGAAAAAGAGATACAACTATAAAATACTTTTTTTTTTATATATAAAAAATTAAATTAATGGTTAAATAATTTTAACTAAAAAGTATAAAATAAAGGAAAGAGAATAGTAGGCACGGGGAAGGAAAAGATGGTAAAGAGATAACGAAAGGAGGAAGGGGTAGGTGGGGATGGAGTTATAACTAATGATTTAGATGGTGGATAATTGGATACAAAGAATAGCTTAACTTATAACCATTTTTCTAGAATTTTAGTTTCATTAAAGCAAATTATATATTTTGAATTAAAAGAGTGTCTCCTAATTTATTATTTTAATTGTTTTCAAGCTTCTATGGTTATTGTTTGATGAAGAGATCTCTAGATTATCCACAGCGTGATCAAACAAGGGTCGACATTTCGAATCCCAACGAGGATCCATCTTCAGGACAAGTTGAGAAGTGAATGAAAAGTGAAAAAAGGGGAATGCAGAGGACAAGGTTTAAATAAAAAAACAAGATGGGCAGAGAAAGAGCGGACAGGTTAACTAAAATTTAACTAAAATTTTTGTTATTATTAATTTTATTATAATAATAATAATAATAATAATAAATAAATTATAAGGTAAGTGATTATTAAAACTTTCTAATAAATTTATTTCTCATTTTTACTAAAATAAATGCTATATTAACTAATAATAATTATAACTAAATTATATGGAAAGTGATATAGAGTTTTTTTTTTTTTTTTTAAATTAAATTTTTTATTTCTTATAGCATTGCTTAATTCTAAGTAACTAACATTTATTTATTTTAATAGTAATAATAATTAATAAATTATAAGGTAAATGATGAAAGGTTTATTAGAGTTTTTTAATAAATCTATTTTTTATGAAATATATGCTTTATTAAATAATAATTATAAATTATGGGGAAAGTGATCTAAAGTATTTTAATATTAAATATTCTTAAATTCTAAATAATAACTTACTTAATATAATTAAATTATAATTATAATTTTTTTTAGGACTAATTAATTAATCAAATTAATTTAATAAAAATAAATAATGGCTAACTTTAATTAACCTTCATTAATAATAAATGAATGTAAATAATTTTGGCTATTATTTCTAATTACTATAAGTCAATTCCATTAATAATTATTAATACAATAACAAATAATTTTCGCTATTATTTACAAATATTATAAGTCAATTCCATTAATCACCATTGATTAATACAGTAACAAATAATTTTGGCTATTATTTATAATTATTATAAGTCAATTCCATTAATCATTATTAAGACAGTAACAAATAATTTTGGCTATTATTTATAATTATTATAAGTCAATTCCATTAAACCTTATTAATACAGTAACAAATAATTTTGGCTATTATTTATAATTATTATAAGTCAATTCCATTAATCATTATTAATACAGTAACAAATAATTTTGGCTATTATTTATAATTATTATAAGTCAATTCCATTAATCATTATTAATACAGTAACAAATAATTTTGGCTATTATTTATAATTATTATAAGTCAATTCCATTAATCATTATTAATACAGTAAGGATATTACTGATAAGATCGCCAAAGTGTTGAGAAGGAATGACATTTTCATGCAATTTTCAGCAGAAACAATTAAGCAAAAGATATGACCAGCCATTCCTATTTAAATATAGAAAATATATATACTTATAAGTCTCTCAATAAAATAAATTATGGAGTAAGAATTTTTTTTATATGCATAAAATGCATATTAAAATTTTAACTATTAAATACAGACACTATTCATATTGCAATGTAGAAATTTCTTTATATGTATAAAATACATATTAAAATTTTAACTAATAAACACACGCACTATTCATACTGCAATGTAGAACAAATATATACTTAAGATTCTTTCTATAGAATTATGTTTATTATAAATCTTTTTTAATGTTGTTTATTTGTCTTAATATATATACAATTTACCTTTTGTAGTAGTCTTTTTTTACATAAAAAATATAATAATTATATATAAAGTCTTATAGATATATGATTTCTATTTTTAAATATGATTGTAATGTGTATTTGTAAAATATTAATCATAAATAATTAACATGAATTAGTATTTTTCTATTTATATAAAATGAAATATTTATATAGTGAGTCTCATAAATATAGGATTTTTATTTCTAAATATGATTGTAACATGTATTAACACATTAATGTATAGAATATAAATCATAAATAATTATATCGAGAAAAAGTTTGTTTCATTGATATAGAAAGAGCCTACAAGTTAACTAAATTTTTTATTATTATTAATTTTATTATAGTAATAATAATTATTAATAAATTATAAAGTAAGTGATTATTAAATTTTTTTAATAAATTTATTTCTAATTTTTACTAAAATAAATGCTATATTAAGTAATAATAATTATTACTAAATTATATGGAATGTGATATAGAGTTTTTTTTTTTTTTTTTTTGATCTTTTATAACGTTGCTTAATTCTAAGCAACTAAAATTTATTTATTTTAATAGTAATAATAATTAATAAATTATAAGGTAAGTGATGAAAGGTTTATTAATTTTTTTTAATAAATCTATTTTTAATGAAATATATGCTATATTAAATAATAATCATAAATGACATGGAAAGTGGTGTAAAGTTTTTTAATATTAAATATTCCTAAATTCTAAGTAATAATTTGTTTAATATAATTAAATTTTAATTATATATACTTTTAGGACTAATTAATCAATCAAATTAATTTAATAAAAATAAATAATGGCTAATTTTAATTAACATTCATTAATAATAAATGAATGTAAATAATTTTGGCTATTATTTATTATTATTATAATTCAATTCCATTAATAATTATTAATATAGTAACAAATAATTTTGGCTATTATTTATAATTATTATAAGTCAATCTTATTAATCTAACAAATAATTTTGGCTATTATCTATAATTATTATAAGTCAATTCCATTAATCATTATTAATATAGTAACAAATAATTTTGGCTATTGTTTATAATTATTATAAATTAATTCCATTAATAACAAATAATTTTAGCTATTATTTATATTTTTTATAAGTCAATTCCATTAATCATTATTAATACAGTAACAAATATTTTTAGCTATTATTTATAATTATTATAAGTCAATTCTATTAATCATTATTAATACAGTAACAAACAATTTTCACTAAGTAAATTCCATTAATCATTATTATTATAAAGGTGTTAAGTATAAGATCATAAGAAATATATGAATTATTTTTAAAATAATTTTTCAAAAGTAGTAGAAGAATTAGGCAAAAAAATGCGACCATCCATTCATATTTAAATGTAGAAAATATATATACTTATAACTATCTCAATAGAATAAGTTACGGAGTAAGAATTTTTTTTATATGTATAAAAGGCATATTAAAATTTTAACTAATCAATACACACACTATTCATACTGCAATGTAGAAAAAATATATACAATTATTTTTATTATAAATATTTTTAATGTTACATTTTTATTTGTCTTTATATATATACATTTTTGTATTCTATATATATATAATATAATAGTATATATAAAGTTTTATAAATATATGATTTCTATTTTTAAATATGATTGTAATATGTATTAACAATTTAATATGTAAAATATTAATCATAAATAATTATCTTGAATTCGTACTTTTCTATTTATATAAAATGAAATATTTATATAGTGAGTCCCATAAATATAAGATTTTTATTTCTAAATACGATTGTAACATGTATTAACACATTAATGTATAGAATATAAATCATAAATAATTATATATATAAAAAGTTTCATTCATATAGGTTTTCTCTTTCCAATATAATTGAGGTATGTATTAAGATTATAATATGTAATGGACACTTAATATTTTAAATATAAATAAAAAAAATCATATGTTCATTTAAAAAAACCAAATAAACATGAAATATTAATTTCTTTTTAATAAAAATAGTTTATAGAAAAAGTTTTATAATATATTTTTAATATGGATGCCACATCGATTAATTAGTTGAAAAATAAATATGATTATGAGATGAATTAACATTTTAAGAATATGATTCATAAATAATTATATATGAAGAAATTTTTAAAGATATATATTTCAATTTAGTATTTACTTGATATTTAATATTTTAAATATGAATAACACAAATTATATATAAATAAAAAATACAAATAAAAATGTAATATTAATAAATATTTATAATAAAAATAATTTTATAGAAATGGAATCGTATGAATATATGTTTTCTACATATAATTATGGATGACTCATGTGTTAATTAGTAAAAAAAGATTAATATAGATTTTTTATATATAAAAAAAAGGCAATTCATTTTATTTAAAAATTGTTTTAGATATATTTGTAATTTATTTATTTTTTATTATATAATTGACATGTAATGTGTTACTAAATGAATAGAAATATTAATATGTAATTCCATATAACAATTTTAGAAATATTGCATAACAATTTTACTCTAAGAGAGAAATTCCAAATTTCGAATATTGTTTCACAAATAAACTCTAATTGGCATGTTGTGGCTAAAGAAAAGAAAAAGAGCCACCTTGTCATTGGCTGAAAGTATAAAGAGAGACAAGGTTGGAGTCTAAAATATATATAATATAATAGATACATATTTTCTATTTCTAAATATGATTGGGGTATATATTAAAATTTTGATGGGTGTAAGGTGACTCATAAATAATTGTATATAGAAAAAAAATTCTACTTCCAATATGATTGGTCCATCTTTGTAACATACGCCGTTAACTTCACATGGAAATGTAACGAGTTAAATTTTTTTATACAAGTTACTCATGGGTAACTATCCATTCACTATTAAATATTTCTTACTCATCCTTACATAGAATGTTTACCAGTTCATAGTGTAACTTTTAGAATAAGAATAGTAAGCTCCTTAACCATTAACAACCTCCATTACAATACATTAACATAGTACTGTATGATGTGACCCTCCACTCATTTTGTTATTCATGTAATCATCACATACTTTGCATTATGAACATCATAACAAGAAAGGAATCAACATCATCAACTTGACACAATAATCAATCACATCATTGAAAACCAATATGCCCTGGAAACCCCATAGGGTGAAAACCAACAAACGTTTAATTTTTTTATTAAACGCTCGTGAGGATGATTAGCCCTCACTTAATGGCTTATAAGGGAGACCATCCCTTCACCATCGTTTATAAATCTTACAAGAAAATATACAAATATCTAGCTTAAAGCCATTACAATAAATATGATACCATTTACCCTCTGGTCTTCATGTCTTCATATCTCGATGGCATGGATGTACCTACAATGGTCCATCGTACACAGGATCATCTAGTAGTTTGCACTCATCTGCATGAACCATAATCATTTACCTACCACCAGGTTAAGCATAATATTTCCTTTATACATATCACCATCATACCCTGCTAATGTTACCTTCAACGTACATTGATGTCAAGATTCATAAAGTATAATAAATCATTTCATATATCTATACTATAGTAGTTTCTCCATCTACTCATCTATATTCATGACATGCAAGTAAAGTACCTTGACATTCTTCCTTTTATAACACATACCTCATATGTGCTAGTTATAAGTCATCACATTAACTAATGTTTCTGTCGCATGAGCACACATTCCTGCAAGACAATAACTACATATCCCTAGCATATATTTAAAATAAACTGATACATTAGTTACGATATTTGTGCATGCAATTTACCTAATTTAGTAAAAATAGCTAACCCTTGAGCTATTACTTTTAGTGCATGGAATGCAAGCTAACATAACAAATTTTGCTCCCATGCATGCAAATGCATATAGATTCCGAAAGAGTCTCCCCAAAGGAGTGCTTACACAACGAAGCACATAGCTTCCTTCACGAGTCTTCCCTAAGGAAATCTCAACACAAGTGAGCATGTAAACATATGTTTTCTTTTCTGTAAAACTATGAAATTAAGCATACAAATACATGTCTTCTTTTTCAAAAGATTATACTAACAATCATTTCCAATGTAGTTTAACACAA
This sequence comes from Pinus albicaulis, assembly GCA_034641835.2. Lineage (NCBI taxonomy): Eukaryota > Viridiplantae > Streptophyta > Pinopsida > Pinales > Pinaceae > Pinus > Pinus albicaulis. The sequence continues at coordinate 1,317,307,815 of CM076580.1, read as the reverse complement.
CATGCTATCTTTCCCACATACAAATATTTATATTCTTTCCAATGAAAGTTATTAAATATATTGCATGCCTATGCATGATCTTCTTCCAAAAGGAATTAATATCATAATCATGATAATATAAAAGTAATCACACAGTTTGTTCATCTAAAGAAATATAACTGAGTAGTTCCTTTATCTGTGGATTTATTAAATAAATATCTTTACCAACACCATGGTAATCTATTCATGGATTTATGAAATAACTAATATTTACAAACACCCTGGTAATCTACCCATGGTTTTGTGAAATACTTAATCTCTACCAACACCATCGTAAAATATTCATGGATTTATGAAACTATCCATGGATTTTACCATTCAAAATATATTAACATTGCACATCTTAACTATACCAATGATACCGTATAAACCAAAGTTCATACATTAGTTGTATCTCTCTTATTGGTGTTACAGCATGCAACTTTGGTGTTACAGCATAGCAATATTATTATATATAAAATTTCTTATCTTTCATTATATAGATAGATATATTTTCTTCCTAAAAATATATTCTTTACTAAGAAAAATTAGTGTAAAGCTTCTATATGCATAGTTTCCTTTTAGAAAAACAATATCATAGTAATAAGGGATATTACCAAAGTAAAAAGTAACAATTTTTTGAAGATATAACTCCACGCGTATATACTTCAGAATATCTTGCTTAATCCATGCTAAACGAAAGCAAAACCTTTGCATAAATTAGACAAGGATACACATTAAACATTGCATACAAGTTTAGTGCTTTGATATTAAATAAAATATCTACTCAACATTTATCATTCGGAAATCCAATATCTAGATTTAACAATCATATAAAAATCATTCAACCAAACACTACTATTACCTTCACTCATGGTAGAAGAAAGATTAATTTAATTACTTATCTTTAGTTTCCTCAAATTCTCTGGGCCACTACTAATAAGATTCACCAGCCCCGCACGGCCATACAACTTTGCTAAGAAAATGGTGGCGTTCGCCTGCGACTCTGCGGTGCTTATCCACTGGAGGTAGGGCTTGAGAACGCAGTATTCACTACAGCCCTCTCGCAGGAATCGGTAGCCATTACAGCTCTTCCTCAAGATTATATGATCCGATAAATACCAAAAACAGATAAACTACACTAATAAGAAATATATCATACACTCCAAAAACTGTTGGACTTGTAGAGCCACTCACGTAAATAAAGAATTTCCATAGATGGTTATCAAGAATTCATTTCCAACAAATTCTTGAATTTAAAATAGTTACATTACGTAAAATTAATTTACCGTGAGTTGGTTGGAGTATGTGTGTTACATACTCCCCCCCTTGAAGAGAACACCGTCCTTGGTGTGCTTCTCTCACTGAAATTTAAACTTATACTCATGATATAATAATATAAACAACCCAAAGGGGGTCATTCCCCTTCACAATGAAACACTTTCGTTTCCTTAAATGCCATTAATTGAAACAATAATGTTTTTATCCATATTCATAAGCATGTATAGCGCAAAGAAAATTTCATTTCCATTTTTAACTGTTTATCCCTTATTCAATTCATAAAAATATAGAAAAATATCTATAAGAACTTACCATTACTTACCATTTACTATTGGATGTAATGATGACTTTCCCACAATCTCCCCGAGAATGGTTGAACATCCTATCAACACTCCATATGACCACAACACACTAAAAAGTCTTTATACTTATCTATAAATTTGGTCTTTCAAGCTGTGGTCCTCCCAACCATCAAGGGAGGCTATGACTTCCTCCTCTTGCCCCCTAGATCCATAATTTGGATGGTGCCATGGGTCAACAGTGGAAATATTTATCTTTCTGCTATGACCTCTGGATGGCCAATCCAGTCAAACTCAGAAAGTATGGTTTTACAAAATTTTCTTGAGTTATTTTCAACTGATCATAACCATCTCTAGAAAATACTCTCCTTTACCAAAGAAAATTGTATAGAACCCCTAATCCTCTCTTGGGATTCAACTTTATAGGTAACTCTTTTCCAACTGTCCCCAACCACCTCTTATTCTTGGAAACATTTTTACGATCAGCTTAAAAATATTTTCTTTTCATTAATTAATTTCAGCAAATTAAATAATTTTCTTCATCAACAGTGATAATTTAAGTTTTTCTTGCCAGATAAAAGAAAATTAAACAAATTTTCTTTAACTAGTTAATACTAGTTAACTTTAATGAAGCTGTCACAACTTCCCCCCTGGAAGTAACATAAATGTGTTGTACATTATGATTTCCGAAATAACAAAATTATGCACATTAAAACATGATACTCTAACATTTACTGTTGAAATTCACATTGCAATGTTTGCGATGTTTTATTTTCACAAATTTTCTGTTTCCATTAAGCTACCCATGCTTACTATAAGAAACAATGCTAATCGTAAATATGCATTTCTCAAGCACATATTATCTTATGCAATCATTTTAAGTTCCTTGATAAAATGTTTTCATGCATGAAAGTATATACAAATATTCATTAATTCGTATGTGTCAATAAAAATTAGGGTATGAGTGCAAACATTTCCAATTCCCATAATGTTATGCTCCAACAGACTGACACATGAAGTAATTATCATAATCACTTGTGCACAACTTTCAAATAGCTTTAGTCAAAATTGATTCATGCATATAACTTTCATTAGTTATTCATTCATAACTAATCAATGCTATTAATAATTTTAATGCATCCATGATGACTCATGCAAACACTAGTCAGTCAACTAGTCATCATAGTTATGTCTCACAACTTGACCCATTAAGGGGCTTCATTCAATTTAATTTTAACACTCTATCATCTTATATAAGGACTTTCCTCATCTTTTTCATTCATGCATTAGTTTCACACACCATCACTATACACATTCATCTTTTTAAAGTAGTGCATGGTAACTTTAGAAATTTTATTGCATGCAAAAAAAATTACTTCTTTTCAAATTAAAATGAAAAGTAACTTTTTTCTTTCTGCTTTTTATACTTTCTTTCCTAAATAAATAATACACATATTAATCTCATATGCATATTCTTATCTGGAAAAAAGTATATTATAATAGCATGTACCTGTTTAAGAATTCTCTTAAATGAAAGCTAATCTCATGCAATGCCATGTATATAACAATTCATTTTTAAAGGAAATCAACATGCACATGCATAGACTTCTTAAAATAAAATAACATAAAATACTTTTCTTTATTTCATTTGAAGAACTTCTCTCCCTACTGCAGTACTCATCCCCATAAGGAAATTCACATTTCTCCTCTACAGCAATGTTTTCTTTTAGCAGCATCGACAAGATTTTATAGCATGATTAGATAAAGCCTTAATCAATAAATAATCAATCTTTGAGTGATCCTTTAACACCTATTCATGTGCATGTATAGGATGTGAATACAATGTCACAACATGCTTTCTTCTAACATCTCTACATTAGTGTGAGTAACTAATTATCAATTCATGTCAATAATTATAGCGCAAAGAAAATTTTTTATACAAGCTACTCATGGGTAACTATCCATTCACTATTAAATATTCCTTACTCATCATTACATAGAATGTTTACCAGTTCATAGTGTAACTTTTAGAATAAGAATAGTAATCTCCTTAACTATTAACAACCTCCATTACAATACATTAACATAGTACTGTATGATGTAACCTTCCACTCATTTCATTATTCATGTAATCATCACATACTTGGCATTATGAACATCATAACAAGAAAGGAATCAACATCATCAACTTGACACAATAATCAATCACATCATTGAACACCAATATACCCTAGAAACCCTGTAGGGTGAAAACCAACAAACATTTAATTTTATTATTAAACGCTCGTGAGGGTGATCAACCCTCACTCAATGGCTTATAAGGGAGACCATCCCTTAACCATCGTTTATAAATCTTACAAGGAAATATACAAATATATAGCTTAATGCCATTACAATAAATATGATACCATTTACCCTCTGGTCTTCATATCTTCATATCTCGATGGCATGGATGTACCTACAATGGTCCATCGTACACAGGATCATCCGGTAGTTTGTATTCATCCGCATGAACCATAATCATTTACCTGCCACCGGGTTAAGCATAATATTTCCTTTATACATATCACCATCATACCCTGCTAATGCTACCTTCAACGTACATTGATGTCAAGATTCATAAAGTATAATAAATCATTTCATATATTTATACTATAGTAGTTTCTCCATCTACTCATGTATATTCATGACATGCAAGTAAAGTACCTTGACATTCTCCCTTTATAACACAAACCTCATATGTGCTAGTTATAAGTCATCACATTAACTAATGTTTCCGTCGCATAAGCACACATTCCTGCAAGACAATAGCTACATCTCCCCAGCATATATTTAAAATAAACTGATACATTAGTTACGATATTCGTGCATGCAATTTACCTAATTTAGTCAAAATATATAACCCTTGAGCTATTACTTTTAGTGCATGGAATGCAAGCTAACATAAAAAATGTTTCTCCCATGCATGCAAATGCATATAGATTCCAAAAGAGTCTCCCCAAAGGAGTGCTTACAAAATGAAGCACATAGATTTCTTCACGAGTCATCCCTAAGGAAATCTCAACACAAGTGAGCATGTAAACATATGTTTTATTTTCTGTAAAACTATGCAATTAAGCATACAAATGCATGTCTTCTTTTTCAAAATATTATACTAACAATCATTTCCAATGTAGTTTAACACAACATGCTATCTTTCCCACATACAAATATTTATATTCTTTCCAATGAAATTTATTACATATATTGCATGCCTATGCATGATCTTTTTCCAAAAGAAATTAACATCATAATCATGATAATATAAAAGTAATCACACAGTTTGTTCATCTAAAGAAATATAACTGAGTAGTTCCTTTATCTGTGGATTTATTAAATAAATATCTTTACCAACACCATGGTAATCTATTCATGGATTTATGAAATAACTAATATTTACAAATACCTTGGTAATCTACCCATGGTTTATGAAATACTTAATCTCTACCAACACCATGGTAAAATATTCATGGATTTATGAAACTGTCCATGGATTTTACCATTCAAAACACATTAACATTGTGCATCTTAACTATACCAAAACAATATCACAGTAATAAGGGATATTACCAAAGTAAAAAGTAACAATGTTTTGAAGATATAACTTCACGTGTATATACTTCAAAAGAAAAACCCTTGCATAAATTAGACAAAGATACACAATAAACATTGTATACAAGTTCAGTGCTTGGATATTAAATAAAATATCTACTCAAAATTTATCATTTGGAAAACCAATCTCTAGATTTAACAATCATATAAAAATAATTCAACCAAACACTACCGTTCCCTTCACTCATGGTAGAAAAAAGATTAAGTTAATTACTTATCTTTAGTTTCCTCAAATGCTCTGGGCCACTGCTAAAAAGATTCACCTGCCCCGCACGGCCATAGAACTTTGCTAAGAAAATGGTGGCGTTCGCTGTGACTATGCGGTGCTTATCCACTGGAGGCAGGGCTTGAGAACACAATATTCACTACAGCCCTTTCGCAGGACTCGTCAGCCATTGCAGCTCTTCCTCAAGATTATATGATCCAATAAATACCAAAAACAGATAGACTACACTAATAAAAAATATATCATACACTCCAAAAACTATTGGACTCGTAGAGCCACTCAGGTAAATAAAGAATTGCCATAAATGGTTATCAAGAATTTGTTTTCAACGAATTCTTGAATAAACAGTTACATGATGTAAAATTAATTTACGGTGAGTTGATTGGAGTACGTGTATTACAATCTTTTAACATTTTAATATGTAATTGACATTTAATATTTTAAATATTAATAACAAAAGTTATATATAAATACAAGATGAGAAATAAACATCTAACTTTAATAATTATGTATAATACATTTTTTTTTCAAGTCTTATAAATATATGATTTTTTTCATTCAAATTTGGATGACCCATATATTAATTAGCTAAAATTATTAAAATTATTTAACATAGAATATATATAAAGAGATTTATAATTCATTCATTATTTTTAATATAAAATTGACATATAATTGATGAGATTAATATAAAAAATAATATGTAATTTTATGTAATATTTTATATGGAATTGAGATGTAACATTTTTTTGAGAGATTACACAACAATTTATAATTAGTAATAACGATATTATTAATATTAATATTAATTTTATGTTAAAATTTTTTGGTAAAATATTATTCCCAATTGATATTAGTATTCTATAGCTATTGTTAATAATATATAAGTATTAATATTAACATTAGTGAAAATTAATGTAGAATTACTAATAATTCTCAATAATAATGTTATTAACCATTACTATACCAAGTAAATATTATTAAACTTAAATCTAAACTTAATAAAATTAATTAATAAATCTTATCAATGTCTTCCTTTCTAAGGAAAATATTAGTAATAATTCATCTTAGTGTTTTATAATTATTATAGTATTAATATTAATGAAATTTAATGTTAAAATATTATTAATAGAAATCATTAATAATATTATTAACCATTACTATACACAAAAAAAAGAAAAAAGAAAAAAAAAAGCTATTTCTCAAATATTGATAATGTTATATAAGTATTAATATTAATATTAGTGATATTCCGCGCCCGATCTCATGTCATTCTGTTTATCGAAGGCGCACTGCCAACTTTACTTTGACGGCGCTGCAAAAGGGAATCCAGGTAGATCCGGAGCGGGGGGTGTGATAAAAAACACTGTTGGCGCCATGGTTCTCAGCTACGCCTGGGGTGTTGGTTTCACCACCAGCATCCAGGCCGAGGCTCTGGCGCTGCTTCAGGGTCTCAAACAGTTAAAAACGCTTGGCATTCCTGTGGCCTCCGTGTTTGGAGACTCTCAGATTATTATTAAAATTATGGTTGACAAATCCTTCCCCGCAGATACAAGATTGTCAAGACTGATCAGACGTATTAGAACACTGTCAAAGGCATTTCAGAGATTAAGCTTCTATCATATTAAGAGAGATAATAACAGAGAAGCTGATACGGAGGCAAATAAAGCAGTCAGCCTTCCTCCAGGAGTCATCAACAGCAAGGGAGTTGAAAGCCGAGATCCCATTCCTTAACTGACTGTCCTATGTTTTACAGTCTTATATTGAATCAGTTTGTCTGCACGTTTAAGGGAGGGAAAATTGAAGCGGTGGTCCGAAAAATTGATTGTATGAACACATGGGGGTGCAAAGAAAACGAGGTTTTGGCTTGGCCATGGTGCCAGCAGGCCTGGACATTTGAAATTGTAACCAGATTTGAGGCTATGAGCCAGCATTAATATATCCTTCTAACCGTTTTTGTTAAAAAAAATAAAAAAATATATTAATATTAGTGATAATTAATGTTAAAGTATTATTAATAATACTCAATAATAATGTTACTAACCATTACTATACTAACTTAATGTTATTAAAATTAAACCTATAATTAATAATATTAATTAATAAATCTTATCAAAGTTTTTCTATTAATAATATTATTAGTACTTAATATTAGTATTATGTAATTACTATAGTGTTAATACTAATTAAATTTAATAGTAAAATTTTATGAATAATAATCATTAATAATGTTATTAATCATTACTATATGAATCTAATATTATTATAAATCTAAAATAATAATAATATTATATTATTATTAAAATTAAAAATATTATTATTATTAAATGTGATAGTGTAAATGTAATATTATAAAACCTAAACCTAATATTAAACTTAAATAATATTAAATATAAATATTAGAAAGTATAAATCTAATATTTAAAAAATTAACTTAATATCAATAAACTTAATATTAAATCTAATTATAAATAGTTATGGCATATCTTCCAAAAACATTAAATATAAATACAGTTAATTATATAGCATTGGTTACTAACTCAAATATCACCATAATTTTGCATTAGCATTAATGAGTGAGACACATATGAACCAAAAAAAAATAATAATCCAAGAAACTATGATTATAAAACTTAAATGTGTTAACAAATGTGTTCTCCTTAAAATATTTTTAAATAGAAAAAATATATAAACTAATTATAAACCTAAAATATATTTAATATATTATATAACACAATAAACGTGAAATCCTAAGAGCTAGGAGTGGATTTATAACTAAAGTTGTAAAAGTGGATTTGCAAGAGGAAACATTTAATCACTCCTAAACTTTACATTTTCTAAATGCAACACACTATTATATTAAATAGTAAATTGTAATTATTTAAATAATAAAATTATTTTAAGGTTGAATATTTTGTTATAGTAATTTTAGGGATAAAACATAAAATTGTCATTTTGGAAATTTTAGATAAAATTAATCAAAAATATTTAAATATAATTTATTTTTTCATTAAAAAAATTTTATTAAAAACTTATAATTTGACAATATCTTTATTATACAACATTATTTATAAAAATTACATAAAATTATAAAACGTTTCTTTAAAACATATCTAATAAAAGTTGTTTCCATATGTACTTCTCACCATACTAATACGTTAATCATATTGTACAAACTGCTAATGTTGAATTCCAGAGAGTGACAATATAAATTCTCTATCTTCTCACAAACAAATCCATTTCCATTTCCGTGAAAATATAAATACAAATGCATTTTAAATTCCGTGAAAATATAAATTATCATCATTATTAATTTTTTTATTAATGTAATTAAATTTAATGAATATGAAATGTAGTTTATTCTTATATAGATTTATTAATATATTATGATTTTAATACAAATTGAGAAATATTTTTCAAACATTATGAAAATTTCTTATTAATTCAAAAATCTTTATTCTAAATTCTATTCAATAAAAAAATAAAACCTAATTTCTTTTTAATCTTAAAAATAATTATATCTTTGTGCTATTTACTTAAAAATATCATCGTCACTAAACCAATTTGAATAACAATACAACTTAGCATATATATAAAATATATTTTTAAATTACAACTCCGCGACATTTTTGATATTTTTGAAACTTCAAGTGGAAGAAAAAGAGAGAGTCTGTGAAATAATTTTCGATTCTTGAATGCAAGAAAAGCCAAACTATTTTTCACACTATTAATATCACACATTTCACAAGTTTTTTTTTTTTTTTTTTAAATATTTTTGGAATTTTAAATGAAGAAAAAAATTAATTGTGTAATTAATAAAATAGTAAATTCTAATTATATAAAAATAAAAAGTTCAACCAATAACTTATTTATTAAATCAAATTCATTTTAATTAAAATTAACAATTTTTTAAAAATCATATTCAAATTTATCATTTATTTATAACTCATCTTACATAGAAACATGAGTGTTGTTTACTAAAAACTAACAAAAACATATTTATTCATTTCAATCGAAGTTTGTTTGGAATTATATTCAACTTTATCATTAATGAAAACGATTGTCTGTTTACTTAATAAAAACATATTTATGATAAAGATTTTCTAATTTGATAAAGTTATGTTAGAATTATATACTTGACTTTTGAATTCTTCACCCTCTAAGTCTATCACTAATTTTTAAATAACTAAATATATATATGAAATTAAAACTTTTCAAAATAAAAAAGATAAAAATATAAATATTTATCACAAAAAAAAATCCAAAACTTATAAATTTTTTTTGAACAATATATGAAACAAAAACGGAAAAAGTAAAACTAGGCATTTGTTAAAATAGATGTAATTTGCGTGACTTTTTCATTGCTTGTTATTCTTGTGGCCAATGGTACAATACAACGATTAAACATAACCACTGAAACTGCCATAAGAGAAGACACTAGCACTCTGAAGTGGGGACCTAGGTTTTTATCCATGGTGCTGCCAGCGATATGCTCAATGATATTACCATTTTAAATATTAAGAAAGAGAACCAGATGGGCACTATAGCCAAGATAAGATTGGTTTCCTCTACTTGAGTTAGAGAGCGAGCATACCATGGGTTTGGCTCTTTTCTTCTTCTTGTATCAGTATTCCATTCTGAAGAGTCTATGGCTACTTTGTCTGGAAACCTAATACATTTCCAATGAAAAAGAGAGATCAAAATAGTATGTTTACATTTTCTTCCAAATTTTGTGGAAAGTAGGTGAATGGTTTTCATTGAATATTTTGTGGAAAAAAAAACAAATACTTACTATAAATTATCTGTCTGCACAGTGCAACTTCCGTCTGGTTTTTATGAACTCAACATCCTTTTCCTTCTAGTAAAGCACAATGCTGAGGAGCAACACTGGCCCTCCATGCAGAGTGACGCAGTCTAGCACAGTGAATGCGCAGAGGGAGGAGGAGTGCCTACCGTGTGTGGAGAATTTTCCGGAGTTCTCGAGAAATTCATCTCATGTGTATTATAAATTATCTTCTCGTCATATTATCTACAAAAGAACTTTCACTGTTGAAGAATAATATAAACCGTCATATGCTACACTAATTTTCCCACATTGGGTTTTTCCGAGGACAATTGTCCAAAAATAACTTTTCTCATGTGGTTGTTTCTATTGTGTTATATGTGTTCTATTTGTTCTTCTGATTTTGATTAAAGTGAATGTTGTAGCTATATTTATTTCAAAATTTACTGAAGCATCTGTAAATAACTTATCATAAATAAGCAGGCGAAATAAATCAATAATTGCAGTAGTATTTTTAGATTGAAAATTTTCACGTGGTATCATAGAAAAAGGAAAAAGATAAAAAAGGAGGTTCTGCAATGAAACTAAGATCTGACATAGATGTAGCTCGGAAGGATTCATGGAGTCCTCCAGAACACATGGAGAAATAGAGAGATCATGACATCTCAATTTAGGCATTCAAACTAGAAGAGGATTTCGCTTGTGTGTCAAGCACGACCTCTCCAGGCATTTGGTATATTAACAGTGGAGCATCTGCTCACATGAAGGGAGTTCGAGAATGTTTCTCGAGATACCAGGAAGAGCAGATGAATTTTCAGATCGCGATGGGAAACAAGGCCAAGAGTACCCCCGTTGGAAGACGAACCATAATATTTTAGACAGTAGCTGGTAACAAGCTTTAGACCACAAACGTGTGGAAGTGGAACTTAAGCCACATTCATTTATTAACCAGATAACTAATAAATCAACCATAAATAACTCATGCATGTGTGAACTAAGATTTACCAAGTTGATATTAGAGTTCAAGGGCAGTGTACTATCAATTGTATAATCATCCCAGTTGTATAGGTGGTGCATGTAGTCATAGGGAGGCATATGATGGATTGTGCAGTATTGGACGGGGATTTCCCTAATTAATAGTGGCTAAATACCCAAGGAAACATTTCAAGTAAATATGGACTTGGGAAATCCAAAATTTGGTTAAGTATTGGCCTATGCTTATATAAGAAGCAGCGAGAGAGATAGAGATAGTGCAAAGGTTGCTCGGGCATGAGCAAAGCATTGTAATCTTGTCATATTTTTCTGAATAATGAAATATACAGATAGTAGGGATTTTAGCTATGGGTTTCCCAAGGAAATCATTGTGTAATGTGTTTATTGAATTCTTCTTTTTTATACTTCATGATTTCGCGATCATTTAAATTGGTTTCCACAATTGGTAGAGTAGATTCAAGTCCATTGTTTTACAAAATTACAATTAGTAGTTTGAATCTACAAGAAATTTCTATAGGTAGTCCGATATATTGGTTCCTGTGAAATTTTAAGGCTACGTTGTAGGCTCGAAATGTCTACCTCAACATTCGGAGAAATCCACCCGATCGAGAACTTAACACAAATTCTTTTCCATTTGGAAGGGTTCTTCCAAATGGTTAAACTAGGTCCAGTTACCCTCTCTCCATATCTTTTGGATTAAAGTATGTCTTCTTCTTAGCAATAGAGGAGAGCCATCAGATCAACCCTCATGCTGAATTCAAGCAAGAGAGTGATCCTTAAGCTGATCTAGGGTTCAACCAAGCCACAAACTATTTTCTTCCCCTATATGAGGGGGCTTGTAGAATGTATAAATTAGAACTAAATTCAAATTTAATCTAAAATCAAAATGCAACTAATCCTATCTCAAATTGGGAAAAGGATAACCATTTTTCAACTCAAGAGCAGACGAAAAAACTTAATAGGGGAAGATGATTGTTTATATGCTTGAATCAATTATATAACTTTTCATCAATTAGTGAAGTAGTTAAATTAATTAATGAAAGAGAAACTAAAATAGAAATATAATTAAACAATAAATATTTATTGTTCAACATATTCCAATCTCAATGAATTCATATTAATTTTAATCATATTATGCTCCTCGGAAATAGCTCCTATGGAATTTTAATGTCATAAAACTAATGATAATACATAATTGTTCAATATCAAAAGTCATTCACTATTTAGAATGGAAAATTAAAACCAATTAAATAAATTCTAGCAATGGAAAGTTAGCGTACACCTCAAACAATAGTGCATATGAAATGAAAGTTGATAAAATCATACCAAGTCTGTAGTCCTTGAGAAACTTCAGTTCCTTGGAGAAATTGCTAACAATAGTGCCAAACAACTTCTCTTTCAAAACCAAAAATTCTCTCTCTCCATAATTCACCTCACAATACATTACATAAGTGCACATGCATATCAAACATAAATCATAGAGTATTCCCCTAAGCTCAGATCTGAAGTTTTCCTTTTACCTATAACTATAATCTATTAAAAAATAATGCTATTAGAGCCTCTAGTTGCATAGAAGAGAGACTCTTTATCCTTTCTACAAACCACTATTTATAATTACAAAAATTAATTCCAAATAGGAGAGTTGTGGAAGAAAAAAATATGCTCCAACAATTTTCATTGGTCAAAATTCTTTTTCTTCTCTTGCTAAATCAATTTGGTTGATTAAAATCTTCTCTTCCCCATCTCTGCCACTGTTCTCCTACCAAAAACAAATCAACAGTAAATTAAAATGCAAATTAAAATAAAAAAATACCAAATCTGGTAAAAAAACATCTCCAATTATAATTCAATTAGATAAAAAAGTAAAATGATATATGACCTTTCCATTATTCCTTGTAAATATATTATTGGTTAAAGAGAACATAATTGAATGAACCTGCAATCAATAGAGGCTTTGGGCCAATGAAAATGCAAAAAAATAAACTCATAAAATTAGGTTTAGTTACAAATTCAAAGTTTAATTTTCTGCTAAATTTTAGACTCATTTAATGACTAAATCTCATCATGAAACTACTTCAAAAATATTCTTCATGAACTTATCTATCTAATGAGCCATCATGAGTCTAATTTGGCCAAGTAAAACTTAACTTATGAGCTTTTACAGTTGAAGTGTAAAAATTGTCAAAATTTTCAAAAAATAAGAAATTTTAATTAGAATCTAATCCTAAATTAAATTAACAAATAATACTTAATTAATATTAATTTAATTGTAATTGAAAAATTAAATTAAATTAATTACAAAGTAATTATATATAATTAAAAAAGAATATAATTAAAAATTTAAATGAATTAAAATTATAATCAACACATTAAAAATCTTTTTAAAAATTTTACAAATGGCTTTGGATCCATGAGAATGGATCGAATAAAATATTCGAAGAAGGGCTTATATGAAGTTAGGGGAAGGATTTATATAAAAAGGAGAGGAATAATGTTGATGTTCGATCAACATATCTCGATTTTATATATATTGGGATATTTTTTTTAATATCGAGTGTTTTTTTTTTTTTTTATCTCTCAAGTTTTTTATTGAAATTTTTATATTGGAGGTTTTTATATCGAGACTTTCATATTAGAGGTTTTTTTTTTCGGGACTTTTTGTAAAATATTAAGGGAGGATGTGAGGCGAAGTGAGGCTCTGTTGCAGTGGCTTTCATCCATTATAAATTACAATTATTTGGTAATAAAAATTTTGACAAAACAAACTACAATCACTTTGCAATTTTTAGATTTTAGGCTTTGTAATTTTTTTTAAAATTAGGTATTAGAATAAATTACAGAGATTATGAAAACACATAATTTTAATTGTTCTACAATTTGTATACAATGATTTTGTAGGAATGTTAGTGAAAAATGAATTAATTAGTAAAAAATTAAATAGGAATTAATACCATGAAAATTTTGTGAATCCAAATTACAGAAACCCTGCAGTGTTCTGATTTACTTCTCCTACTTGTTTGATTTAATTAACAAGTTATTTTTCTGAAATATTCAGTAAAACATCAAATTAAACACTACTACAGCCTACACATACATACAGATCAAGCACTAAAGAATAAAGCTCACGTGACTAAGGAAACAATATTTTTTGGACAAATGTCCCCGAAAAAACTCAATGCGGGAAAACCAGTGCAACATCTCTTAGAGGTTTTTATTATTATGTAGAATTCTAAATACATTCAAGGACATCAAACATGGTTTTCCAAAACAGAGAAAATCACGACAGATGTACCTCCATCACTCAGAGACAAAAAATATGGCTGATTCAGTTAAGGATGAAGAACCCCATGGGTGTCTACACAGTCTCTACGTCACCCTTTAGTGTGGCTACTTCACACCTTCTGGATCTGCTGGAAATGAGCCCTTTTTGGACCACTGGAACCTCAGTGTTGCCTCTCTCAATACTGCGTCAACCCTACGACCTTGCATGAGACTCTGTGCAGCTCTAGCTGGCCCTATGCCACCCAGGTTGACCCTACGTAGCCTCTGCACAACTCTGGCTTGGCCTACGTCACCCTCACTGAGCCTATGTTGCCTCTACGCTACTCTGGCTTGGCCTGTGTCACCCTTGTTGGGTCTCTACACTACTCTGTTATGGATCTGCCTCTCTGCCAATGTATTCTCTGCCCTAAAATATGAAACCCCACTATCGATCTGCCCCTCACTACACTGCAATCTCACTCGAAAATTCTCAGCAAACCGTGCCCCAGAATTTCAACTTATCTCAAGTGCTGCTACTATGTGTGTCTTCTCCAACTAACCCCAAGCCTTCCTTTATTACTTTTCTCGTTGAACAATCAAATATTGTGATCTAACCTCTAATCGACGATTAAGATTATAAAATACTTGATCCTCTTCACTTATAACATTCTCACCCACATGTATAAATTAATTCACTTTAATTATTTAATTTCCCTGGGTTAGAATTAGGGTCTCCATTAAAATAATTAATATTTTGAATAACTTAGGTTCCGGGTGAAATTTCTCCAAACGATTTATGGGTCTTGGAGATCTCATGTGTTCTAGCCCCTCCACAAGGTTTCAGAGCTAGATCACATCCGATGCTAACCAAAATCTCAACACTCCCTCTTAGCGAGGAATGTGCTCTAGAAACACTTCACTCCAGAAGCATTACTCTGATCCATGGCATCGATCCCCTTCCTTGCTAATGCTCGGCTTGCTACCCCTCATCCACTGCATTGTTACCTTCTATACTACTGCCCATGACTCTTCCACATTCACTGCCTCATTTGTACTGCAACTCCCTCTCAAATGCTACATCATGCTGCCCATAACACTGCCACTGCTAACCTCTACACTACAACTTAGTTGCTGAGAAGTAAGAAACACAAGGAAATCACCCAAAATACTGACATACAAGTTAGTTTTCCTGCATCTCGATACTGAAGCACCCTCTGCTGCTGGACTACACTGTCCCTTTGAAGCTCTGCATTACTTCTATTGTGCACTGCATAAGAACTTCCCCTCTGTGCTGCTGAAGTCCCATCAGCCTCTGCATTGTTTCTTCCATGTTGTTGTTGCTTCTCCATTGCGTTTCTCCAGTCTTCAACATCCTCACTGCCGAATTTCCTCCATGATCCTATTCACCAACTAACTCTAGTCGTCCTTCTACTTTCTTTAAGCGCTACAATAGGTCGTATGTGATCCAAGCATTTGGGAACCTCAAGGATCTTTCCCACATATGTAGTTCAAGAGAACTACAGATAAATGTCACCCCACCTCTTCTCTCGAGGTACATGTGCACTCATGGCCACATCATCATCACTGCCATCATCCCCCTTGGTTGCTACAGCCTTGGAATCTGAATCATCCACACCCTTTTTCTTCTGAGGACAAGTATTGGCGAAGTGTCCCAATTCGCCACATTTGAAGCACCGAACCTTTGGCAGGTCCTTCTTCTTCTTCCCTTGTTGTTGCTTTTGTCCCTTAGATGCGAGGGCCACATCTTCCTCCTCCTCCTTCTTGATCTTGTCTCCTCCACTGCTGCTGCCCATATTGGACATCCTCATGATCTCCTCTTGACGAAGAGTTGTTCACATGTCCTCCCAATTTGGAAGTTGTGCTTTGCCTAAAACACTTTCGAAAAAGGTCTTCGAATCATCAGTGAGTAAATTTAGGTCAATCCTCACCACGAGACCATCGTCAGGAGTTGCCCCCATAGCAACCAATTGATCTCAAATTTCCTTCAATCGAATGAGGAAGGGATCAATTTTTGGGCTACCTAGTGACCTAGACAAGGGCTCAGTGTGCATACCCTTGCATACATGCTCGACGTGACAACTACCTTTTTGTGATATTAACATTGAGACCTCCACTCCAAGATTGTTCCACTAGCTAGCTGTGCATGAAGCCATACATGGAAAATTCCAAGGTAGGTGATTCACTTGTTGACCCCACGCTTCTCCCCAATTCACTCATTGCCAAAAAAAATATCTGATTCCTACATCAAACTCAGACTTCCCTTGGATCGTAAGACCTTCCTTGACACCCACTTGGTTATTCCCACTTTTCACATACTCCATGAATGGATCCACTTATGACCCAAAACTCAACCATGATTGTATCAATTTCCAATCAGCGAGCACAATTCTCTCCAAATCCAAACACCTTGCACCCGAAATTAAGAACACCCACTCCTAAGGAGTGCATCATTTTAAGACGAGGCTAAAGAGGTTTTTTGTTACACCAAAACCCATAAGTGTTGGTAAACATCCAAACAGATAACTAGGATCCTCAAGGTGGGAATTATGGATTCCATAGAGGTACGATGATTACTCCAACACCCCCTCTCAATCAGAGCTCTGAGGAGCAACACCCCCGTTAAAATAAGCTTATGAGAATCCAACCTTGGTCAAGGCTCTGATACCATGAAGAGGTTTTTCGCTACACCAAAACCCACAGGCATTGGTAAACTTCCAAACCGGTAACTAGGATCCCCATGATGGGAATTAAGAATTCCATAGAGGCGCAGTGATTACTCCAACAGAGACACTTACACGAGTATGAAAATACCTTTTTAAGGTATCACGCCAATGTAACAGTAGGTTGGATAGTCACGGGCTAAAGAACAAAGGAAACAAGAGTGAATTAGGAAATACGCCTACCCAATTTCGTGTTCACACTCCACCCAAATCCAATGAGAACCAAAAATATAAGTGTTGAAATAAAAATAAGCTCATACAAATTACTAGGTGAGAGACAAAAATAATTTGGGCTTATGATGCTCAATCATTGTGGAGGATGCCATAGGGAGTAAATAAATAAATAGAAAATCGAAGTGCATAGGGTTCGCTGATGCCATCGGGAGTAGAGAAATAAATAGACAATCAAAGTGCATAGGGCTCGCCACTACATATTTATGCCACCCTTGTCACATTCCAAAGTATAGCACGTCACTCCCTTCGAATCCCCAATAACCATGAGTGAGCCAAAAGGTTGGCCGAAGCCTTCTTTCTAAATATGTCACCGAGAACTGCCATCAACATAATAGCATTACAAAAGCCATTGCCCATTGTATGAGACACTGATCCCACCTACCGTCAGAAAAATGCTCTCGAGTGACCATGGGTAGTTCCACACGGCCATGATGTTTCATGTTTCGTTATGTAGGCCACCTTATCACATGCATGGAGGGTATGGAGAGGCCAAGCACGACTCTTGATAACCTTGGGTTATCCATCCCATCGCGATTAGATAACCATATTAGTTTTCAAGAGAGATATAATAATAATAAAGGAAAACTTAATTAATCACTTCACCAAAGCTTTAAAATGAAGTTAGGGAAGTGGAAAAAGAGATACAACTATAAGATATTTTTTTATTTGATATAAAAAACTTAAATTAATGGTTAAATAATTTTAACTAAAAATTATAAAATAAAGGAAAGAGAATAGTAGGCACATGGAAGGAAAAGATGGTAAAGAGATAACGAGGGGAGGAATGGGTAGGTGGGGATGGAGTTATAACTAATTATTTAAACTGTGGATAGCTGGATACGAATAACAACTTAACTTATAACCATTTTTTCTAGAATTTTAGTTTCATTAAAGCAAATTATATATTTTGAATTAAAAGAGTGTCTCCCAATTTATTATTTTAATGGTTTTCAAGCTTTTGTGGTTATTTTTTGATGAAGAGATATCTGGAGAATGCAACGGCACCAATGTTGACGTTTAGAATCTAAATTAATTTTATTATAATAATAATTATTATTAATAAATTATAAGGTAAGTGATTATTAAAATTTTCTAATAAATTTATTTCTCATTTTTTTCTAGAATTTTAGTTTCATTAAAGCAAATTATATATTTTGAATTAAAAGAGTGTCTCCCAATTTATTATTTTAATGGTTTTCAAGCTTCTGTGGTTATTGTTTGATGAAAATATCTTCGGATTATCTACAGATTGATCAAACAACGGTCGACGTTTCCAATCCCAATGGGATCCATCTTCAAGACAAGCTAAGAAGTGAATGAAAAGTGAAAAAAGGGAAATGGAGAAGACAAGGTTTAAATAAAGAGACAAGATGGGCAGAGAAAAAGCCATCAGGTTAACTAAAATTTAACTAAAATTTTTGTTATTATTAATTTTATTATAATAATAACAATTATTAATAAATTATAAGATAAGTGATTATTAAAAATTTCTAATAGATTTATTTCTCATTTTTACTAAAATAAATGCTATATTAACTAATAATAATTATAACTAAATTATATAGAAAGTGATATAGAGTTTTTTTTTTTTTTTAATTATAATTTTTATTTCTTATAACATTGCTTGTTTCTAAGTAACTAAAATTTATTTATTTTAATAGTAATAATAATTAATTAATTATAAGGTAAGTGATGAAAGGTTTATTATATTTTTTTAATAAATCTATTTTTAATGAAATATATGCTATGTTAAATAATAATTATAAATTATAGGGAAATTCATCTAAAGTTTTTTAATATTAAATATTTCTAAATTCTAAGTAATAATTTATTTAATATAATTAAATTATAATTATGATTTTTTTAAGATTATTTAATTAATCAAACTAATTTAATAAAAATAAATAATGGCTAACTTTAATTAACATTTATTAATAATAAATAAATGTAAATAATTTTGGCTATTATTTATAATTATTATAAGTCAATTCTATTAATAATTATTAAGACAGTAACAAATAATTTTGGCTATTATTTATAATTATTATAACTCAATTCTATTAATAAGTATTAATACAGTAACATGGAGGGTATGGAGAAAGGCCAAGCACGACCCTTGATAACCTTGGGTTATCCACCCCATCGCGGTTAGATAACCATATTAGTTTGCAAGAGAGATATAATAATAATAAAGAAAAACTTAATTAATCACTTCACCAAAGCTTTAAAATGAAGTTAGAGAAGTGGAAAAAGAGATACAACTATAAAATATTTTTTTATTTGATTTAAAAAAATTAATTAATGGTTAAATAATTTTAACTAAAAATTATAAAATAAAGGAAAGAGAATAGTAGGCACGTGGAAGGAAAAGATGGTAAAGAGATAACGAGGGGAGGAAGGGGTAGGTGAGGATGGAGTTATAACTAATGATTTAGACAATGGATAATTGGATACAAAGAACAGCTTAAATTATAACCATTTTTTCTAGAATTTTAGTTTCATTAAAGTAAATTATATATTTTGAATTAAAAAGTGTCTTTCAATTTATTATTTTAATAGTTTTCAAGCTTCTGTGGTTATTGTTTGATGAAGATCCGGATTATCCACAGTGTGATGAAATAATGGTAGACTTTTCGAATCCCAATGGAGATCCATCAACACAGAGGACAATGTTTAAATAAAAAGACAAGATAGGCAAAGAAAAATCCGTCAGGTTAAATAAAATTTAACTAATTTTTTTATTATTATTAATTTTATTATAATAATAATAATATTAATAAATTATAAAGTAAGTGATTATTAAAATTTTCTAATAAATTTATTTCTCATTTTTACTAAAATAAATCATATAACTAAATTATATGAGTGATATATATATATATATATATATATATATATATATATATATATATATATATATATATATATATATATATATATATATCTTAGTTCTAAGTAACTAAAATTTATTTATTTTAATAGTAATAATAATTAATTAATTATAAGGTAAGTGATGAAAGGTTTATTAATTTTTTTTAATAAATGTATTTTTAATGAAATATATGCTATATTAAATAATAATTATAAATTATAGGGAAAGTGATCTAAAGTTTTTTAATATTAAATATTTCTAAATTCTAAGTAATAATTTACTTAATAGAATTAAATTATAATTATAATTTTTAGGACTATTTAATTAATCAAATTAATTTAATAAAAATAAATAATGGCTAACTTTAATTAACATTCATTAATAATAAATAAATGTAAATAATTTTGGCTATTATTTATAATTATTATAAGTCAATTCTATTAATAATTATTAATACAGTAACAAATAATTTTGGCTATTATTTATAATTACTATAAGTATATTCAATTAATCATTATTAATACAGTAACAAATGATTTTGGCTATTATTTATAATTACTATAAGTCAATTTCATTAATCATTATTAATATAGTAACAAATAATTTTGGCTATTATTTATAATTATTATAAGTCAATTCCATTAATCATTATTAATGCAGTAACAAATAATTTTGGCTATTATTTATAATTATTATAAGTCAATTCCATTAATCATTATTAGTACATTAACAAATAATTTTGGCTATTATTTATAATTATTATAAATCAATTCCATTAATCATTATTAATACAATAACAAATAGTGTTTGCTATTATTTATAAATATCATAAGTCAATTCCATTAATCATTTTAATACAGGAAGGGTGTTACCGATAAGATCGCCAAGGTGTTGAGAAGGAATGACATTTTCACGCAATTTTTAGCAGAAACAATTAAGCAAAAAATGCAACCAACAATAGAAACAATTAGGCAAAAAATGCAACGAGCCATTCATATTTAAATGTAGAAAATATATATACTTATAACTCTCTCACTAGAATAAGTTATGGAGTAAGGATTTTTTTTTTATATATAAAATACATATTAAAATTTTAACTAATAAATACATGCACTATTCATATTGCAATGCAGAAATTTCTTTATATGTATAAAATACATATTAAAATTTTAACTAATAAACACACACTATTCATACTACAATGTAGGAAAAATATATAGTTAAGATTCTTTCAATAGAATTATTTTTATGATAAATATTTTTTAATGTTACATGTTTATTTGTCTTTTTATATATACAAGTAGTCTTTTTCTATATATACAAAATATAATAGTTATATATAAAGTCTTATAATAGTTATATATAAAGTCTTATAAATATATGATTTCTATTTTTAAATACAATTGTAATATGTATTAACACTTTAATATGTAAAATATTAATCATAAATAATTATCTTGAATTAGTATTTTTTTATTTATATAAAATGAAATATTTATATAGTGAATCCCATAAATATAGGATTTTAATTTCTAAATGCGATTGTAACATGTATTAACACATTAATGTATAGAATATAAATCATAAATAATTATATCTAGAAAAAGTTTCATTGATATATGTTTTCTATTTCCTATATAATTGAGGCATGTGTTAAGATTATAATATGTAATCGATACTTAATATACTTAATATTTTAAATATAAATAACAAAAATCATATGTTCATACAAAAAAACATGAAATATTAATTTTTTTTTTAATAAAAATAGTTTATAGAAAAAAATTTATGAATATATTTTTTCTACATCTAAATATGGATGCCACATGGATTAATTAGTTGAAAAAGAAAAATATGGATTTTATGGATTCTAGTAACTAGAGTTAATTCTTATTCCATTAGTAGTTTTTTTTTGGAGATTATTTTTTAATATGGAATTGATCAGCAATATTTTCATAGAAATTACAAAAAAAAATTAGCATAAGAGAGCAACTCCAAGATTTTGAACATTTATTAACCAATAGACTTTATTAGACAGGTTGGGGGGAGAGAAAAGAAAAACTACCATTGATCTGGTGAAAGTATAAATAGAGACATAACAACAATTCCTGGAATTAAATATAATATTAATGCATGAGTCCAAATCTGCTTCTATCTAATAAATTTATATATATAAATATATAGAATCTTGTACATCTATGTTTTCTATTTCTAAATATGATTATGAAATGAATTAAAATTTTAAGAATATGATTCATAAATAATTATATATGAAGAAATTTCTAAAAATATATATTTTTTTATTAGGGATCATATTAACAATTTAGTATTTGGTTGACATTTAATATTTTAAATATTAATAACACAAATTATATATTAAAAAAAATACAAAAAATATGCAATATTAATAAATATTTATAATAATTTTTTTTTTATAGAAATGGAATCTTATGAATATATGTTTCCTACATATAATTATGGATGATTCATGTATTAATTAGTTAAAAAAGATTAATATAAATTTTATATACATAAAAAAGATACTATTCATTTTTCCTTAAAAATTATTTTAGATATATTTGTAAATTATTTATTTTTTGTTATATAATTGACATGTAACATGTTACTAGATGAATAGAAATATTAATATGTAATTCCATATAAAAAATTTAGAAATATTGCATAACAATTTTACTTTAAGAGAGAAACTCCAAACTTTGAATATTGTTTCACCAATAAACTTTAATTGGCATGTTGTGGCTGGAGAAAAGAAAAAAAAGCCAACCTGTGATTTGCTGAAAGTATAAAGAGAAACAAGGTTGGAGTCTAAAATATATAAAATATTATAGATATATATTTTCTATTTCTAAATATGATTGAGGTATATATTAACAATTTGATGGGTGTAAGGTGACTCATAAATAATTATATATAGACAATAAATTCTACTTCTAGTATGATTGGTCCATCTTTAAAAATTTTAATATATAATTGACATTTAATATTTTAAATATTAATAACAAAAGTTATATATAGATACAAGATGAGAAATAAACATCTAACTTTAATAATTATCTATAATACATTTTTTTTAAAGTCTTATAAATATATGATTTTTTCATTCAAATTTGGATGACCCATATAATAATTAGCTAGAAATTATTAAAATTATTTAATATAGAATATATATAAAGAGATTATAATTCATTCATTATTTTTAATACAAAATTGACATATAATTAAAGAGATTAATATAAAAAATAATTTGTAATTTCATGTAATATTTTACATGGAATTGAGATGTAACATTTTTTTGAGAGATTACACAACAATTTATAATTAGTAATAATGATATTATTAATATTAATATTAATTTTATGTTAAAAAGTTTTGGTAAAATATTATTCCCAATTGGTATTAGTATTCTATAGCTATTGTTAATAATATATAAGTGTTAATATTAACATTAGCGAAAATTTATGTGCAATTGCTAATAATTCTCAATAATAATGTTATTAACCATTACTATACCAAGTAAATATTATTAAACTTAAATATAAACTTAATAATATTAATTAATAAATCTTATCAATGCCTTCCTTTCTAAGGAAAATATTAGTAATAATTCATCTTAATGTTTTATAATTATTATAGTATTCATATTAATGAAATTTAATGTTAAAATATTATTAATAGAAATCATTAATAATATTATTAACCATTACTATACTCAAAAAAAAAAAAATTCCTAAAATGTTGATAATGTTATATAAGTATTAATATTAATATTAGTGATAATTAATGTTAAAGTATTATTAACAATGCTCAATAATAATGTTGCTAACCATTACTATACTAACTTGATATTATTAAAATGAAACTTATAACTAATAATATTAATTAATATATCTTATCAAAGTTTTTCTATTAATAATATTATTAATACTTAATATTAATATTATGTAATTACTATAGTGTTAATACTAATTAAATTTAATAGTAAAATGTTATGAATAATAATCATTAATAATGTTATTAATCATTACTATATGAATCTAATATTGTTATAAATCTAAAATAATAATAATAATATTATATTATTATTAAAATTAAAACTATTATTATTATTAAATGTGATAGTGTAAATGTAATATTATAAAATCCAAATCTAATATTAAACTTAAATAATATTAAATTTAATATTAAATATAAATATTAGATCTAATATTTCAAAGTATAAATCTAATATTTAAAAAATTAACTTAATATCAGTAAACTTAATATTAAATCTAATTATAAACAGTTATGACATATCTTCCAAAAATATTAAATATAAATACAGTTAATTATATAGCATTGGTTACTAACTCAAATATCACCATAATTTTGCACTAGCATTAATCAGTGAGACACATATGAACCAAAAAAAAATTAATAATCCAAAAAACTATGATTATAAAACTTGAATGTGTTAACAAATATATTCTTCTTAAAATATATTTAAATAGAAAAAATATATAAACTAATTATAAACCTAAAATATATTTAATATATTATATAACACAATAAACCTGAAAACCTAAGAGCTAGGAGTGGATTTACAACTAAAGTTGTAATAGTGGATTTGCGAGGGGAAACATTTAATCACTCCTAAACTTTACATTTTCTAAATGCAACACAATATTATATTAAATAGTAAATTGTAATTATTTAAATAATAAAAATTATTTGAAGGTTTAATATTTTGTTATAATAATTTTAGGGATAAAACATAAAATTATCATTTTGGAAATTTTAGATAATAAAATCTACTTTTCCATTAAAAAAAATTATTAAAAAATTTTAATTTGACAATATCTTTATTATACAACATTATTTATAAAAATTACATAAAATTATAAAACATTTCTTTAAAACATATCTAATAAAAGTTGTTTCCATATGTACTTCCCACCATATCAATAAGTTAATCATATTGTACAAACTACCAATATTGAATTCTAGAGCAACAATATAACTTCTCTATCTTCTCACAAACAAATCCATCTCCATATCTCAGAGAAGAAATAGTTTTTAATCTCCTAAAAGATGGGATTGTGGGTTATTATTAACACAAGTGCATTTTAAATTCCGTGAAAATATAAATTATCGTTATTATTAATTTTTTTACTAGTTAAATTTAATGAATATAAAATGTAGTTTATTCTTATATATATATTTATCAATATATTATGATTTTAATACAAATTGAGAAATATTTTTCAAACATTATGAAAATTTCTTATTAATTTAAAAACATTTATTCAGAATTCCATTCAATAAAAAAATAAAACTTAATTTCTTTTTAATCTCTAAAGATAATTATATCTCTGTGCTATTTACTAAAAATATCATTGTCACTAAACCAATTTGAATGACAATACAAATTAACATACATATAAAATATATTTTTAAATTAACCAAAAAAATAACAAAAGTTCTAGTTGTACACATATTTACCAATATGAAAACCAAAATATTTTCCACACTATTAATATCACACGCTGACAAGTGATATTTTTGATATTTTTGAAACTTTAAAGGGAAGAAAAAGAGAGAGTCGTTGAGACAATTTTCGATTCTTGAATGCAAGAAAAACCAAACTATTTTTCACACTATAAATATCACACATTTCACAAGTTTTTTTTTTAATATTTTTGGAAGTTTAAATGGAAAAAAAGAATTTAATTGTGTAATTAATAAAATGTTTAAAATAGTGAAATCTAATTACATAAAAATAAAAAGTTCAACCAATAATTTATTTTTTAAATTAAATTTATTTTAATCAAAATTAACATTTTTTTAAATTCATATTCAAATTTATTATTCATTTATAACTCATCTTACATAAAAACATGACTGTTGTTTACCAGAAAAATAAAAACTAACAAAAACATATTTATTCATTCCAGTCGAAGTTGATATTTCTTTGGAATCATATTCAAATTTATCATTAATGAAAACGATTGTCTTTTTACTTAATAAAAAGATATTTATGATAAAGGTTTTCTAATTTGATAAAATTAACATATTTATGATAAAGATTTTCTAATTTGATAAAGTTAAGTTAAAATTATATACTTGACTTTTAAATTCTTCACCATCTAAGTTTATCACTAATTTTTAAATAACTAAATCTATATATGAAATTAAAACTTTTCAACACAACAAAAATATAAATATAAATATTTATCACCAAAAAAAATCCAGAACTTATAGTTATTTTTGGACAATATCTGAAACAAAAACTGGAAAACGTAAAACTACGCATTTGTTGGAGTATATGTAGTTTGCGTGACCTTTTCATTGCTTGTTATTCTTGTGGCCAATGGTAAAATACAACGACTAAACATAACCACTGTCTCTTCATGCTCCCACTCATTATTTGTCATGACCTATTGTTATTTGGTATCTTGAAACGGAACCATTGGTTCTACATTCACGTTATGTTTATTTGTTTTGAATCAACAACTGGCCTGGCTATCAACAAAAACAAATCATTCATCATATATGAGTTTGGTGACCTTCAGGAGATTGCCTTTATTGCAGATTTTATGGGGGTTGATTATAGAGTGGCTTCAATCGGTTTTACATATCTCGGTTTCAAGATCAAACCATGCGGGTACAAAATCCAGGATTGGATGTGGTTGATCGACAAATTTCGCAGAAAGATTTTTAGTTGGACACATAGATGGTTGTCCTTGGGGGGTAGACTCATTATGATTCAAGTAGTGCTCTCTTAGATGATGGTTTATTGGGGACACTTATATTATCTGCCAGACAGTGTTATTAGAATGATAAACCGCATTATAGCTAAGTTTCTGTGGGGTGAAGCCCAGATGACTCATAAAATACACCTCTGTAAACTCGAGCACCTCTGCAGATCAAAAGAACATGATGGTTGGGGTATTCTCAACACAAGGATCTTCAATAAGGCGCTGCTTATAAAGTCTTTCTAGAGGGCTATACTCAGAAATGGCATTTGGAATGCAGTCATTAGGAGCAAATACATCATGGGTGAAATTCTACAGCAAATCCTCTGTATGCAATTCTCTCACCCACGTTCTATATCGGTCATTTGGTGCAGCTTCAAGAAGGTTCTGCCCCATGTATCGGATAGGCTGGTATGGCTTTTTCGGGATGGCGGCAGTATCCCTATGACATTCAAATCGATGATCGACTTCCCTCCAATGGCAGGTCCATCTCCACAGCTCATTCACAGGCTTGCTCACAGGGGTATATTTTACCTTGCACAGACAATTTGGGTTTGGTCCTATGGTGCCATAGAATTTAAATCGGCTCTCCAGTTGGGCTTGATGGAACCAGTGGCTGCTAAATGGGAGCTGCTTCGAGATGCTTTTCGGGCTGCTGGTTTCTGCTGGGACATGGGGGGCGACGCCATTGTTTGGAATGGTCCCACGATTGCAGGCATTCCCATTGTCAAAGATATCTATAGGGGCCTTAATATTGCTTCTTATCAGGGTCAGATGTCCACTTCTTTCTGTTCATTCTGGGGGAGGAAAATGCCTACAAATATTGTACTCTTTGGGTGGCTGGTATGGAAAGGCAAGATCCTCACTGGTGAAAACTTGATTAAGAGGGGTTTTTCTGGTCCATTTAGATGTCAGATATGTTGTGCAGATTTTGAGTCTATTGATCACTTGTTTTTTCGATGCCCAATTATTGTGAATTTGTGGCGTCTCTTCTCTGCCCACTTCATGGATCCAACATGGTCTCCAGCGGACTTCATGTCCGCTGCCAAGGAATGGGACAAGTTGCGAGGAAAATTCAGATCTTTGCCTTTTTTCCTCATATGGGAGGTATGGTTGGGGAGGATTAAACTGATTTTTGGCAATGTGCCTTTCCAGATTTCTCGTATTTTCTCTGCTATTATAAAATGGATGGAGGATCGACCCTCTCCTATTATGACTATATCGGATTGCTCCGTTCGTGTTCGGCCACATGAGATGGCATTCCGGCTGTTTATTTCGATGGTGCTTGTGCGGATGGAGTCATGGGGTGTGGCGCATGGATCAAATTATCACAGAGGGAGCGGGTCCATATCCACTGGAATGGTGGTCAAGGCTCCAATAACAAAGCGGAGATTATTGTTCTATGGGGTGGTCTTCGTTTTGCTGCCTACTTACAGCTTCAGAATATTCATGTATATGGGGATTCAAAGGTTGTAATTGGATGGATTACTAACACTATAGCTATGATGCGACCAGATCTACTGGGCTGGGTGTACAGGGCTCGTAGATTATGGTCTTTACTTAATATGCCTCCAATATCTCACATCTATCGGGAAAACAACACCAGGGCAGATGGGCTCTCAAAGAAAGGCTTAACCGCTGATTTTGGGATCATGCAGGTTCAACTGTTGAGAGATGGCCATCCTTTTTGGCAAACAGCTATTCCGATTCCATAACACGTTATTGCTATGTCAATTTTGTATCTGTTGCAATTTTGTTTTCACATTATTGGGTCTGTGGCGATTTATCATATCATTTATACTACTCTGCCACATCAAGCGAGCGGGTTTATCAGTACATCAAGCGAGCCAGGGACATTCTACAAGCAAGCCTGTGATAGCTCTACAAGCAAGCAAATTTTATATATTTTCAAGCATGCCGGTTTGCAGCTTATGATTCATATTCCTGCACCTTATCAAGCGAGCCGGGTCAACAAGTTATCAAGCGAGCCAGAGTCAATCCACAAGCGAGCCAGTCACAAGTCTACAAGCGAGCCGGTTGGATTATTCACAAGTGAGCTTGTCCATATAGTTTTTATCCACATGAAAATCTATGTTGCTTATATCTATCCCTGATTAGACAATATCTCTTGCAAGCGATCGGATCATTAAAATACAAGCGAGGCCGCTTAATTTTTTGGGACAGGTCCATGGGCTTTATTTGCTACATATGCACAAACCAATTTTCTACATATATGCCCTCTATCGGCATCTCTCAATATATGTCTGTCGGAATTTTTTGGATTCACATCTCATTTTTGTTTGATCAGAAAAGGGCTAGACCGGATCCTTCCCATTCCTCATCGATACATCTTTCTTTTTATCTTATCTGCCATCTATAGTTTATAATTTGTCATATCATATGTTCACTCCAAATGTTTTTCTCTGATGAATCTTTCCTGTTGTGCCTTCTGCTCGCTTCACAAGCTAAGCTTATATGTAAGGGAACGATATATCCTGCTATGTGGTGGCCACCCATATATTCATTGCTCATTCTCTCTTCTGGGAGAAATCTTCTATCGGCCAATATATGTTGCTTTTCTCGCTGTGGCCCCACAGCTTGAGAATATTTTTCTTATGTACGTTTATATTTTAATATAAACAACATTTTTCTACCGAAAAAAAAAAAAAAAACCAATCGAATTAAAATTCTAAAAGATACCGCACTCAAGTGGAAAGTTACCTTTTCTATCCATGGTGCTACCAGCGATATGCTCAATGATATTACCATTCTAAATATTAAGAAAGAGAACCAGATGGGCGCTAGAGCAAAGATAAGATTGGTTTCCTCTACTTGAGTTAGAGAGCAAACATACCATGGGTTTAGCTCTTTGCTTCTTCCTGTATCAGTATTCCATTCTGAAGAATATGTACCATTATGGCCGCTTTGTCTAGAAACCTAATACATTTCCAATGAAAAAGAGAGATCAAAATAATATGTTTGCATTTTCTTCCAAATTTTGTGAAAAGCAGGTGAATCATTTTTATTGAATATTTTGTGGAAGAAAAAGCAAAGACTTACTATAAATTCTTTGTCTGCACTAGCAACTTCCGTTGGGTTTTTATGAACTCAACATCGTTTTCCTTCTAGTAACTATTTCTTTAATTTAAAAAAAAAATGTACAAACTATCTGTATATTCAATTTTTTTTAATTATCTATATTCCAAGATGTGACAACAACTTCATCAAATCAGCTCTCTTTTACGGTTGTACAAACTATCCGTATATTCAAATTTTTTTAATTATTTATATTCAAAGATGTGACAACAACTTCATCAAATCGGCTCTCTTTTACGGCTAATCTTCAAACAGTTTAAAGTAAAAATTCATAATTACGTCAACTCTATTTCCCAATTTCCCAATGCCGCCAACGAAGGCATTACCTTTTTTACCAGCTATAATCATGCTCTCACTAACGCCAGGAAGCATTACGAGCTTAACAAACTCAACAGTTGCAACCAACACCAGGCTGACAATCACAACCCATCTGAGATTGTTGGCCAATTTCAATTCAAAACTATTTTTTAACAGCAGTTCAAACAATTTAAATAAGTTAATATATGTTCCTTTAATTTTCTCAATCACAATGGAAATAACTTCCAAAAATCTAAATCATTGCAAAGTACCAAAAGAAGAAATAAAAATTAGATAACAATTCAAATGAGAACAATTCAGATCATCTCATATCTTCTCTTTCAATTCAACTAATCATAATGGAATTAATTTTGCAAAGTGTAAATCATTGCATCGAGATGGAGAAGCAAAGGTTAGAGGGGAATAAGCAGTTAATACATTAGAAACGGTTTAGTAAATAGTTTTGATTAATTTTAAACATGTTCATTAAACTTTTTAATTATTAGTTTTTTATTAATTATTAATCTGATGGCTTAAAAAATTTCAATCGTCTAGCATTCCATCTAATGGTGAAAAATATAACAAAGTGGTAACTAGGAAAATTGTTTTCAACAATACACCTTTAAGTGACGTAAAATATGACATGTTGTACATTCTTTCACTTCATTCAAAAAATAATTATTATTTTCATTTCCAATTTAATGGTGATGTGTTTATTTGATTTGTTATTTTTATTATTATTTCCAATATGATTATTTCCAATTTGATGGTGTTTGATGTAGTTATTCCCTTTGTGAATTTTGTCAAGTTAAAAGATACTTCCCCTAGAGTTTCTCAATATTGTATTATTGATTATTTAGTCAAGCTAAAATCTCATTTGATATTACATGATTTTATAGGTAAGGAGAGGATAGCCATGGTCATGGTTTTATTTTCAACTATTGAAATTTTTTTTTTTTTTATGCTTAATCTAGACCATGTTATTAATTTCAGGGTTCAACCCTTCTTACATGGTTGTATGTATTTAAAATTTATGCAAAGACTCTCTAGAGTATGTGTGCTCTAACTTTATTTGAAGATTCTTTGTTCATAAAAATATTTTGTATTTTAGATTTCTAATTTAAGTTTTTTTATCTTACATTCTCATATTATAATTGCACTGTAATCATTGATATATTTCTTGGAAAGCATCCCAATTGATGTTAGTAAATGTAATGTACAAAATTTCCTCTCATATATTTTGTGGAAGAATAGTTATAAGGTTCTTGTACCGTTAAGTTGCTTAATGTACATCTTTGTGTCTACTTACAAGTTACCATATCATAAGGCTTACTCAATAGCTTACTTAGGCATTTTTCCCCAATTGGTATATTACTGATATAAGATTATTTAGAAGATTTCCCTCCTATTTATGAGATAGAGTAGTAGTAATTTTGATAATATATGTGATTCAAACATTAATTTTTATACCTTTATAATGACGGATTCTGTTAATTGGCTTCGTTTAGCAATTCATATGTTTTCCTTAGACAACTCCATCCATTCTGAACCAAATAATTCCACAATGTTTATATTACCTCTAAACTTCTCATATTGTACTATGTTTTTAATATTAAATTTCTAATTATGGAATAAAATTGTAAGATTTATTCCTAACATAATAGACTTAATAAGTGCCTATTCTATATAGTTTCTTCACCTTCCACAATATTATGCCTTACAGGATTTATGTCATAATTTACTTTGGTTTAACATATGTGAACATATTGGTTTAACATCCATTTTGGGCTTTTAAGATATTCTCATGATTTTATTTTTTTAAAACAATGGGATTATATATATATATATATATATATATATATATCCTCAAAAAAAAGATAATTTATGACATTTCTTGAGTAATGTTTATTGCATGTTACATATGAGTTTCATTCCCCCTCTATCTCTTAATTAAAATGAACCAACTAATTAGTAATGACATATTTTCCCTCCACAAGTCTTGAATTTAACATCTAAGGGATCCTCTCCCTCAGGTAAACTCCATCAGTATAATGCATATAAATCCTGTAGACTAATTTATATAACAAGGTTATTTAATCAAAATTTCCATCCTATCAATATACCTCAAAACAATAGACCTTCTAAACCATTTCAAAGTTAAAGAATTTCTAACTTATATACCATTAGATTTTTCAGGTTCACGAAGAGAATCACTTGACCCTTTCTTTCCTTGGAATAGAAAAGAGTTTTTTTCTTTTTCTTTTTAGCAAAAGGGCCTAGCTCTTGGAGTATTAAGGACTATTACAATAAGTAAAATATTATGTTGTCTTAAAGATAGGTTTTTTTTAATAGTCCTCCTATAAAATCTTTAGTGATGATATGCAGTTCCATTTAACAACTACTAACAACAATCCAATCCATTGAATTTCAAATAAATGAAAGAAATTGAAATTCTGAGAGACATGGAACTTAATTTATCTAGTTGTTCAATAGACTTTCAATTAACTTAGCCAAATGTAACTATTCAATAAACTTGCAAGTAACTTGGCCAAATGTTCCTTTGATGCATGACCTCAAAAATTGTCACAACAATCACAACATAGGTTCCCATTGCTTTTGATGGAAAGCCTCCTAGAAGTGTAACTTTACTATGAGAAAGACCTGCATGGCCTCACTAAAATTGACAATGTAATGGTAAGGTATACTCAAAATTAGGGATATGACAATGAAATATTAGTGTTTCAAGTTTATGATAGAGTGGTAAGGTATACTCAAAATTAGGGTTATGGTAATGAAATATTAGTGTTTCAAGGTTATGATAGTCACGAGTAACTAGAATCCAATTCTCAGTATAATGATGGCATATTCAAATTAGGAGGTTGGAATCTCAAGTAATAGAAAGGAACTACAATAAGAATGGATGGACTTGGATTTTAGTAGCAAGGGTATCCTCAACCTATGAGTACAACCTTTATATATTCATATAGAGAGTAGGTTTGCTTATATCCAATCTTGCACAATTTCCAAAATAAATTGTCTAAGCTTTAAAGAGATTGAGAATTGCATGTTATAGGATTGCACTTTATATGAAATTTACATGAGTAAAAATAGTCATAAGGTATAAAAAAGGGAAGGATTACGGCTAAAATATAACATAATATGAAGTAGGGTTTAAAGTCTAGTGGCCCTCAAAATGAAATCTCCCAACTAGGATATAAATTTATTTTTATGATATTTTAATTTTCCTTTTTTCTTTACAAATTTTTCTTGCGAGAAGACTAGTTTTCAAGCAATTTTTTCCCAATTGTGCTTCAATGAGGTTTCAAAAACTAGATTATTTTATCCAAGAAACACTAGTGTAATTTTTTTCTAGGACCTCAAGGTCTAGGGCTTCTTGTAATAGGTTTTCATACCTAGATTATCCCCCCACCCCCACAACCACCTTTTTTTATCCTTCGACTAATGATGAAATCAAGAGGGGAAGTAATATTTGGTGGGGTTACCCCCTAGCTTAGAACCTCAAGGTCAATTTTTCTTATTATATATTAAATAAAATTCTCGTTTGATATCGACTTCTCATACAACCACAATCTATGACCATTTTCCGTAATTAATGTTCCATTTTCATTAATTATATGTAACTTAATGGGTCCATTTTCATATATTGTATCAATATTGTATGTTCCCAATAAATAAGTGTAAAATTTTCTCTGGACATATTTACATCTAGAGTCAAACAAAAGGGTACAATCTCTTTCTTTAAACTGCCTCTTCTTGATGAATCTGCCATGCCATTCATCTCTCTATTATTATGAGTGATGTCTACTAGAGAATGGTTTCATGAATCTCATCAAGCTCATTAATTTGATATATTTTGTATCGTTGATCCTTTTCAAAGTCCAACCCTACATATTATGTGGTTCTTAAGATCTTGATTTCAGATTCTATTAGAAGAACCAATTTCTTTCCTTAAATGAGCTCAGATGGAATAAATCCTATTTTATTTCTCCAAGTATTGTCATAGTCCCAGAGTGTTTTTGGAAGTCGGTCTACCCAATCCCTATGATTTTATTTGATGTTCTTGGTTAGAATGGTCTTTATGTTCAAATTTTGACTTGCATTCACTATTCTCTTCATTTCTCCTGCATGTATAAGAGACAAACTTTTCTTCTTCTTAGGAGCTCTCACTATGTACTCAATTCCATATTTAAACAAGTGATACTTATTCTCATGGTGATAAAATACTGCTTTCATATCATAAGGACTTCCCAAAACAATACCTAATATCTCAAGTGGCACCACATCAAGTTCAACTTCATCAAGAAAGTTTGAATTGATGGTGAATCTTAGTATGCACTTCCTTGTTACCTAAAAGTTTGCATTCTTTCATATCCACCCTAAAGGATAAGTTCTTGGATGTATAATAGTTTCAAGGTTTAGCTCCTTAACTAAGTCTTCAGAAATCAAGTTAGCTTGAGACCCACTATATAACAATTTGTCTATCTTGGTATGTTTAGAAATAAATCTAATATGGAAAAGTCAAATTCTTGTATATTCATCTTGAATGACATTGGAACAATTTGAAGATATAGTGTTTTCTATGTTCTTACCTTTCAAACCCATGGCTGTAATATTTGTTTCATCTCCTGAATCTGAACCTAAGTCATGTTCAATTATTGGAATAATTTTCCCCTTTTCTTTGGCTTTCAGTTTGTTTGGATTCAACTCTGGATGAAGTTGCCAAAAATGGTTTTCATCATGGCCATTATTCAAACAATGTTTAGATGTGATTTTATCTTTCTCTCTTTTGATAGAGCTATTTTTCTTTCCTCTTCCATAAAACTTGCCCTTTCCTTTACCCTCACTATCACTTTTCTCATCTATATTATGTTTCCCTCTTACTTCTAAATGTGTGGCTTGAACAATATTTTATTATTAATCCAGTGTTTTCTCTCCCTCTCTGATCCAAACTCGAGATAAAATTATCCTTAACGAGATAGCCACATAGATAGTGAGTTGTCATGGGAGTGCGGGAACTGCCAACTAGTGCAGGAATCCTACCTGCACTCGACCATTCTACCACAATGATTAATACGTTGTTCACCAAATACTTTAGGAAAGAATAAATATTAGTTGCAAAGATAATTTAAAGGTATAAAATTCATAAATAAATAATTAAATCCATGACGAGCCTTAAATATGAAAATATAAAGAGAGTGCAGGAATGGGCACGATTCTTGAAATAGTGCAAGAATGACGAGGTTTTGAGGTTGAAACAGAGGTCTTAGGTCATGTGTGTAGAGTATTTTACGGGTTAAAAATGAATAAATTTATCCTACCAACATCCTCCCATCCCTATGTTGTTCCGTGTCCTCACACAACCTTTACCTGCTGCAAAAAAAAACAAAACAAGGAAGCCTTCCTTCAATCCTGAACTTGTATGCTAATCCCTGATTTCATTGTCTTCATGTTCTTCCCTCGAGCCTTTTTGAGTTTCTAGGTCACCTTTCTAAGACGCATGTAGCACTTTGATGCTAGGAATTTCCATATCTTCACTTGTCGTTTCTTCTCTTTCACTTCCTCTGCTAGCTCTGTGTTTTTATGTTTTTGTTGGAACACCTAATCCCACATGGGTAGGTGTGGAATGCGAATTTTGTTGGAACACCTAATCCTACATGGGTAGGTGTGGAATATGAAAAGTCACAATGGAGTCCAAGTGACCTTGGAATATGAAACCAATAGTCACACCATTGTACTATAAATGTACATCTTTGTATAATGAAAAAAAGAAAGCCTCACACTTATCCTTCATTGTGTTGAGTCTCTTGTGTGTGTGTGCTCATATTCCTCATACACCATGTGTGTGCTTCAACATGGTATTTAACATGGTATCAGAGCGGGCGATTTCTGGCCCTGCTCCACTTTGAATGAGCCATTTGTGTCTATGGCCTATGCATATCTGCAAAAATTGTTGGTTTTTTTGCAGCACTCAAGTGTTTGTAGCTGTCCTTTTTCCACATTCGAAAGTGGTTTTGGAGAAGGAGCAGCATTCAGAAGAAAGAGCAGCATTCAGAATTTGTTTTGAAGAAGAGCAGCAGTGTTGTTGAAGAAGCACATCTGAAGGTTTTCATTCTCATTTTTCCTGCAATTTTTATTAATTTCTGCATTGAAGAGTTGCTGGAAAACACCGTTTTAAATTGGGTTTCTGAACAAGTTTCTGAGTTTTCACTGGAAATACTTCTGAGTTTTCATTGGAAGATTTCTGAGTTTCTGCAATTCTACATTTTCCTGTTGCTGGGCTATTGAAAAAAAAAATTTCTGGGTTTTACTGCTAAAATTTTCTGAAGAATTTTCCTGCTGCTGGATTACTGAAAAATTTCTGAGTTTACATTTATTCAATATATGCTGCTGGAAGAAAGAATAGTCTGCTCTCTCTATTATTTCTCTGTTGTTTAACATTTAAAAAAAAAATATAAAAAAAAATAAAATAAATTTCTCTGCATTCCAGGCCTTTCGGCCCCCAATACAGCCCCCACTCACAAACGCCTCCCTCTTTGCGCTCTTCCATACCCAAACCCGACCCCTCTCCTTTCAATACGCTCACCCCTCTGCGTTGTGCTCCCATCTGTCGTTCTACACAGCACCTTACGCGGCTTTCTATCGGCCCACTCCCTACCTATCTACCCACGCGCTCAACCCTTATTTTTTTGGGCCATCCCTCACATATCACCCCCAGCCTTACGGCCATCCCATACCCACTTCGACCTCACACTCCGACCCATCAAGCCCTCAGCCTAACACCTGCACACTCTCCTCATACCACCGTCCGCCCTACTCTCTGCACCATACCCACGCCCCCTTCTCACCCTACGGCTCTCCCTGCCGTCCCCATCTTATTCTACCCTCACTACCTCAAGAGCGCTCTCCTCTCACACAGTTCTGCCCACGAGTTATTACACTTCTCATATTTCGATTTTAAAACTTTTTAATACCACCCATTTACAATCACTCACCCCCTCCCATATACTTAATACCCACCCTCCTCCATATAATACGCTTTTCCCCTTTCATATAATACCCTTCCCTTTTTAATAATTTTTTATTAACATTTTTTAATATTCTCCATATCACTCCATTCCACTACTCCCTACCCTTTTTAAAGTCATTCCCACATTCCTATTTTTATAATCCTTTTTAATCCCATTTTAAATTAATCCCTTTCCCTTTTAAGAAACCCCCTCCATATAATATCTCTCCTCTATTAAATTTCCCTCTCCCATTTTAAATTCTCTCTTTTTTAATTAATCCTCTTTTCTTCCATTTTTTATTATCCCCATTTTTTTTAATTAATTTTTAATTAAAAAAAAAAAAAAAAAACAGCAGAGAGAGAGGAGAGAGAGAGGAAGAAGACTTGAGCAGCAGAAAGGAAGAAAAAATGGCATATGATGAGCAGATGGACTATACATAGAGAAAATTGCAGATTTTACATTATATGATTTGTGGCATTGACATAAGAGTGATTTTTTTTGAAGAAATTGACATTTGGAGACATATTTGCTATCATTGAAAACAGCTCCTTGAAGAAGAAAATTCAGCTGCCTTAAAGGCTTCTTGCACATGTTTTCAGCGACACATTTACACATATTTTTGCAGAGATATTGACATCGTATTTGCATCTTCTTCATAGTTGCAATCAGTATTTGAGTTGTTAGATTGTTGATTGCCCTCCATCATTTGAGGAGCACACTTTGTACTTTGAGAATTCCTTGGAGTCATTTGTATTTGTTGCATCACATTGTAAACGGGTGCATTTTCGGTTGAAGCCGACACCCTTTCATTTTGGAGCCTAATTTGTTGAAAATGGCTAAAATCAATGAGGCATTAGAGCTGTTGAATAGCCTCATTCATTCCAATGTTGATGACGTGATAAAAATGAGCAAGGATGCTCTTTGTAATATTCAGATTTTTTTACAAGATGCACAAGAAAAGATTGAGTTTTTGCAGTTGGAATCTCAGCTCCAACAAGACGAACTTCAGCAAAAGAGTCACCATTCTGAACCTGTTTCTATTCAGAACATTGTGAAGGAATCTCATCAGAAGAAAGAAGATAAAGTTACAGATGATTCCCATTCGGTTCCTTGTACTAGAGGGTCTTCACATCTGCGGATACGACGGTTCAGCTTTTGCACTTCTCAGAAGCCCATCCCTTCGGACCTTGGGAGAGAACTTGTCCACAACAAGCACCCAGGCAGGGTCTTGGATATGACAAGGATGTGTCCTTTCATATTCATTCCTGGCCAACATATTTGATGGGATTCTTGTGCGGCAGTTCACTGCCGGTTGTTCAAGATCTGTTCACTTCCTAGCAGAGATTTTGTGCCTTAACCTGCATGATGGTTGGCCATATGAGCAGGGGAAGCATTGTTTTAAGTCTGTTATCCAGCACAGCAACGTGAGTGGCCACACCTTGTTCACTAGGGCAGATTGCCAGAACAGCCCTCTGCGGGAGCGAATTCATCTTGGATGGGATGGCTTCTTAGCAGTATTCGATGGCCCAAAGATGTTCTGACCACATGTTGAAACATTCCGGAATGTGAGCAAAACATTTACTGAGACAAGTTTTCGCCATCATCTCACCTTTTCCCTGACAGGGGGGAAAATGGTGGTCATGTACAAGCTTCAACGACAGATCAAGCGAGCCTGAGCCACAATCTCTCATTCCATGTTCAGAGTTGTAGCCAGCAGTTCAAGCGAGCCTGAGCCACAATTCGTCATTCCGGATTCAGAGATGTAGCCAGAGATACGGATGCCCATGAACATACCTTCGGTTGGTGGATAACCTAAAACCATCATTTTCGGTTGGTGGATAACCTAAAACCATCATCTTTGGTTGGTGGACAACCTAAAACCACCACAGGTAGTAGACCTCCCTTCTTTTAGGTCGAAGGTCTCCCTTTTTTATGAGGGAAAATTCCTCTAGCAGAAGCCTTCAGCTTCTTGCCCGTTTTGGAAGAGTTCCGAGAACTGCAACAAGTTTTTCGTTCCAGTGTTTGTGGTCATCCTAAAACCACCTCTTTTTTCCAACATTTTAGAGAGTTGATTCAGCCCAAGTGCTGCCATGTATACTTGCATATTTGTATTACAACTCTTTTCTTGGACTCACACATACCCCTTCGGATTAAGGGGGGATGTTGGAACACCTAATCCTACATGGGTAGGTGTGGAATATGAAAAGTCACAATGGAGTCCAAGTGACCTTGGAATATGAAACCAAGTGTCACACCATTGTACTATAAATGTACATCTTTGTATAATGAAAAAAAAGAAAGCCTCACACTTATCCTTCATTGTGTTGAGTCTCTTGTGTGTGTGTGCTCATATTCCTCATACACCATGTGTGTGCTTCAACATGGTGTTTAACAGTTTTTTTGGGATTTTTTGTTGTAATTTCTCTAAAATTTAGTAAGAATTTAGTGAAATGACAAGTTTGATGGGTAATCTCTGCACAATCGGAAGTGCTTTAGGAGGTTTTCGGGGTGTTGAATCCATATATACAGTCGAAAAACCAGTTTAAATAACACAAATCAAGATTCCACATCAAATGTTTCTGCCAGATTTTGGCACAAGAAAGTCAAAAAAATCGTATTAAAGACAACTCCGGAGACAAATTGGGGATGTAAGTGTACACAATTATACACACTTTATACCATGTAGTCTAAAAAACCCACAAAATAGCTCAGAAATTTCATTAAGCTTATGAAAAATTCCAGTGGAAATTTTTGAAAATATAGGTTATAGCTCTCAAACTTTAGGATTTTGGGTGCCTTAGGGGTTCTTGATGGTGCTGAATCCATTTCCACCATAAAAAAAGATTCAAACACTTCAACTACTTAATTTTTTGAAAAAAAAAATACTAGATTACAACGAATGAGGCTATTTTGTTACGTCAGTCATTTATACAACCATCAGCTATTCTGATGAATTTTTTTTTTCTTTGCACATGCTAGGACAAGTGAGACGATGTAGCTCTTTAGGTTGATTTGAATAGTAACAAATAACTAGCTTTCCCTATGGGCCATAAATGCACAACAATTGTATATGTCCATTATTAAATAATTGACTTGCAAAATCCAACAACAGAGAAATACACCCACCATACACTTATAAACCATTCACAAACTAATAATTTTCAACCTCAAGCCGAATTGAATTACCTATCTTGCATTCCCCACTAGAAGGCACAAAGACAATGACACATTGCAGATGTACGTACACATTTATACATGATAAGGTTTTACGGCCATAAGCAATTCCGATGAAAAGGTTAATGTCCATTTCTATAAATAGAGATGAAGAAGTGGGCCTAAACAGTAATGGAATTAAGTTATGGGAATCAACGATCGGGATAAGGGTTGTCGTCACATGCTACGCTTTCAATTATGTAAACAGTTTATATAAGTGTAAAACATGTAAACGTGGCACCCTAGTCACATGCTCTGCTTTCAATTATTGTGTCGAGAGGCGCATCTACAGCCCAGTATGACCCCGATGTCGGGTATGTCACGTTCTCATACAATAATAATTAAAAAAAAATGATTAATGTCGGCTTAAATTTTAAATAAAAATTAAGTATCGGCTTAACAAATAAATTTTAATAGTCATAAATAAACAAAAAAAAAAAATTAAAACAACAACTCAGTTCTGCAATTATTTGATCGACAGGGTGAGGTGGATTCACATTTGGTTCACGGCTCTAATTCCAGGTAAATATCCCGATCATTTATATTTCCTTCTCTCTGTTGAATTATCTGCATTTTCCTTCATAGCTTCCTTATAATCTGGGGTTTGATCCGTTCGCTTATCACAATTACTATATAGGGTATTGGATCTGGACCAGTAAATGCAAAACCATATCTGTGGTCACGACACCGTTTTCCCAGAAATATTCTACATATGTATGGTTTTTGTATATATTTTGTGATTACAGTGAGCTTTGGTTATTTATATTTTATCCAGCTTTGGTTATATTTTATCCAATTGAATTGCAGTCTGGAGTTCACGAGTCCAATTCCTTTGGGAAAAATAAATAATCTCAATTCCTTTGGGAAAAAGAAATAATTTCAACACTGTGCCCATGCCATATCCTTGTTTTGATCACTGTAGGTCACCCAGCAACAAAGTTAGCTTCTGATATTGAAAGAATTAAGTTTTAAAAACTGGCTAAGATCACTAAATACCAACAGAACAAGAGAGATAGTACAACCCTTCGTGAAAATGTTCTTCCTCCATAAAGAAGTAAGCAACTAAATCATTAAGGTTAAGGTTGCATCATCTCTCTTCTACTATGGGTGTTAGAGAGGAAAGCACGCACGGTGAACAAAGCCATAACCAACAAGCAACACATTCGCCAATCGTTGAAGACCAAAGATAGTACAAACTATCCTAAGAATATTTTTTACTCTATAAAGAAGTAAGGAGACATATTAATAAACTGGAGGTTGTACTATGTCTATTCTAATAAGCTTGGGGTTGTGACATCTCTCTTCTGCTATGTGTCTTTGCCATGAAAACAAACACGGAGAACAAAACCATTACCCCTGTAACCCCAATATCGTTATTATTGTGCCCTTACATTATTATTGTTAGGTCGGCTAGGATTATATTGTGGTTCCATGGACTCCTATATATAGAAGGAGGTTTTGTCATTTGTATCATCTAAGAATTTTTCATTTATGTAATGTATTAGAGGTTCTCCTCGTGAAGTGGTTGATTTCTAAGGCATTTATCTCTCTTTTCTTCTATTTTTGGAGTTGGTTTCATAACATTTGGTATTAGAGCTTTGAATTCTAGGGTTTTTCTGCTCCAAATAGGTCATCGAGGAATTTACACCATAACGTTTTTTTTGCGAAGGTTTAAAAGCTAAAATTTTTACAGAGCGAAGCCAAAAGCATAAGGAATGTCGTGTAAAAATTTCAGATCTTGGTTCGAAATATTTCCAGAGATATGATGTGTGGAAGTTAGGGTTTTTTCAGGCTCCCAAATTTCACCTAAAACAGGTCATTATGTAATGTACGTTATAAAATTTTTTCCATGAAGGTTAAGAAGCTTAAATTTTTACAAAGCGAAGCCAAAATACATAGGAACTTCCTGTAAAATTTTCGGATCATGGTTTCCAATATTTTCGGAGATATGATCTGTGGGAGTTAGGGATTTTTCAGGCTCCCGAATTTCATCTCAAAGAGGTAACCGTGGGAAAATCATCATAACTCTCTCTATGAGAATCAGATTGGAATTATGTAAAAGGTGGTAGGAATTACATAGACTTTACTTACATGTGTATCAATTTTCGAGCCAAAGGAGGAAACAGTGACACGTGGCATGCTGTACAAGTTTTCTCTACTAAACTAGTCCATAATTAGGTTATTGTGGGAAATTGGGCATAAAGTTTCCTTGAAGAATCCAAATCAGATCAAACCTGTGGCATTCGAAATAAGATTCATAGGGCTACTACAATACCTAATTTCAGATATTGAAGATCAGAAATCACAGAGATAATTCATTTTGAATATAGATCTCCTTGAAAGCAAGAAAAAGGTGTGTATTTTTTTCGAATTGCATAAGTCTTGTTTGAAGAATCAGTTTGAATTGATTTCAAGCGCATATTGTAGAAAAGATATCAGTATTGGGTTCTAAAATGCCTCCTAAAAATAATTCAACACCCATTAAGCCTTTAGAAGGCTCTACTATGACTCATGAGGATGAATAAGTGCAACATGACATATCAACATTACAAGAGAAAGTGCATCAAATTTCGCTCTTGCAAAGAGCAACAAAAAATGAAATGGAAGTTTTGAAGAAAGGCATGGAAGCTAAGATGGATGGTTTGAAGAAAGGCATGGATGGTTTGAAGAGTGGAATAGAAACTAATATGGATGGCATGGAAGCTAGCATGGAATCTATCATGGATGACATGGAAGAAAAAATGGAAAACATGAAGAATGATCTAAAAGTAGACATGGAAGGTTTGACAAAGTTGATACAAGAAATTTTTCCTAATGGTGAAAATATAGTAGAGGAAACTCATGATGAGAACAAAATAAATGTTAGTCGTGATTTCATAAGCTCTAATGTTGGATGGAAGACCCACCATATTCCAAAGATGGATATGAGGAAGTTTGATGGCAAGGATCCCGTAACATGGATACTACAGATGGAGCAATATTTTTATCTCAATAATATGCAAAGCACACAAAGGTACGCATTGCAACTTTACATTTAGAACAAAATACATTTGAATGGTATCGATGGTTTTTCTCCCTTAAAAAAATTGTCACTTGGTAAATTTTTATGGAGGAAATGATAGCACATTATGAGGATACAAAGAGCAACACCTTGTTTAGCCAATTGATAAATCTGAAAAAAAAGGGTTCAGTGGTGGAGCACATTGAGGACTTCCAAAAATTGAATATAATGGTAATTTATATTCCAGAGGAACACAAGATTGATGTCTTCATTGGGAATTTAAAGGATAACATCCAACACGAAGTTTGTTTTTGGGAAATTGATTCATTAGAGAATGCATTCAAATTGGAAAGAAAAATTGAATGTAAAATTATGGCGAAAATGAAGCCTACCACTCACATCTATAAAGATGGAAGTATTTCTACTCCTAGACTTCCACAACCTACAAGGTTGACACCACAACAATTGGAAGAAAAAAGAGAAAAAGGGCTTTGCTAGAGTTGTGAT
The DNA here is from genome assembly GCA_034641835.2 of Pinus albicaulis. NCBI lineage: Eukaryota > Viridiplantae > Streptophyta > Pinopsida > Pinales > Pinaceae > Pinus > Pinus albicaulis. The sequence continues at coordinate 1,317,263,562 of CM076580.1, read as the reverse complement.
ATAAAATACACTAAAGGTCATAAGTGTGCTGAGAAGAAATTATTTTACATAGATTGTGAAGAAGCGAAAGAAAATTAACAAGAAACTTCAAAAGAAGAGGATATACACCAGGAACCAATCCTAGAAGAAGAAAATGATTCATTATATTAGTAAGCCATTTATTATTACCTCTCAAACTCTCAAGATAGAAGGACATATCAAGAAGAAAAAGGTAATAGTGTTGATTGATTCGGGTAGCACCCATAATTTTATTCATTGTAAGGTATCCAAGGAATTGAATTGTTTCCTATACCCAGCACCAGAATGTCAAGTGATGGTTGCAAATGGAGGAACTATATATTGCTCTGGAAAATGTCATAATATCAAGATAACCATGGGGGAATATGTATTGAATATTACAATGCTTTCCATTCCAATGGGAGGTGCTGATGTTGTACGAGGAGTACAATGGTTACAATATTTGGGGACAATATCTTTTAATTTTCAAGAACTTTTCTTGAATTTTTTTTCGGAAGGAAAGGAAGTCGAATTACGGGGTATCGCAGGGAAGCAGGGAAAGATAATAAGTTCTAATGTCATGACAACTTCTAAAGAAAGAAAAATGAGTCGTAATTGCATAATTATGCTCATTATAATTTCCAACTTCAAAATCATCAATTTCCCTAGATCTCCAAAACGTTTTGGACAGTCATTCCAAGGTGTTTGAAACTCCCAAAGAACGCCCACCTATTCGTGATAATGACCATGCTATTCATTTGATTTCAGGAAGTGTTCCTCCAAACATCAGGCCTTACAGATATCCTTATGTCCAAAAGAGTGAAATTGAACATATGATTCCATAAATGTTAGAGGCTGGTATAATTCAACCTAGTAAAAGTTTTTTCTCTGCTCCAACAGTATTGGTGCACAAGAAGTATGGATCATGGTGCATGTGTCTGGACTATAGGCAGCTCAATAAGCTCACTATTAAAGATGAATTTCCCATTCATGTGATCAATGAATTATTGGATGAATTACATGGAGCAATGTATTATACCAAGTTGGATCTTTGTTCAGGATATCATCAAATTAGAATGAAGACAGAAGATATTATGAAAAATGCATTTCAAACTCATGAGGGTCATTATGAATTTTTGGTCATGCCTTTTGGCCTTACCAATGCACCTTCTACATTTCAAGGGTTGATGAATTCCATTTTTAAACCCTTCCTTAGAAAATTTGTGCTAGAATTTTTTGATGATATATTACTCTACAACAAGTCTTGGAAGGATCATGTTCAACATGTTGACAGGGTGCTCAAACTATTGGAGGAAAAATAATTATATGCAAAAACATCCAAATGTTTCTTTGGAGTACAAGAGGTGGAATATCTGGGTCATATTGTATCTCATGAGGGTGTTAAGGTAGACCCTAACAAAATTAAATCCATTAAGGAATCGAAAGTCCCCACAACCATAAAGCAGTTACGAGGATTTCTCGAGTTAACTAGGTATTATCACAAATTTGTATGGGAGAATACCAACACCTCTAAAAGTATTATTGAAGAAAGATGCATTTTCATGGATTCCTTAAGTAGCTAAGGCCTTTGAACATATTAAAGAGGCATTATGCCTAGCATCGGTATTTTCTATGCCAGATTTCAAAAAAACCTTTATTGTGGAATGTGATGCTTCAGGAAATGGAATTGGTGCTGTTTAATGCAAGAAGGAAGACCCAATACTTTTTAAAGTCGTCCAATCAAAGGAAAGTATTTACAGAAAGCTATTTATGATAGGGAAATATTGGCAATACTACATGCACTAAAGAAATGGCGACCTTTCCTAATGGGAGGACACTTCAAGGTAAAAACTAATCATGATAGTCTTAAACACTTTTTGGAACAAATATTATCTATAGAAGAGTAGAAAAAATGGATCACAAAGATGTTGGGTTATGAATTTTAAATCATCTAAAAAAAGGGAAGCTAAATGTTGTCGCAGATGCACTCTCAAGAAAGGATGCAGAGGTGGAAGCATTGCTTTGTGCCATTTCTATTATCAAACTAGATTGGATAACTGAAGCAAGGGATGAATGGAAGAAGGATGAAGAAGTGTGGACACTCATTCAAAAGTAGCAGCAAAATCCTAGTACATCTGATATATTTAGTTGGAAAAATGATTCCTTATGGTAGAAAGATCACTTATATATTTTTAAGAATTCCCAACTAAAACGAAATATTCTTTTGGAAGTGCACACTTCTCCTTTAGGAGGACACTCAAGATTCTTAAAAACTTACCACAGGGTGAAGAAAGAATTTTTTGGGATGGCCTTAAATCTGATATTCAAAATTTTGTGGCAGAATGTTTGGTTTGCTAACAAAATAAAGTTGATACAATTAACACCTCAGGTCTTTTACAAACTTTATCCATTCCAAGTCAACGTTGGGAGGAGATTTCAATGGATTTTATCACTGGTTTACCTAAGTCTGAAGGAAATATTTTCATCATGGTGGTAGTTGATATACTTACTAAGTATGCACACTTTTGTTCATTATCTCATCCATTTAAAGCAACTGCAGTTGCTACTGTATTTATGGAAATAATTCAAAAGCTACATGGAAACCCAAAGATTATTGTAAGTGACAGAGATCCCATTTTTACTGGAAATTTTTGGATGGAATTATTTTCTTGTTTGGGTACTCAACTAGCTCATAGCTCATCTCTTCATCCTCAATCAGATGGTCAAATTGAGATAGTGAATAAATTTTTGGAAGGATATCTTCGTTGTTTTGTATCTGATAAAAAAATACAATGGGTCAAGTGGTTACCTCTCGCTGAATGGTGGTATAACACTTCCTTCCATATTGCAACAAAAATGACCCCATTTATGGCACTTTATGGATATCATCCACCATCCATTACATCATCTTTAAGAGAAAATTCGAAGGTTCAAGCAGTGGAAGATCACATTGAGCATCAACAAGAAGTTCTCCAACTCTTAAAGGACAACCTGAATTTGGCACAAAATCAAATGAAACAACAGGTAGATCAACATCGCAGCGAGAGAAGTTTTGACGTAGGAGAGTGGGTATTTTTACAGCTACAACCATTCAAACAAATGTCCCTCAAGAAAGCTAAGAAGGATAATAAATTATCATAAAAGTACTATGGTCCTTACAAGGCATTACTAAATATTGGTACTATGGCATACAAATTGGAGCTTCCTACTTCTTCGCAAGTACATCCAATTTTTCATGTTTAATGCGTAAAGAAGGTTATAGGTGACAAAATTCCAGTTCAAATAATATTTCCAGAACTTTATGAGGAAGGAAAAATCATATTGGAACTTGAAGCAGTCACAGAAACAAGAACTCGATAGTTAAGAAATCGATTAATTTCAAAGTATCTCATCAAGTGGAAGAACTTACCCACTGAAGATTCTACATGGGAGGATGAGAATTTTATACGGAAGCATCCATAGCTACTCAAGTGTTGAGGACAACACTTTTTTGAAGGAGAGGGGCATGTTAGGTTCTTATATTACTAGTATAGTCCCTTACTGTTGTTAGTGTAACCCCCTTATTGTTATTTTTGTACTCCTGTAACCCCAATATTGTTATTATTGTGCCCTTACATTATTATTGTCAGGTCGGCTAGGATTATATTGTAATCCCATGGCCTCCTATATATAGAAGGATTTTTTGTCATTTGTATCATCCAAGAATTGTTCATTTACGTAATGTATTGGAGGTTTCCCCCTCAAAGTGGTTGATTTCTAAGTGTTACACAACATTTTGTCACTGTCCCTGCAATCCCCATCTCGCCCATTGGAGGGTAATTTTTGTGACCAATAAGTTGTGTTATGCCTGGAAAAAACCATCACTGCATTCCTTTGCAGTGATGGTAGCATTACTCTTGTTGACAATTCCCTGAGTAGAACTATAAAAAACCTTGTTTTTTCCTTGGCGTGAGTAGTCGGTTACACTCCCGCGCCGAACTGGAAAATTAACACTGAGCCCGCGCCAGTTGGCGCTCTGTCCTAGTTAAGCACCCCCGCCAAGCTATTTATGGAATGATTTTAAAAATAGAGGCGGAGGTTCTATTCCAACCACCTCAAGGATGAGTCATTGGGAGTGGTTGAACTGAAACATCCATAGAATCCCCCCTTTTGTTAGTAGTTTCCACCTCCTTTGGAACTCTCCTAAAGGATAGGACTCCATCCCACCATTGTTGAGATCCCAACCTCCTCCTTTTCCTCTATAAAAGGAGCTATCTCTCTTAGTACAAACTAGCTAAATGTCTGAATAACTAAACTTGGAGAGCTGATATTTGAATGACTAGAGAAGATAGAGAGAAAGAATCATGTTGAGGAGAGCCTGAATCCATGTCCTCATTTCGCCTGAATCCCTCGACAGGTACTGAGACGCACTTCGACTGAACTCCGTTGGAGGAGAATGCGACGTCAAAGCTCGGTTGTACCTCTTCCTTCTAATTATATATAGATTACTACTGTTTGATTCCACTATTGTGTTATGATGTTTGTGTAATGCAATAGCTTTAGCCCTCTTTGACTGGTTAATAGTTTTGAGTGAAACTATGATGTCGTATGTTTTTCTTGTTCTTCTTACATGTGCAGGTATCTGAGCGTAACAATGAAGGGATTGTGATTTGTCAAGACAGAAGCGAGAGGCTACTACTCTTTTTACAACGATGACAGCATTGGATTCGAGGTAGGTCGATCTACCGTCTCTTTCGTTCATTCATTAACTATGAAGAAACACTTTAGCATGTCCTTTTGTTTTTAGACCCACCCTAGGGCTAGAGGGATCGTCTCTGTCCGCAAAGAGGATTTACCTTTGTAACAAATTGGTGACTCCACCGGGGAACAATGCGAGTTTCTCATTCCTTCCTGTTGGGTTAGTTTCAATTATCGATTTCATTTTCTGTCTTCTTCCATTTTTTTTTACTTAATTTCCATCCTCTGTTCAGCTCTAGAGTGTCAATATTGGCCTCTTCTAGTTATGTTTTGGCTTTTCCTCCTTTTTCCATAGGTATCTATCTTGGCCCGGTTTTTTTCTGAATAGTCGCACTGATTAGCGTAGGTTGCTCTCTTTGCACTTGTGCCAACCTCTATAAGGCACATATTACAACCTTACAGTCGTGCCAACCCCTGTAGGTTTTAGATTGACCTCCTTAATGAGTATTTTGGTAATTTGTTCTTGGTTATGGGTTATTTTTGATGTTATTGAAGCCTTTGGGAACTGTGTCGACTACTGTAGACTTGTTTCCTTAAGTCATTTATCCATTTTCCTGTTGGTGTTATTTGAAACTTTAGGGTTTCTAAGTGCTCTGGTACACTGAGCCTTCTGCTTGAAACAAGTCTCTTTGATTGTTGACAGTCTCGATTTTGAAATCATTATGCTGAGTTTTTTCTTGATCCTCTTGAGTATTTTTTTGTTTGAATGGTCTTTTCATTATCGATTGATCCGTCTCCTTCTTACCTTGAGCACTGATTACGTTGCTTGTTTGGGTCATTTTGGGAAACTTTTTTCTTTCATTGAAAGTTTGCTACATTAGCTTGAATTTTTTTGCATTTGTTTTGTCTTAATTGAATCCTTCAATTCTGAGTCTCTACATTCAAAAAACTCAATCTAGTGTTTGTTTTGTTTTCTATTGAATTAGTACAATGTGTGCTTCATTTCATTGAAAATTCAAAAAAAAATATTTTTCATTCTTTCGTTGCATTGAAATTGAAATGTTCCTTACATAACTAGCATTTGTCATATGGGAAGGAGTTTCTTTTTCAATTGATTGCGTTAGAGGAATTAGAAGTTTCTTTGCCTTTGTTTGTTTGTTATTGTTTGAGAGATTTCTATCCTTCTTATAACTAGCATTCATCGAACTGAAATGATGTTCATTTGCATATAGTTTGCATTTAGGAAGTTGAGCTCCAAATTCGTTAGGGCCTGGAAATTGAAACCTAATTCAAGATTAAATTTAAAATTTACTTAATTAACCTAAGGCAACATTGAAACCTAACGCAATATTTCTAGTGGTCTAGGCTAGAGATGTGTTCCGACGTCTTAAAACCTAGTAGCTGTCGCTCGCTTGTTGGCTTCAGAAAGCGCTAGTATGGACTTGTGCTCCCCATACCATCGCGTATATAAAGGGAGACCCCTCTAGGTTGCAATCCTTTTATCCATAGGAAGCCGAGTCTGCCTCCTTGTAACCGTGATACACCGAACACAACATTTGGGGAGACTACCTGCACGTACGTGAAGTCCTTGGTCCTTTCTTTTTCATTTGATCACCAAGGTGTATATGGCAATTCATGGAAACCTGGTACACCCTCTTGCTTAGAATTCCTGAGAAGACATTTTGATCTTTTCATGAATTTTTGAAGTAAAGAAGAGATCATCGAGCACTTTTCCTTTCGCGCTCGTTTCAAATTGAAAGTGACTAGTCATATTTTTCTTGTTTCTCGACTGTTAAAACATGAAACAATGAATTTTGGTTTCAATGTTGTAAAATTAATCACCTACGATCACATGCCTTAAAATTTTTGTGCTTGGCCTGATTGATTTATTTGGTTCTTGTTTTGGCACCTTCGATTGGTTATCTCTTTTCCTTCCTGTTCTGATATACAGTCAAAGTGGCGGAACATCCAGTTTCATCGTCATCACTGCCTCCTAGTGGTGGTTCTTTTCCGGACGTTTCTTTTGAATCCCCTCAATCCACTAAGTATGTCGAGTTCTCACAGCTTATTCTTTCGTCTGTCCAACCCCTTGCTACTCAATCTCTGCTTGAAAATCTAGTTGAATTCAATTGGCCTCCTTCAAGTTCTTGGTCTGGTTTTGGGGAAGAAGGATAATTTCGTCCTCTTATGTCAGGATCGCCCTTTTTTGCTGCTGCGGTATCTCCGAGTCCCCGTAGTATTTTCGAAGATCTTACGTTGGACTCAGATATGGATTCCTCCAGTCTTGTTGGCAGTGAAGGAATGCCTATATCCACAGGAGAATATCAACACTTTCCTGAAGATCTCTCTCGTGCCTCCACCCAATCTTCACCATCGTTGGTCTCACTTCCACTTGGATATAGATCCTTGAGTCATATCACATCTGGTGTTTCCTCCATTGCGCAATCCACTACATTAAATCCTCCTTCGAGTTCGGTCCTACCTTCATTGGGGCTATCACCTTTGACTCCTCGTTCATTGGTTACTGTCACATTTGTTCCAGTTCAGCCAACGGTTTGTGTGGCTTCTAGTTCAGTTTCCACTCCTCTTGTGAATCCTGGTGGTCTTACTTTTGAAGAATATATTTTTGTTGTTCAGCAGCAGAGTTCTCAGGGTTCTCAGTAGTCTCAAGCTCCTGCTAATCCTCAATTCCATCACTATGATGCTGTCGGTAATCCTGTATATATCTATCCACACCATTATTATGTGTAGGATAATCAGGTCTATTTGCATCCTATTGATCCTTATCAAGTCGTTTATTATCCTTATCAAAATATTAATCATCTGGGACCTACTCTTCTTACACAACCCTTTGGCTTCCAAGGACAACCCTCATCGGGACAACCTTTAGTTCAGCAGGGCCCTGCTTCTGGTCCACAGGGACAACCATACGGTCCACAAGGCCAACCTTCACAAGGTCAGCCTTTAGCCCAACATGGACAACCCTCTGGTCTTTCGGGTCAACATTTGCATCAACCAGGATCATCTTTTGGTCTTGGGGGGCAAAATTATCCGTCAGAGGAAAAACCTATTAAAATTCAATCACAGTCGCACATTCAGTATGGCCCAAATATTGTGCAACCAGGACAACCCTTTGGTCCTTCTCTAGGTCAACCTGGTTATCAGGGACAACCTGTTCCGTCGCAACCATCAGGAAAACCTTTCCCACAAGGAAAACCTGTTGGTCCCCAACAACAGTTTCAACAATCGTTTCAACTAGCTCAGCAGCCAGCAGATTCATTCGGTTCCGCAGCCGGTTCTACCTATTTACCTTGCTCAGCAGTCTGCTCAACCTGCTCAAACACAAGGTGCTTACTACCCTCAAGGTTCATATCAATGGGTACATAGCGCGCCTCAGATTCTTTACCCTCAAAATCCACCTTTGTATCATCAACCTGAAAGCCATGCTTACATTCCATAGCAGAATCCTTATACTACTCAGCATAGACCTCTGTTGTCTACGTCAACTCCATATCTCGGTTCTCAATCCCAGTATCAACCGAATTATTCTTCTTCTAATCCCTATGATCCAAATATTTCAGGACATAATGCATGGGGACAAAATCCTATTTGGACTAGGTGGAATGTACACAAGGGTCCTTATCAAAGACCTATGATGAATTTTAATACTCAATTACCATTTCTTGCTACGTTGGAATTACCTGATGTGTCCAAATTGACAAATGATCCCATTCTTCATAATCTATATTGGCCTCTAGTTCCGACCAAGATTCCTGGTGATTGTCTTAAATTTGAGGGTAAACCTAGTGAAGACCCCCAAACGCATGTTATGACTTACCACTTGTGGTGTTCCTCTAACTCTTGGGTTGATGATTCTATTCGGCTCCGTCTTTTCTAGCTTACTTTTACTGGTGCTGCTGCAAAGTGGTACATTGAGTTGTCTCGTGGAGTTTTTCAAGATTTCAATTCCTTAGCTATGGGATTCCTTACATATTTTCAATTGCTGGTCTGATATGATATTGGAACACAACTCCTTACTTCATTGAAACAGGACCGAGCTACTCATATCTCGAATCATATTCATGAGTGGAGGCGACGTTGTCGCATGATCAAATTTGAAATTCCTGATCAGCTTCTAACTCATTGGTTCACTACCTTCTTTGTCAATCAAATCACCAAAGACATAGCTATGGGGGCATGTGTAACTAAGGAACAAGCCATTTCTTACGCCCAATACATCAATCTTGTGTACTCTCAATCCAACGCTTTATATGATATCTTGCCTAATGCTCCTCGACCTGGAACTTCTAAACCTCCAGCGACTCAATCTGTTGACGGTATTATTGGTTCCGTATCTCGAACTCCTTAGAAGTCTCCATCTAATTCTAGGAAGCAGAAGTCTACTTATTCCGATAATGTTGTTTCTCAACCAAATCTGAATTTTTGCAAACCCACAGAAGTGAATCCCATTTAGGCCAATCCTATGGATAATGCTTCTAAAGGTAAGAAGAAGGGTAAAGGTAAGGCCAAAGCTGATACCCTGAAACAGGATTTGTCAAAATATCGTTCTGCTGATAGTTCCCAATGCAAACTGAAGTATCCTTGTTTGATTTGTGATGAAGAGAACTTCACCAAAGACTGTCCTTGATGGTCCAAAGTGAGCCGATTGCTCAAAGGCACTCAAGGTGCTCTAGTTGTTCTTAAAGAACCTTTCCCTACTCAGCAAATTCATATGGTAGAGAAAACTCAGTCCTCTACCCCATTTGGTTCTCAGGTTTTTATGATGAACGGTTCTACACCTGTTTCTATTACTACTCGATTGAAATATTATTCTGGTTGACATCAGGAAACCAGGAAGGAGATTGTTGATGGTCCCCCTCCTCCACCTATTTCTGACCCTCTTGAGATTAAATGACCTAATACCGAATCTCTTGTGCGACCACCTTCCAAAGGTGTGCTACGCAAGTCTTCATACAATCCTAACACCCTTGCCTCTCAGCATTACAATATTGTTGAAGATTTGGCTCAGGTGCCATCTGCAATGTCTGTGTTAGAAGTACTTCAGAGTTGTCTGTCACAACAGAAAGCATTGCTATTCGCAATAGGTGGGGTTGATCCTGCCGATACTAGCTTGCATGCTTTTGATTTGGATAATTTTGTCCCATGACTCCCACATCAAATTACACTCATCATTCAAGTTGGTATAAATGGTTTGTACATTCACTGGGTAGTCGTGGATGAGGGTGCATCTACCTGCGTTATGTCATCTACTTGTTTTAAAGCCATTGGTTCTCGAGCTCTTACCTCGTCACCCAATGCCCTTGAAGCATTTGATGGAAGAGAGTCTAAACCTCTTGGTGTTCTCGCTAGTTTATTGATCACATTAGAAGGAAAGACACTCAATTTCAAAGTTGAAGTCATTGATGCTAAGCTCAATTATAATCTTCTCCTCGGTCACAGTTGGACTCACGCAATGCTATGTGTTCCGCCCACTCTCTTTCATGTTTTGAAATTCCCGCATGAAGGAAATATTGTTACTATTGATCAATTTTCTTTGTTCACGTCTTCTTCCGAGAACAACGTTTCGTATGTGGATAAGATTCCTACTCCCTATGAGAGCGTAGGGCCAGGCCTTTTCAAGGATCTTACCCTCATGGGTATTTTTCCTCTTCCCCCACCAAATAATTTTCAGTTCAACATGATTTCTCGCACCGGTGACCCATGGGTTATCCCTTCCCTTGAACATATCGATTCTTTCAGAGATTCGATGCCATTAAGTCCGATTGAAATTGATTCTTGTGAACTCATCGCCACGTCGGATACTGATTCTGCTCCTTTGAGCATGTCTCTTGACATTTATTCTCAATCCCCTTGGATTAGTACTTTTGATTCACCTGATCCTTTGAAGGAAGTGTCTCCCTCTGATGAAACCATCGTGGAAACCATGTCTCTTGAAGATTCCCCATGGGACGATAATCGTCATCGTTCCTCGTTTCTCCCCAGTCTTGGGGCCATGCCTACTTGTCTTGAGCATTTTACTTCTCAGGTTCCCTCTCCTCCACTTCAAATGCCTGTTAAGATTCATGAAATGTTTTCAGAAGGTAAGTTGAGTAACATTACATAGGCAATGCCTATTGACATTTTTGTTAAACTGGGAATTGTCGATAACATCCATATCAGGGTCACTTGTTCTTCTAATGAAGAATAATTCTATACTAGCCTTTTTCATGAATTCCATGATGTCTTTGTGTGGTCTTATGAGGAAATTCCTGGCATTGATCCTAGCATCGTGGTGCATCCCATTCCTACTTACCCTGGTTCGAAACTTGTTCACCAGCGTCTTCGTCCAGTTCATCCTCGAAAAGCTACTGCCATTAAAGCTAAAGTGGAAAAGCTTCTCAAAGCTGGTTTCATTTATCTGCTTCCCTTGATAGAGTGGGTCTCTAATATTGTTCATGTAGATAAGAGACAAGGCACTATTCATGTTTGTGTTGACTATCGTGATATCAATCGAGCTTGTCCTAAGGATAATTATCCTACTCCCTTCATCGATCAGATCATTGAAAACTGTGTCGGCAGTGAGATTTTTTCCCTTATGGACGATTTTTCCGGTTATAATCAAATCAAAATCTTCTCGAATAATCAACACAAGACTGCCTTCATCTATCCTTGGGGTACCTTCGCATATAAGAAGCTTCCTTTTGGTTTAAATAATTCTCGGGCCACATTTCAGTGCACCATGTCCTACGCCTTTCATGATATTTGTCACATCGTGCAGCCTTATCTGGATGACCTTTCGGCTCAGTCGGATAAGCTTAGGGATCACCCTGACCATCTTCATTAGATTTTTCTTCATTGTAGACACTATAACATTTGTCTTAATTCACATAAGTGTGTCTTCTGCATTGATTCCGATAGACTCTTAGCGTTTATCGTATCTCAAGATGGAATTTTCCTCGATCCTCTCAAAGTTGAGGCTATTATTAATCTCCTCCCTCCTTCCTCATTACACTAGTTGCAGTGTTTACAAGGGAAAGCTAATTTTTCATGTCGTTTTATACCTAAATACATTTAAGTAGCTAAAGGATATACACGATTTTTTAAGTAGGGCATTTCTTTTCATTGGGATGAAATCGCTCAAAAATATTTTGATACATTGAAGACATTTCTTGTCAATGCTCCTCTTCTCCGCCCTCCAAATTATCATCAGGATTTTTCCCTTTATTTAGCTGCCACTTTCAGCACAATTGCAACGGTTTTGGTACAAGACGATGATGATGGTCATGAGCATGTTATCTATTACTTTTCTCGTAACCTTCTCGAGCTAGAAATGCGTTATGCTCATGTCGAGAAATTATCATCGGCTAGTGTTCAATCCGTTCAACGCTTTCGTCATTATATCCTTTTACGCATAGTGACGGTGATTTCCGATTGCAACCCCATGACCTACATATTTTCACAACAATTGTTGGGGGGCAAATACTCAAAGTGGATTGTTATCCTCTAAGAGTTTGATTTGGAATTTACTATTGCCAAGTCTAAGAAATCATTAGTTTTTGTTGATTTGCTTTGTCCTCTCCCTTCTGACTCCGCTCCTTTTCATTATGAGGAATCCATTCTGGACAATTCACTTTTCTTGATTAGCACCCTCGACCCATGGTACGGCGATATCATCGTTTATCTCAAGAATTTGTCTTTTAGATCTGAGTTAACGAAGGATGCTCGCCGACACATCTGCAATCAGTTGCAACCTTATCGTATAGTCGGGGATACCCTCTATCGTGTCGGGGTAGATTTCATTCTTCGTCGGTGTTTGACCCTTGAGGAAGTTGAGAAAGTCCTCAATGAATGTCACAGTGGTGCCTATGGTGGTCACATGTCTGGGTATGCTACTGCTCAAAAAATCCTTCGTGTTGGTTATTTTTGGCACTCTATTTTCAAAGAATACATTGTCACAGTTCGTAAATGACATGATTGCTAGATTTACTATGCAAGATGTGTGTGCCACCTGTTCCTCTTCATCCTGTCATTACCATTGATCCCTTTGCGAAGTGGGGCATCAATTTTATGACGTGTAACCCTCACTCGGTCGGGGGGCATGCTTATATTATCGTAGTCGTAGACTACTTCACCAAATGGGCAAAAGCAATGCCTACACTTGCCGCTGACAGTAAGACAACTGCTCAGTTCATATTCAATCACATTATTGCTAGGTTTGGTGTCCTGCAAGCAATCCTTACCGATCATGGTTCCCATTTTCGGCATTATATGGTGGCGGAGTTGACTTCTAAGTTGGGTCTGTGTCACGACAGCTCGACACCATACTACCCTCAAGCCAATGGCCAGGTTGAAGCTGTGAAAAAAATTATTTTCACTATGCTTCAACGTACGATGAGGATCCAAAAATCCAATTGGAATCTCATCTTGTTTTCGGCTCTTTGGGCATATCGAACCTCAGTTAAAAATGCAACCAGGTTCACTCCTTTCCAGTTGGTTTGTTTCCTGGAATTTACCCTCCCGATTGAATGTGAAATAGCTTCGCTCAAGTTGGTTGTTGAATTACTGGCTAATACTATGCCAGAAGAAGAGCGTCTCCTTTATTTAGAATGGTTGGATGAAACTTGCCTCTTTGCTACTTTGGTTATCGAAGCACAGAAAAAGCGGGTCAAGGCTCATTTTGACCAATTAGTTTCCCCTTGTTCTTTCATTGAAGGAGATCTCGTCCTCCTGTATGACCAAGATCATGATAAGCTGGGGGTAGGTAAATTTAAACCTATATGGCATGGGCCCTACATCATTAAACGTGTATTGCAGAATGGGGCCTATGAGCTTATTTTTTATGAAGTTCATCCTCTTGAACAACCCAGAAATGGGTTGTATCTCAAAAAATATTATGCATGAGTCATCCATGTGTAATAGGTGTACATAGGTGTCATTTTCATCTTTTGTACATATTTTGGTTTGATGTTATTTGTGAGCGTTCTCCTACTTATTGGGTCTTGATTATGGTGCAGATGTCTATTACCCCTTATGTCGGTTTCGTGGATGGTGCTTCCAGCAGTGCCAGGAATTTTTCTTCGGTAGCCTGGGTAATTTATGATCCTGCTGGTGAATTGATAGATCTGCAAGGTATTTGTCTAGGACTAGCTACAAACAATGTCGCTGAATATAGCATTGTTATTGAGCTATTAACTGAAGCAACCAACCTCGGCATATGTGCGCTACTTGTAAATCTAGAATCATAGCTTGTCGTTCTGCAACTCAATAGTCATTATTCAGTTAGAAATCTGCACATTCTGAGATTGTATTTACTTATTTGTTTGCTAGAAATACATTTTGATTTTATTACATATCAGCATATTCCTAGATGAATGAATACATTAACTGATACAGTGGCTAAAATTGTATTAGATAGACATTTGCGTAATTTGTAAAATCATCATTACATTTAAAAATATCCATGTAGGAAAACATATATATATATATATATATATATATATATATATATATATATATATATATATATATATCACATGTTTGCAGCTGTGTGTATCATAAGTTCAAAAAATATATGTGTGTTTTTGTTACATCCTGAGACATCATGTCTTCAAAATATGTAGATGAAAATAAAATCTAGGTATCTAATCAGCATGGTGCTCGTGATAACATGTCACTACTCGTACGAGCTTTCTCAGCAAACGGTGAATTCGGCTGGGCACCCCTATAGTATGTCTCTGGTAGGTGCGTGGAACATTGTCAAAATGTGCATAATATGGAACTCCTCGGGTGATTCCCTCCAGATTATGCACTATCTCATCTTCCTCGCCGCCCTTGCCTTAAGGGTCAAAATTGTGAGGGATTAGCGTCGCTATTCGTGACATACCTGCAGGTCTCTCTGGGCCAACATCTGCACACACATGGATTTAATGTCAGAACATGCATAAATATAAAAAAATCATAATAATCATGAAAATTTTAAAATGAGTCTCACCCAAATCTTCATCCCAATCCTCTCTCTCCAGGACTGGGAGGTCTGGAGCATCAGTGAAATGTGTACCAGAGTAGGGCTAGTCCTCCATGACAATCAGTTGTTGGTGGAGCCAATCGAATAATTACGGTCTCCAGGACATCTGTTGACCACCCTCTGCCCTTGGCATCAGAGCTACCCATCGGGCCATCCGTGGTTCTCTCGCTGGTGGTGTTGGGACTATGACCTCCTGTCACTAAAATATTGGCAGTCGTTCCAAGAAGAATGATACCAGAATAGATCCATAACCAAATTGCTTCAATTTGGTCTTCTTGAATTTTATTAGCTGGCGTTTCATGTTTATTGTCACGGTCTCTGCCTAATTGTGGATGGTCGGCACCAAGCAGTCTACATCAATAAGCAATTATGTCTTTATTGCTTCGTGTGGTGCTTGTGATCCCGCAGCTCGTGTGATGGTATGTAGCACTACTCTGAGTGTCAAGTCTGGGATAGTCTAGATATCAACTTTCCTATTACCCAATCCTTTTCATGCTCCCTGACATACCCTGTCTATTACCATGGTCATGTTTTCCATGCAGGGTCAAGTGCCAGTTAGGATTCGTGATACTCCCCTTCGTGATAATCCTGTTATGAAATAGACGTCAGAGACTTCAATATCAAGTTCTTGATCCCGAAGGACGAACTTCTCTTGCTTTTTCGTCCCATATGCTTATCAGATATTGCAATAACTCTAGTTGGGCTCAGAGACATGGTGTTAGGAAGAAATTTTTCAGACCACAGTTTCTCAGAGCTTCCATGACTCCCTCATTTTCCATGGCAAGTTCATCTTCTTCACTATGTTCCCGTTCTTCCCATTATATGACCATTTTGCTGCTTTATACATGCAAATATTGTTACATGGACATTGTTAGCCTAGTAAGAACATCATAAATTGTGAAAATTTGGTCCATCACTTGGGATTTTTGACATAAAATGGCTTTCACGATTGGTGTGACTGTTTCTCAAACAATCGCGCCAATGGGCGCGCCCTAGTGTATAAAATAGGGGGGTTCGCATGACTCCGTGCCCGAAACCCACACCAACCACCGTGCCCTAATTTTCACAGTTTTCTCCCCCAGATTTCAAAACTGGAAATTGCAGGTAGAAAGGAATGACTCGAAATGAAGGGAAAGGTGTCGGCTCTTACTTGGAACTAACGGAATCAATATTAGACTATCGGATCATCCGCTATCATTGCCGAAAAATCACAGTGCTAAATGGGTAACTATTGCTCCACAAGAGGTAAAAAGTCAAAAGTAATTATTTTTACCATTTTTGGCATTTTATAAGCTTTTTCACAACCCTAATTATGTTTTAAGACATATTTTTCGATTATTTTATTATATTATTTTCGAGAAATGGATTTTACACGTGTCTTTTATGCAGCAACAGGTTTTGATGTGACATTGATTAAGTAACGAGTTATATTTTATACTTTTTCAAACTCGATAAAAACACAAAAAATTCACTACTAGAGTCATCTTTCAGCTCTTTTCTAACTCTCTAAAATTGAAAAGATTGCCGAGATTCTTGTCATTTTGAACTCGTTAAATGACTGTGAAACAATATCTACCCAATATACATTTACCCCTTTTTCGGTCTGGGATGGATTATTTACGAAAAAGGAATACCTTATCCTCTCGCAACTAAGAGGTTCTTTCAGATATTGTTTTCCACCTTTTCGGATCTGAGGGACTATCCATGAAAAGGGGCATGATGGAGTTTTCTTTTTTTCCTTCTTTTCAAACTCTCTAAACATGAAAATATGTTGTTTTCTCCCTATGTTAGACTCGTTAAACACTGATGACATCGGATTTCATCGCCATGACGTTACTCGAGTTCCTCCTTCCTAGGGCTCGTAAAATGTACTAGGATGGATTTTTCCGAAGGAAAAACTTACAGCGCAAGCATATACTATCCCCTTCAAGCTTGTTTTAAAAATAATTGGGGTACTCGCCAGAAATGTTGGGGGAAAAATGGAACCAAGTTTTAGTTATGTTGGCAGTATGTCGCTCTTGAACATGGCACTTGTCTGCATTCATGTCGGGTTGGGGACATCTCATTTCGTCATTTTTTCCTCCATTGGTTTAGATAATCTCTTTTGACGTCTCATCCGCTCTTTTCCACGTCGTCATGAATTCAGATCCTTTGATGTCAAATACTGCCAAATCCAGTGTCGTGTTTTTGATATGTTCAAGAGAAGTTTTCCTCTGTAGTTTTCAAATGCCCTCTAATTCTCTGTTGGTCTTGATTCACTGTTATCTTGTTCCTCTGTCTCGCATCGATGATGTGGGAAAAATTATGGCCCAACTTTGATCAGATCACTTCCAGTCGACTTCAACTCATTATACAGGAATTTGATCAAGAGACTTTATTCTGGTACCTTGGAGCCTGCATGCCTTAATGGTAGGTTTTTCACATTCGATGCAAGGTCCAAATCATTGGCCTTAGATCGAGTGATTCTATGGATGTTTGACGCCAGATCACTGTTCACATCTCATATATTGTACCAGGTGTACCTTGAGAGCCATTCTCATTAATGGTGGTGTCTCTCATTCCTGTTAACAACTTTCATCATTGGTTGGTAATCATGTGATTTTCTGGCATGTTCAACTTCAACTCATATATTCACATGCCTGAAATTGTACTGGTTTGGGTCGAGATGGAGCACAATACCCTGGATTTTGTTTAATAAAGTCCAGGCTGCAGATTTTGGTGGATTATTATAACTTATTGCGTGAATCTTTTGATTGGATGGCTGCGACCATACCTGAGTCTATTTTTTGATCCCTACAGCTAGATGGCTACATCCATACCTTAGATCTAAGTTTATATATATACTCTATATGGATGGCTATGCCCATGCCACATGTTCATGTATCAGAGATATCAATTGTATTTGTAATTGCAGGTTTTCCGACAACGGTGTTTGGTTCGAACGCATTCTCATAAAGCATTTTTCCCCTCCCTCTCCCTCAGACTTCATGCTTTAGGGGGCATCTGTTACACAAAATTTTGTCACTGTCCCTGCAATCCCCATCTCTCTCATTGAAGGGTCATTTTTTTGACCAATAAGTAGTGTCATTCCTAGAAAAAATCATCACTGCATTCCTTTGCATGAGAGTAACATTCCTTTTGTTGACAATTCCCTGAGTAGAACTATAAAAACCCTTTTTTTTTGCCTTGGCACGAGTAGACGGTTACACTCCCACACCGAACTGGAAGATTAACACTGAGCCCATGCCAGTTGATTCTTTGTCCCAGTTAAGTGCCCGTGCCAAGCTGTTTATGGAATGTTTTTTAAAAATAGAGGTGGAGGTTCTATTTCAACGACCTCAAGGATGAGTCATTGGGAGTGGTTGAACTGAAAAAACCACAAAATCCCTCCTTTAGTTAGTAGTTTCCACCTCCCTTGGAACTCTACTAAAGGATAAGACTCCCTCCCACCTTTGTAGGGATCCCAACCTCCTCCTTTTCCTCTATAAAAGGAGCTATCTCTCTTAGTACAAACTAGCTGAATGGCTGAATAGCTAAACTTGGAGAGTTGATAGTTGAATGACTAGAGAATATAGAGAGAAAGAATCACGTTGAGGAGAGCTTGAATCCATGTCCTCATTCTGCTTGAATCCCTTGACAGATACCGAGACATGCTTCGAATGAATCCCACTGGAGGAGATTGTGACGTCAAAGCATCGGTTGTGCCTCTTCCTTATACTTATATATACATGACTATTGTTTAGTTCCACTATTGTGTTATGATGTTTATGTAATGCGATAGCTTTAGCCCTCTTTGATTGGTTAATAGTTGTGAGTGAAAATATGATGTCGTATGTTGTTCTTGTTCTTATTACATGTGTAGGTATCCGAGCGTAACAGCGAACGGATTGTGATTTTCCAAGATAGGATCGAGGGGCTACTACTCTTTTTGCAACGACGACATCATTGGATTCCAGGTAGGTCGATCTACCGTGTCTTTCGTTCATTCATTAACTAGGAAGGAACACTTTAGCATGTCCTTTTGTTTTTAGACCCACCCCAGGGCTAGAAGGATCATCTCTGTCTGCAGAGATGATTTACCTACGTAACACTAAGGCATTGATCTGTCTTTTCTTCTATTTTTGGAGCTGGTTTCATAACAAAAGCACTAGTGGAGAAAGACACGGGGAAGAGTGTGAAGGCTCTTAGGAGCAATAATGGTGGTGAGTACATCTCTAATGAATTCAAGAACTACTGCAACAAAGAAGGAATTCAGAGAGAACTGATTGTGCGTCATAACCCATAATGGAATGGGATCACAGAAAGAAAGAACAGAACAATTTTGGGTTCAGCACAAGCGATGTTGGATGATTAGGGCCTACCGTTGCATCTGTGAGTGGAGGCATGCAACACACTGGTATTTTTGCAAAACCGTTGCCCTCATCGCATACTTGGCATGAGTATACCAGAAGAGGCTTTTACTGTTAATAAATGTGATGTTTCACATTTTAAGATGTTTGGCTCATCCATTTATGTGCATGTGACCAAAGACACCAGGAAGAAGCTGGAACCAACATCTGAGATTGGGATATTTGTGGAGTACACTTAAACTCCCCACAACTATAGGGTGTATTATGCGACTAAATATAATATTTGATGAGGAGAAAGCCATGTGATTGTCCCTTGAGAGGGAGTTGGATTTGCATGGAGAGGAGGAACTCTTGGTTCCAAAGAATGAACCTCAAGATGTGGAGTAGCCATATGCGGAGGATCATGGAGTGGAAGAAAAAAATCATGCAGATCCATCCACCAAAAATGGTAGAAAGCGCACCACGGAAGCTGATAGATTGAGACTTGATGCAACAGAGAATGTAGGAGCCCCTACTTCACTACGCAGACAGAGACCATCTTACTGGATACATGGCTCTTATGAGAAAGTGTATTATGGCATAACCATCTTCCTTTTAGGAAGCAGTGCAGCAACCAATTTGGGTTGATGCAATGGTAGAGGATTATGACTCCATCGTCAAGAACAGTGCATGGGAGATTGTCCCAAGACTGGTCGAAAAATCAGTGGTTGGATCTAGATGGATCTACAAGGTAAAAAAGGTTGTTAATGGGAGTGTGGAGAAGTACAAGGCCAGATTTGTGGCCTGGGGATTCTCACAAGTTCAGGGGATCGACTATGATAAGACTTTCGCACCAGTCGTGAGGTAATATTCAATTAGATCTATCCTTGCACTCTTAGCACAAATGGGGTGGTGTATTCATCAGATGGATGTGAAAACTACGTTTCTCAATGGATTTATTGAGGAAGAAATATACATAAAATAGCTAGAAGGTTTTGAGATATTTGATAGTGAGTCGCATTTGTGTCAACTCAAGAGAGCACTATATGGGATGAAGCAACACCTCGTGCTTGGTACACTCGGATTGAAAGCTATTTCACCGAGTTGGACTTCACCAAAATCGAAGCGGATGCAAACCTGTACTAGATTGTGGTTGATGGTAAGCTATTGATTATCATACTTTATTTTGATGATCTATTTTTGAAAGGTTATGAGTAGCTGATGCACTCCTTGGTTTGGAAATATGGCAGTGGGATGGTGAAATTTTTGTTTCTCAAGGCAAGTATGCCAAAGAGATACTGGGTAAGTTTCACATGCAGAGTTGTAAACCCATGGACACTCCTCTTCCAGGAAATTGGAAGAAAGAGGATGCTACTTATGGAGAAGTAGTGGATGCTACTGTCTACAAGCAGCTAGTAGGTTCACTAATGTACTTGGTGAACACCAGACTTGACATTTTCTACGTAGTTAACAAGTTGAGTCAAGATATGGTTAAGTCGACCCAGCTATTTTGGAAGGTGGGGAAGCATGTCTTGAGATATCTCAGGGGCACTACAGAGTATGGATTATGGTACAGATGGAAAGAGGGAGTGAAGCTTCAAGGCTTCATGGATGTAGATTGGGTAGACAGTCCATCAGAAAAGGAGCACATCAAGAGGGATCTTCAACATAGGATTGACAAAAATTTCTTGGTACAACAGGAAGCAGTGATCTGTGGCACCTAGTTCAGTGGAGGAATAATACATGGCAGCAAGTCAATATGCATGTGAGGCCATTTGGATGAGAAATATCATGGTTGGCTTGTTTGGTTCTTAGATGGATCCGACAGTGATACATTGTGATAACCAAAGTTGCATTAAACTCTTAGTTAATCCTGTGTTTCATGATAGGTCCAAGAACATAGACATCTAGTACCACCATCTCAGAGATGGTCTTCAGAGGCACATAATGTTACTTCAGTACATTCCCACAGAAGATCGAGATGCAGATATTCTGATGAAGGCACTCACCAGGAGAAAATTAAAATACCATAAAGGCAGGATCAGGGTGGCGGATAATCCCTTTCTTGTTGAGAGGGAGTGTTGAAGTCCGACAAGGAATTGCAGCACCTACACTAGTGTGGGACCAATAGGTCCAAGCAGCACCTACACTAGTGTGGGCTAAATTTGGTGCAGTGTTATTTTAATATTCCCTTAATTAAAATGGAGAATAAAATGTATTCTTATCTCATGATCACTTGCAGTAGTTAACTGAGTGTGATAAACTTAGTTAGCTCATGCATTTCGAGTTGAGGGTGGTTGGTGAGGCATCCAGAGTAATTCTATTAGTTATGGAGTTCGAATTGCAATTGGTGCATTAGTTTAATGCATGTGTAATCAGTTAACTCAGTTAAGTGATTTAGAGTCAGTTAAACTATTTGTAACTGTTTGTTGCATTAGTGAGAGATCAAGTGAATTAAATATTATTTAAGTCACAATCACTGATTTTCCATGCAAATGATGATTTATTATTATTAGTTGCATGCATGTCAGTTCCAGTGGAGACCTAGTTGAGACAAAGGTGAAAGGGAGGTTAACTATTAGTTGTGTGATTAGTAGGTTGCTTGCATGCAACCAGACATCCATTGGAGTGCCCATGATCCTTGCACAATTTAGGAAGGCCAAAAGTTCCAAAATAATAGGGATTGCATTCATCAGGAATTGCGCAAGCAAGGCAGGTTGTTTAGAGGTTGAGAATCGGCTAAGTGTTGGTCAGTTTTGTCTAGGACAGTGTGAGACAGTTAGCAGGGTGTAGGAGACTCTTGTGAGAAGAGTGCATTATAATTGTTTCATGATTCCATGGTTAATAGATAATAAAACATAGAGGGTTTTTGAGCAGCAAGCTTTCCCCATGAAATTATTTGTGTTGTGGTTTGATTTGATTCTTTCTTTGCTTAATGTGATTGGCGATTGTGTTTAATTTCCGCAATTGATTTGTAGAAGCATTCAGTATCTATATTTATTACATTTTTTGATCGGACTGAATCCATTGATATACACATGTTTGTATAATTTCTACATAATGCATAACATGTGACCATGGGTGCATGTTTACGTGTTATTTACACCTGTAGAGTCACGACTTCCCCACGAATGACAAAAATAATTTGCAAGTTCTGACACCTTCAAACAAAATGATGTGAGCTAACATCAAGCTTCTCGGTTAAGTGTCTGTAGGAGGGGTACCATTGGCTGTAGCAAGTCACCAGATATGCCACCAATCTAGCCATGAATGACAAAAATACATCGCAAATACCGATACCTTCAAACATAGTGATTGAGCTAACATCAAGCTTCACGGTTAACTGTCTTTAGAGGGGCTACCACTCAGGGTTGGAATTTTGATTTCTATTTACTCGTCATACAATTTTTTTTATGTTGTTGGGTTCTTATGTTTAATGTCAAGAATTTTTATGTTTAAAATGTTTCCCTTCAAAAGTGATGTTCTCATAATAAATTAATCCTTCACCAATAAAAGTTTAATTGAAAAATTACCCTTCAATAACATAATTATCTTAAAAAAATTCACATATATATCACGAGGAGAAAAAATAACATAACACACAAATGAATTATTAAATCTTGAATTTTTGTTTGAAATTAAATGGAACACTCACAATAAAATATTTGGAACCTGAAATCAAATTCTTTGACCCTGACATTCCATTGCATTTGTATATATGACATATGGCTAAAGAGATCTTATGGGACATATAATATGACTAACACATTAAAATTATTGAATATTATCAATAAAAACTCAAAAGTAGATTAATTAATATGATTTATGCTATGATTTACGTAATCTAATATATACTATTGGATCTAAAGATAAAATGTACATTTTATCATATATATTTTAGAATTTCTTTGGATCATGAGATATACACTAATATTAATAAGATTGAATGCATACTATCTGAAACTTTTAAAAATTAAAAAACTAAAATTATAATAAATGGACATTGTGGATCTCTTAACATCATGTTATAGGGTTATGTTATGTTTTCCTCCTTCATTATTACATTGCGAGACAACATTGAAGATTGAACATGTGTGAAGTACTAAAGGAAAATTGAAATAATAATTTGGTTGGTGTTTTTTTTTACCATACTCCAATGTGCATCATATTCTAATTCATTGGCACATTGATAGGTATAGGGCACATTGCTAACATGTTTTCCTCTATAAATTTTATTAACCTTCCTTGTTACATATGTTTGTGTTATGCACCGATATTTAGCTATGTTTATTACACTTCAAAATCCATTTTCAAAATAAAATAATTTAGTGGGACCTTGATGCAATGCTCCTTGTATAAAGATACATCAATGCAGTAGTGTATTTAGAGCACACTAGAGCAATGGCATGTTTAGTGCATATTACACAACAATCATTTTAATACTTATCATACTACACACTGTATCACTTGAATCAATGTAGCTTTATTTAGTGCATTAACATTTTTTTATCAAATGTTTGCCTAATGTAGTGTGCATGGTATTGTACACATGAGTGCCTCTTATTTTTAAATTTTCATTTTAGCAAAATTGAGGTTTCATATTAACCCTAAAATTAGCATCTGTCGTAACATGATGTACATGTGTGTTGTACTTAATAACAAGCATAAGGAAAATTATATGTTATCCTTACCATGTTGCAATTTTTTCAATGTATGTATTTTAAACAAATTGAGCATGGGAGGATGTATAACTATCAAGAGAGAGAGGGGGGAGTTATGAAAATGTAATTGTCAAGAATTTAAAGGTTATGATGTGCTCAAAAAATAATGTGCTAAAAACTTGTCCTTGTCTATTCACCTTCACTAAAAAGATAACAAAAACAAGTGTGCTTGTTAAAAGTTTTATTCATTGGTGTTTTCATTGTAGTGATTTACCCTTCTTTGTTGGAGGACATTCCTTTATTTAGCTTCTATATTAGGAGCTCAAGGTGTCATGAGAGCCATTAATGTTATTACCCTCTCATAGGTCTTATGGATATGGTGTCTAAGCCTAACTTGTGGTTTTTATGGTGGAAAGTAGATACATATGCTTTTGTCTCTTAATATTTGGTGTAGTTTAATTGTTCTATAATTTGGTCTTTTTGTCAAAATTTGATGATAATTTTTTTTGGCAAAGTTGTATTTTTACATTATTTAAATTGTGTTTTTGAATGCATAAATGGATTGAATGCCCTAAAAAACTTTTGAAGAACTTAAATTGTGTGGAATATATAACTAAATTTTACAATCCAAGAAATCCATTAACCACAAAATTTACCAAAAAAATCAAAACATGAAACAATTAAACAACATTTTTACATTTTAATATCATCCTAAATTTCACAAAACCGTTTATCTACATATAAAGGTATAAAATTATATATTTTGTAAAAGAAAAGGAAAGGAAATTACTAACTAATATATTGAGATTCCATCTAAAGGTAAATATGAAAAAAAAATTTACTTGTTTTTTCCAAGTTGGTATGAAGCTTAGTGCTTTGATATATGAATGTTAATATACATTTTTCTTATAGGTTAATGCAAATTTTTTAAATTGTATATGAATGATTATTTTTTAATTATTAATGTTTAATTAATTTAAGATAAAAATAAATTTATTTTGATAACTAATAATAATTGAAATTTGAGGAACTCATCGGTACAATTATATTACAAAATATGATTGATATATGTTAATCATTATGTTTTACCTTTTAAAATTAATGGGTTGATTCACATGGTGTTATTTGTTATTTCATAATTCGTGTAGTGATTTCATTATTGTATTAGGTAAATATAAAAAGGTAAATATTGATAACGAGAATAGGAGATATGATTGATATATGTTAATCATTATTTTTTACCTTTTAAAATTAATGGGTTGATTCACATGGTATATATCAACATCAATATATATCAATATCTTTCATCTTTCATTTATGATCATAAGATGAAGATTTAGATTAAAATATAAATAAATATAAGAATCTTCCATAAAAATTGTCTATCAACATAAATAAAAACAACATTTTATAAAAAAAAATCTCAACAATTTTCATAACAAAAAAATTATAATTTTTTTATATAGCAAAATTAAGTGTTATACATAACCACATTCAAATTTATTTTATCGTTATTTTAGTAATGTAACGAAAGATAATTGTTATTTCAGCGATGTAACTAAAAAAAATTATTGAATTATTCAATCTGCAAATAAAGAAAACAAAGCACATTTTGTTATCTTTTATAAAAAAAAAATTGCTACGATTTCAACCCACTCACTCATAATTCATATATTTTGTTTACATAAATATCACATTTCTTATCTTCCGTAGATAATAGTATTATCTTTTGCTTCTTTTATCTCCATATTAAATTCAAGACACATATAAATAAAAAAACATTTAAAATAATTGAACAAACCCAACTACGTGGCCACCACATGCATTTCCTTCCATCACTGTACCAAGATGATAAAAATTTATGATGCTCATGGACATATACTTATCTAAAATCTCAATAAAAAGAAAGCACTAAATTATATATATTTCCAAAATCATGATATGAAATTACGGATAATTCTTAGTGATTAAAAAATTATGGAAATTCATAATCACTTTATTTTTTTTAAATGATGAAAAATTATAAAAAATCTATTAAGAACGTGGAAAACGAAGGCAGTCAATTTCCTATGAGTTAGACTTAATTAATAAATTGTTGATTAATTTTGCAACTGGGGGAGGCTTTTGAGAGTCACGTGGGAATTGGAAGTAGAAAGACTCACGTACATCTTAAGTCCATCTACTGTAGTTATGCGTGGAGTAGTTAAGATGTACGGTCCTTTATATTGGAACTTGGATCTGGTACTCCAATCCAACAATCCCGCGGGTCCCATCGGTTTGAGTTCTCTCAATTATTCTCCGATCCATCTCAGCGGTTGAATTAGTGAAGAGGGGAATATGCTCAGTTCCTCGGCGGCCCACCCACGTGGCACAGTTGGTCGTAGTTAACATTTGCTCTCACCGAAAGTGGAAGGTTTACCACGGCCAAGACGGTAGATTCTGTCTACGTATATTTTTTTTTATCTCATAGAAGTTGTGATGTCAGAGTTTATCTAGTTTTTAAATTTGTCTGTAAAATTAAGAAAATTAGTGTAAGATTTTGATAAAATATAGCAGGGATATTTTTGTAAATCCAAGTTACAGCGATAAATTTTAAGATTTTGGCTGTTTCAGAGGTTTTTTGATGGTCCTAAATATATTTCCACTATCAAAAATTTTATTTAAATACTCAGAATGCAAAAAAAAATTATTTTTTTTTTTGCAATTTTGCCATTTGAGTAGACTATGCCCAAGTTGTGATCCATTTTGGGTTTGAGGTGGTTGCTATATCAGCATAGTGTAAAGAGTCTGTAAATATTACGACAAAATTTAGCAGAACTTTTTGAAAATCTGGGTTACACTCTCAAACTTCAGGGTTTTGGGTGCACCTAGGTTTTTAATGATGTTAATCCATTTCTGCCATTAAAAAACGATTCAAACACTCCAACATTCTAATTTTTTATTTTTATTTTTACCAAATTCAAGGAATTATATCACTGGTTAAAATAACTTTAAGGGTATATGGATATATTGGGAAACAAAGAAAGCGTCGACCCTAAGTGAATAGCCATGCGGCCCAGGGTTGGAATTTGGATTTCTCATTACATGTGAAGCAATTTTTTTTACTTTTTGGGTCTTTATGCTTCTCTTCAAGAAACGTTATGTTTAAAATTTTTCCCTTTAAGAATGATGTTCTCATAATAAATTAACCCTTCACCAATAAAAATTTGATTAATTCTCATAATAAATTAACCCTTCACCAATAAAAATTTGATTAAAAAATTACTCAAAAAAACCAAAATTAACAAGAAAATGACTAGTCCATACTCCATTCTTTTTCTGAATAATGAAAACATTCCTTGTCTTGATAATGAAAAGGCTATCAGACAACTTTGCAATACTCACATAGAAAGACAATGCTCTGAATACCCCGTGGGTGCCTAGTTCCTCTTCCTGAATGATATAAGAGAACAATAACAAGAAACCAGTAACATGGCCCACAGCTAAGTTATGGTACAACAATTTTCCTCACACCAAACTTGCAGTTGGAAAAAGAGCTCAAAACTGGGTTCGAGTATGAGGGAAATATCTTATTTTCTCTTGTGATAGAACATAATATTTATACCATTCAAAGTTGGCTAAAATAAAATATAAATTCGAAAAAAAACAAAAAATAAAAAATCCCAGAATCAAATAGTAAAATACGAAATTTTGAATTGATTTAAAAACCTGAAAAGAAAACTATTATGAAACAAGAAATATATATACCTTAAAAAAAAATTACAGTTAAATTTACATTATTATTTTTCACAAATTTAACCAAAATAAACAGATCAATATGTTTAACTTTCTTATATATAGGTTGTAGGTATGCTTAAATTTCGTAAACAAACTCAGCGAGAAATCCAAAGACATTCCTTTGATGGTTAAATGTCACACTCGGATTTCCAAGTTTTGATGAAGGGTTTGTGTACGTGCGGAACATAAAGGAAAATGTTAACGTTGGTTTTTCTTGAAGTGGAACAAATTGTGGTATGTATTTCGCAGAGACTCGATTGAAGTTCTTTTTTGTCAATATAATATTCATGGTTCTAAGTTGCTTCTCAATGTCTTTTGTCAATATAATATTCATGGCTTTAAGTTGCTTCTCAAAGTATGTATTTAATTTTTCTTTATGAAATAAAGAAGACATTGTTTTTTCTCAAGAAAAAATAATTTTTTTTTATATAAGCTCATCTTCTCTAAAACAAAAAAATTAAAAAACTTTAAAGAGTTCTCCATTCTATAATTAAGAGAGGCATGAATGCCAACCTTCAGCCACACGATGTATAGATAAAAGAGTCGTGATCTTTGCTTAGAATCATCTCATTTGGAAAATGGAGATTTCCAAGTTCCGCCAAGAAAACAGCTTGAAGAAAATTTCTACAACATTGTAGAACCAGGCATAATCACCCACAAGTTGTGAAGAATAACCCGCGGGCCGCACCCACATGACTGAAAGGAATTGTTTCATGAAAACAAAAAATTGCAGATCAAGCATGAATTTATTGTCATTAGATTGCTGATTTTAGAATATCTCGGATCATGCGTGAATAAATTAACTATTTAATTATGTTTATGTTTCTGAAATATATAAAATATGCCATCAAATTACAATCATTGTCCAATAAAATTTATTAACCTTTTCTGATATATGAGATTGTTGTCAGTAAAATAAAAGTTTTCAATGATTCTATGTTAAGATCGTTGGTGAATCTGAGAGGGCCTCAGATTCATTGGTTTTACTCTAAATTTGAGTGCCTTCTATGCAAGAAATAATTTCAGTTGGACATTTCTGGAAGGTTAAATGTTTTCCTCTTTTTACATCTTTCTCTTCGTTTGTTTTCTCATTGTTAACTCAACAAAATTAACAAGTTTCCAGGGAAAATTCAGGTGAAAATTTTGATACATTTGGATTTTGGTATATGACTTTTTTTGGGAGGGTAAACAGGGTTGTTCATTTGTATTAGTAAAACAAAAGTACATACTAATAAGATTTTTCTTTTTAAGGACATCATTCCATATATAAATAAGAAGAGAAAGATTCTTAATGATTCGAGAGATTTGCCATCATCTTGAACATAGCCTATACTGGGGCATTTGCAAACAGTGGATACCAATATGAAAAAAACATGGTAAAATCAGACATCGAGAAAAGAAAAAGTAGGGCATGCCCAAAAAAAAATGAGCCAAGTGGACCAAGACCCATGAATTGTTTGAAAATCGCGTGTCTCCAGAAACCAACACATTCAGAGGAGAAAATTAAGAGAGAACACTACAAAGAAAAGACCCTCTAGCGGATTTTTTTGAAGAACCACATATAAAAATAGCTCAGATATCGGTTTGTAGCAGAGATCTCTAGAGGAGGTTGGCGGGTGGAGGTTTTTGTGGATTTTTTTGTCCGGTGTGTTTCTCATAATAAATCACACTAGTGCACTTAACCCACAAAGAACTGATACATACTAAAAATTGGCACGTGGAGACATTGTGTTGTCCGTAAAAAACCGCTCGATGCATCTAATTACTATAATGTATTAGTGCGCTACACAAAAATAGGGTCGGTGCATCTTAAAAACCTGCGCATCGAAACAGGGTTAAATAAAACAAAATTATCGGCCAAAAATCCCGCATTTTCACTTCTTCAGTGCTCCGGAGCTCTCAAGAACTGGTGTGAATTTCTCTTGTGTGAGGTGCCTTGCCATATGTGCTCCCATTGCACACACTGCTGCCATCCATTGCCCACGTTGTGGAGTTCAAATTTTGGAAAACGGTGGGAAAATTTGGTTTTTCAAATTCCTCAGCAAATATGCCTCTTCGACACCCAATTGTACATGTATTTTACTTGTTTCTCAATAACTAAACGTTTTAGTGGATTAGATTTTTAAAAAACTTTCAAATTTACCATTTAAAAAGAAAAATTATGCGCAGTGCCCTCAACCATTCGGCTCATACCTTTCGCGGTGTTGCCTGTAAATTTACAGGCAGCACCGCGAACGGTGCTAATGGAAACCACACCAGGTTCCGGTTCGGTACCGAAAAATGCGCACCTTGTTTATTTAAAAAGCTAACATAGTGGCATGGTCGTTTAAATCACTGCACCGTTGACTATGTACCACTATCGGGAGGGCAGTGCATTGACCAAACTATGTGCCCCGAGGAGGATAGTTTGTTCAGTGTACCACCTTCCTGACATCAGTACATATACAACGGTGCGGGTGTTTACCACACTGGGAACGGTGCTAACGGAAACCACACCGGGTTCTGGTTCGGTACGGAAAAAAGAGCAGCGTGGTTTTTTTTTTTAACTGACATGGCGATGTGGTTGTTTAAACGACCGCACCATTGACTATGTCCTAGTGTCGGGAGGGCGATGCGTTGACCACACTATGCACCCCGGGGCGGATAGTTCGGTTACTGTACCGCCCTCCTAACATTAGTACATAGTCAACGGTGCGGCCATTTCCAGGACCACATCGGTGACGATGTACTGATGTCAGGAGAGTGGTGCGTTGACCGAACTATCTGCCACAGGGCACATAGTGTGGTCAACGCACCACCCTCCTGACATGGGTACATAGTCAACGATGTTGTCGTTTACAGGGCCGCACCATTGACCATTAATTATTGTCGGGTGGTGTGTTGACCTAACTATCCGCCCCGAGGTGGATATTTTCGTCCATGCACTGCAGAAGAAAGTACATTTTATGTTTTGTGGTGCGGAAAAAATTTCCATGTACATGATTGTTTTTTTTGCCGCACCGACTCTTTTTTTTCAAAAAAATAAAATAAAAAATAATATATATATATATTTTAAATACATGTCTAATTTAATAAAAAAATGTATTTAATATGTGAACCATTCATCGACGTCAATGAAAAGGACAAAGGGAACAACAAGAACATATGGAGGATCAGTATAACGTGGTTTGTTTGTGGGAGGCACGAGAGAGGGAGAGACTTATGTACCCTCGCTCTATTATGGCAACCACCTAGTTTCTCCTAAGGGAGGTATTCCTCCTCAAGCTCTATGAGGAGGCTGCATCTCTGAAGAGCCATAATGGATTATTGGGACAACTCATCTTCAAGTGGAATGCCCACCGACAGGCTTTCCGGGTCCGTCTTGACCAGTGGTACACACCCACTAAGGAGGAGATATATCTTATTACTGGACTATCTAGGAGAGAGCAGGATTTGCCCCATTTCCCAGATTTCCCCATTGGCTATGTTGCAGGGAGTCAGTTGGTGTACTCCCAGAGGTACATTAGGGATGATATACTTTCTCCTGCATATTTTCAGGGGTCCGGTGGTTAATTACGTATTTCTTCGTTTGGTGTAGAGGAGGTGAGGTGCCTCTCACTACTGCTGATGATCATTGCATACCATACCAGTGATGGGAAATGTATTAGTTGCCCACTTTTATTTTATGTTGATTCTTTATTACAGACGTTATGAATTGTGAGTTGGTCTGCGATTTTTTTGCAGCAGTTTGTACATCATTAGATATATGTCGTTCTCAGGCACGTGGGAGGTTGACCTTCGATTTTCTTCAGAATTATTTTGTTTATTTTTTGAGTATTTTCCAGAGATGAGGCCTACTTTTGTTCAAAAGCCTCGTAGCCTGATGCTCCACGTATGGATGGAGATGTGGGGCTAGATGATTCCCAAGAGGGGCGAGTCTGAATTTTCTGCAAGGATATCTCCTGATGGACTGGAGTTGATATCCAGTCATGATGATCACTATTTTTTTCTGGTGCCATGTCCGTATGCTGGTTTGGATTAGTGAGGGTGTACCACCATCCTCTTCACATAGGAAGAGCCACCGGATGGGAGAGGTAATATTAGTGTTTTCTTTAAATTAATATAGTTTCATTTTATTGTCTTAATTAATTAATTAAAATTATAAAATTTATTCTAACACGTTGTTTAACTTGTTTTATTAAATTATTTAATGAAATTCTCTAATTATTGTTGTGTACTTATATATATTTTGTAGATATTGGGTCATTCGTTGGCGATGAGATTCCACCGCTGCTGAATGATCTAGGCATAGATCATGTTGACAAGGAGATGGAAGAGGCGGAGGATTAGAGTGACATACCCGGTCCTGATCGAGCGTAGATACCTGAGGGTGTGAGGTGTAGTCTGGACACCCGATTTAGGATGGATTTGGGCGACCAACTCTCATGGCTCCTATTTGAGGAGGGTGTCAGGCTGGTTACGATCAGAGAGATACAGGTTGATCGTAGGTTGACACAGATTTGGAGAGGCATGCCCCGTGATATGCTAACCCTCATGTGACATATCGTTGGAGCTACCAGAGCACTAGCGCGGGTGACAAGGGGTAGGCATGGTGGAGATTCAGTACGACATAGTAGCGCATCATTTGATGATCACGATCATGAGGGGAGTTATCATTGTTCTAGTACTCCACCTCCTCCTCCACTTCGCGCTGGAGATGATGATGATGTGAAACCTACAACATCCATTCATGATCACGAGCAGGCACCGTCTGAGCAGCCTGCACCATCTCAGCGAACACGTACACCATCTCAGCAGACACGTATCCCTATCCAACACATCTGGGTAAAAAAACACCTGGTTGCAGTGTTTGGAGAAAACATAGTGCTCCTTAGCTTCATCCCACATATTTATAGATTTTATACATATCAGCCTACTATCGTGATATTTCTTTACATTATTCTAATCAAAGGTGTCCCACCACTTGCACCAAAAATAACACATTGGAAAGAAGAGAAATCCACTTCAATGATCTCTTGTATCTTTCTAACATAACCTAACATCCCTTGTACTAGGTTTTGATCACGGTGGCTAGCTCGACTAGATTGATTGAACTCGATTTCCACTGCACAGTCTTGTGTCATGTTTCCATCATTGGCATTTTCTTTACGAAAATGGTGTCCATATGCCCACATAGATGGGAAGAAATTCGCCTGTAAAAAAAGTTAAAAAATCATAGTGTCATGTGTCTTATAATAACCCAACTATTAAAATATGAAATATAGATGTAATTACATTTCAAAGGTGCATTATTAAGTTTAAAATGTAAATAAATAAATTATTATCGAATGGGTGCACCCAATCCCTTCGTTTAGCGCATCCACTTCAACACGCGGGTAACGACCGATTGCACCGTATTTCTCTCTGACTTGGTCGGCAACCCAACAGTTAGGGAATATTTTCTTTTAAATTATCGGGATAAGGCACACTTATACCATTCAACCGTCTGAATTCTTTCTGTCACTATCCCATTTCATCCTCTTTTGTTCGTACATTGCGACCCATGGTTGTGTCACTTCGGAATTGTAAAGAACAAATTTATTTATTTCTTCAATTTCTGCATTTGCTGTAGAAATCAACTCGACATATAGTACATATGAGATCAAAGTATACATTATATCGAAGTTCAACATGAATACTTACTTTATGTAAATTTGAAAACTTATAAGTCCCTTACTCTTTATCAAGCGCCTTTTTCCATTTGTTTGGAGCAGCTCCCCTTCTCTTTTTTCTTCATCCCTTTCATTGTCCCAAATCACTGGACCTAGTCTATTGTCAATCTACTTGATGTACTCACTAGCATAATAGAAAGACTCATATGATATGTACCCCTCTGCCATAGACCCCTCAGGTTTTTCCTTTTGTCGATCATCGAACATAGGCTTCCCATTTGAATCGAACATTTTTATGAAATTCTTCTCCTTATCTCTCTCATATGCTCTAAGCCATTTAGTTGGTGTCATTATTGGAGGCCTTTCAGTTCTCTCTTGTTTACCATTGAAAGCGTATTTTTCTCTTCTGTAAGGTTTTTCTTCTCGGATTTGATTTCCTCCATTGCCAACTTGCGAAGAACTACTATTGTTGTAGTCATTCCTAATTGGTGAATCTGGGCATACTGGGAATTGAATAGGTGGTTGATTCAACCATTTTTAGTATCGTTCCTCTTCGAGTTTTTCTCTTAATTCAGCCTTCTCTCGATTTGACATTTTCGTGGGGTGCAACAGAAGATGGTAGGTAGGTCTCTCATCATCACTAGAATCCTAATAATTTCAAAAAATATATTTGAGCATGATTGTCCCTAATGGTTTGGTTTCAACGTCAAACCAATTAATCATGCATTGTCGATGTGCTTACTAATTGATATCATGATCAGTTGGTGTACTCCCAGAGATACATTAGGGACGATGTACAAAATCTATGATATCAATTAGTAAGCACGTCGACAATGCCTCATTAATTAGTTTGACGTTGAATAATTATATTAATATACCAAAAAATTATTATTACCATCATTCTCCCAGGATTGTGGTTAGAAGATGCAATGTTACAATTGGGAGGGTGAAGTAGCTATCCATTTTCATCTACCAAATGCACCTTGTGGTATGATGCTCCTGATAAGAGCTTCCGACATTTTGGAGTCGTTTGAATATTTTGTGCATCTGAACTCAATTCTGAATTTGCATGAACCTACAAATTTGTATATATTAATTTTATTCAGCTGATTGACATGGATAAAATAAATAAATTTAGTTATATAATGAAAATGTAAATAAAATATGAAGTAAATATTACGTCTCCAGATGGACAGGGAGAACTCCACGATGGACTTTGAAAAATATTATGGAAAATGCTAGATTTTGAATAATTGTCCATTCGATATAATTATGATATTTTATCCCTGAATTTGAGCAAAATCAACAATAATTTTTTGTGTACATACTTAAAATTAATTTCAGTGCCTTAAAAATGGACTTATTGTTATCGGTGCTAATGTACAGTTAACTGCACCACTGCATTTTAGTTACTGTGCATCGATGTTGTGTTATTAATTGACACACCGGTGCGGTTAGATAACAAAGGCATCGAATAGCCGCAAATAAAAAAAACACAACTTTATTTATTTTAAGTGAAAAAAAAATGATAAATTGAAAAATGGGCGGAAAATTATTTTCGGAAATCTAATTTCATAAAAAAGAATTCCTTAAATAGTAAAAACTATTCATTATTTCATTATTTTTGCAAAAATTTTCAGGGATATATTTGCACGAGAGACATACCTGGAGAAAAAGAGCACAAGAGCATTGTGGTGTAGCGAAATACTTTCAAACAACAACACTATTCATATAATCAGAATTTCAAACATCTAGTGATTCAAACCCTGTAGTATTGTAAAAATGTTAAATTTTACTGTAATAATTATTTTTTTTACAATGTATGTTTGATTTAATACACGGTAAGTAAAATTTTTTAACTTTTACTGTTCATTTTCAAAAAAAAAAAAAATCCATTCTTACGCTAAATCCTTGATTGTTTTGGTTTCTGGCCTTGCTTCTTCTTGTTTCTGTGACTTCAAAATTAGGGCTTTTCATTTTAGATTTATAGGGTTTATATTGCTATATATATAGGCCTATCACATCTAACCCGCGGGACGACTTGTAGAGTCAGATCCCAATCCATGTCGGCCCTTGCATGAATTAAAAAAAAATAATTTGGTGTGTCCTGTGTAAAATAGCGCACTGGTGCATTATTTTATCATAACACACTGCACACGTACTTTTTGATAAAAAAAAATTAAAAATACATTTTTTTTAATTGGTGTGCCTTGTGTAAAATAGCGGACTGGTGCGTTATTTTATGATAGTGCACCGCGCACGTAGAATTTCATAATTTTTTTTTTATTAATTTATGTCTGTGTTAATTGGTGCATCGCTTAACACATAATGCACCGGGTCTCCTTGTTGACAAGGAGCATCATACGGTGGTTCTACTATTTTATCAGTGTATTTATAAGAACATATTGCGTCGCCTCCTCCATGACATCTTATGCTACAAAAACTAACACTAGAGAATTTTTATTAATTTGTCTATGTTAATCAGTGCACTGTTTAACATATAACGCACCAGATCTCCTTGTTGACAGAGAGCATTGTATGATGTTTCTACTATTTTTGCGGTGTGTTTATAAGAACATGTTGCACCGTGATCGGTACGTACTTCTTGAAAAGCGTACCCTTGTCTTGATTTTTTTTTTACCTAAAAATTTTGTGATTTATTTATAAAATATATTAATGACTGGCATGGTACAGGTTTTGTATTGATAAATAAATGGCCGACAAGATACCAAGTAAAAAAAACACTGATAGCACATCCAAAAATGAAAAAAAGATAAGTTGTTTGTAAATTCTTTACAAAAACTATTATATTTGAGCAATATGTAAGTTTAACTAATATGTATTGTTTACTATGTATCATGCAGAACCGCAAAATGACGAAGCTCGATAATATTATTTTTGATCTAAAACCAGAAGAGCGTAAAAGCTTGATGGAAAAATTGCAGAAGGATGAATCAGGTCAATGAAAAAATACTATCAATCCAATATGAGTTTCTTTTTTAAATTTTCATTAATAATATACAATAAAAATATTATATAACATGTTTCAAACAATCTATTAATTCACATATGTTTAATGTTCTACAAGGACCAACAACGAAGAAAATAATGTTGTTCTAAGAAAAGAAAAAAATAGAACATGCAATTGAAAATGAATTGCTCCTTAGCTCATCTAGAGTGGCGCTGGAGGTTAACGAAAGGGGGGAAAACTTTTAAAAAACTTTGATGGATCTAGTGGAATGAATGTATAAACGTTCTTTCCACTTACAATATAAAAATCGATCCAATGATTCCATGAACCAAATTTTATCTAAACTACAGGATAATTTTTTAGAGAATTGGTCAATGAGACATGTCAGAATTTTAATAGCAAAAGTGTACAAAAAAAAAATAAGGAATGAAAAAATAATATTCCTTTAAATTTTTCTAGAATTATATGTATATATTAATAGAAATCAATCATTTATAAATATCACTTTTCTTATATTTACTTTTCATATGTCAATATAAAAATTAAATAGTTTATTGTCGTGTTACATTTTTAGGAAGATTATGAAAATCTCAAAGGATGAACGAGTTGATATTAGAAATATGTCAGTAATAATGTCCAAAAAGTTGTACAAGGAGATGGTCAAATAAATGGACATAATTGCATCGCACGAGGAGCCATCTGAAGAACAACGTGCTTCAAATGTAATATGTAATCATTGAATTTTTCGATTAGGTACAATAAATAAACAATTTAGCATTAAATATTAATTCTCAAGTATTTTCTTGCAGAAAAGAAAAGAAAATGGAACCCATTCAACACATAAAATAGAATGAAAAGGAAGAAAAGGGTTGATATCTAAGCTTGTGAGTAATTGTTACTTCCTTATAACAACTTAACTAGATTTCATTTTTATATATTTTAAGTTGTTTTACAACAATCATCATTGAATGTCTTCAAACATGGGCTAACATACAAAGAAGAACAACGAGACGAATTGATTCACATTGGGTTAAATATGGGTTGTCAATATATGTTGGCATATCAGAGATTAATTGTGGGATTTGTAAGCATCTATCGATCTTGTTTTACTTAGCTCCATCTATAATTAATAGAACAAAAAGATCTTTTATATTAAATGTATGATTTGTTATGGGGTAAAACTTTTAGGAAACAAAGTATGGAACTGCGCCAACAAATGAATTGTTGAAAGATGGCATGAAATTTGGTTTTGAAATATTGTGTATAGTTCATGAGTCAATTCTTTCTATGGTACATTTCTTTTTGATTTGCATTGATGTATATTATTTAATATTGCAATTTTCATTATTATCACCAATGTATATACACTCATTACAATTTATTTCTTATGTTTGTAGATGGAAGTTGAAGAATAAGAATACAATCAACACTGTGAACAAAACATTGCTCAAAATAACCCAAGTCATGGAAGTAGCTCGAGCAGTGACAACAGTTCAAGCAAAGAATGATGATCAATATGTTTGGATATTAAAGCAAGACATTGCAGTTTTTATTTGTCTATGAAATCATACATTTTGTTTAATGAAATGGACATAGTGTCCAAATTGAAAGACAAAGGGATACCAATAACTGTCCCATTTTGTATGACAGAGAGTGTCTTATATATATATATATATATATATATATATATATATATATATATATATATAAGAATATAAGAAAATACATTTTGATTTATTCTATTTCATTCTCCATTGTTGTTGTGAAATGATACACCACTGATTAAATATATGGATGATTAAATATTATAATGAAGAGATGTGAAATATGATGACATGATATAACAAATTAATCCAAACATCACATTCAAATACACTAATAAAAATTTAATTAATATGAATACTATTATAAGATATGTGTCGAATTTTGATAAATAATGAATTTTAAAAAATCACAATAATTACACTGTGATAGGTTGATCTTTCTAGAAATACAAAGTGAACACTCCAGTGCGTGTTAGTTACTGTGCACTGGTGCGTTTGTATGCTAATGTGCACTAGTGCGTTTCTATGACCTATGGGAACTGCACATATACCAATACCAACTAGAACGTTTGTGTGATATTGTGCACCGATGCGTTTCTACGACCTATGGGCACCACAAAAACACCAATACCAATTAGAATGCCCGGTGTGCTTTATTGACGATTACCACCAGGGTGGTCCAATAGGCATTGCATGCATCGGTTCAGTTTTCCTTTAAAAACTTGACACCTTGGTGCATTGTATAACCTACAGGACACTCGATGCGATTTTATTCCTTACTCAGTGCATGCACCTTCGACCGGCTTGGTGTGTGGTGACTGTCTGGGTTACACGCATCGGGCCATTGCTAAATGCCCAAGGGCGTTCATAATTTGTTTTCCGTCCTGGTGCTTAGTAGGTTTATAGTACCGGTGTGTTCATAGTACAACGCATTGGTGTGTTGACACCTAATTAGCGCACCAATGAGAAAAAATATCCGTAACAACCTCCGTCCACCCAGTTTTTTTTAGTTGTGTTGAAATTCCATTAGAAGCTCTACCAAAACCTCCGTTACCGAAAACAAATGTTGTAGCAAATGTTTTTATGACAATTTTGGCCAATTTTATAACACTAAAAACCTTTGTTATAACCTTTTCTAGAGGGTCTTTTCCTTGTAGTGGAAGCTCATCGGCTAAATAATAAAATGGTAGAAGAGCCGGGACTAAAACAAATATAGATAAGGCTCGTTTAGTGAAGGCAGACTCGCTTGATGAGATGAGAGCAGGAATGCTGAAAAGGAAAAAGGGGAAAAAGCTGAAAATAAAATTTTGAGCAGGTTCGCTTGATAAAGACAACCTCGCTTGATGAACTAAAAGTAGGAGCACCTTGTCCAAAACATGCGGTTAGGGAATGGGGATTGAAAAAGACTGAGTTATCTCATTATTGTGAAAGCATCTGATTTGGACCATGTCGAAAGGCTCGAGGAGACCCTTATTAAACAAACCATCAGCACACGTATTTTCTTCCCAGAATATGTGTTGGAGAGATGGAACTCTTATCTGCTACATAAGGAAGGACATGTTGTTTATCCAATTTTGTAGCCCTAGAGGATGAAATTCACATAAACCATTGAACCATTGATCCCATCAATTACCACCTTGGAGTCCTCGTAGATCTGTAGTTTAGGCAGTTGCAGGTTATAGGAAACCCAAAGAAAACTCTAAAGAGGAAGGAGCACTGCTTTTGTGTTGGAACCCATACTTCCATTCCAGAAGATAGAAAACCGATCACCATTGTCCAATTTGATCCATCCACCATAACCACAGAATCCATGTTGTTCAGCGCCATCAAAAAAACCAGCAGGGAGGAGGATGGGACGAGGTTGAAGACGATGAGAGAGGTCAAAAATTCTTGGTTTAGAAACATCCTAAAGGTCCATCCATCCCATAATACCTCCAAATATCTTGTGTGGAAGAAAGAGGGAACCCTAAAAAATGATCTTGTTCCTAGCAAGCCAAACCTCCCATGGAAGGAAAAATGGGAGAGATATGAATTTCTGATTCAAAGGAGTCCAAGAGAGGATAGAATGAATAAAATCAATGGGGCTCCAACTATGGTCCTACAAAAGATAAAAAAACCATAGCCAAGCATCAAGGATCACAATGCACTGAAATAAAATGTGAGAAACATTCTCGGCTTTCCGTCTGCAGAAGGAGCATACACCAAGCCGCTGAAAGCCCCTCCTGTTAAGATTATCCCAGGTAAGGATTATGTTTTGCCAAAGCAACTAGACAAAAACATGAACCTTAATTGGGACTTTGCACTTCCAGAAGGAGAGAAGGAAAGGCTGGTCCAACTCCCACAGGGAGGAGGAAATTTTTGTATTATAAAGACCAACAACATCAACATAATCTTGTTTCAAGCTTTCAAAACATGTAATATAATCCCCAGTGTGATTCAAACACATCCCTACCTATTTTAACACTGATGACACCTCCAACCACATGGCCTGTTGTCGACCCCTTAGGTCCATTTGGGCAACATTTTTCCAAATCGGGCAGCCCAACTGCTAGTGGGAGATAAGCTATGACAAATGAAAAATTCCCTTGCACGCAAACGTGACTCAGAGTTGATATGGCAGATTGAAATTTTGAGGGAGCCCCCTAATTCTACATGTGCCCAGTGTTATGATTTCGCCATTCCCAAACATCCATTCAAGCTTGCCCAAAAAATATGCTTCAATATGTCTAAAACTGAACCAAATTTGAGATCCCCGATTAGAGTGAGGGAGTCCATTTCTGAGAAAAGCCAGAAGGCCATGATTTACCTTGTATTTTTCCCAGAAGATGGTAGGCCAAAGGCCCACCATCGAGAGAGCCTGCTAGAAGGACTTTTCCAAAAGGGCCTAAGATAAAACATGTAAATCCAGAAGACCCCAACCCCCCAATCATTTCAGAAGAGTAATTTTGTCGAGTCTACACAAATGAATTTTTTTTGGCCCCTTCGTCCCAGACCATAGGAAACAGGAGATGATGTGATTGGTTCTAGAAATAGTGGCAGAAGGAATGATAAGTAAATGAGCCCAGTAAAAATTAATTTGTTGAAGGATGGTCTGTATGAGAATAAAACATTCCCCAAGGGACAACCTGCATTTCTACATCCATGCGTCTAGTTTCCTTTTGAATTTGTCAATAAGCCAAAGCCAGTATCTATTGAGGTATTTTCATGGCTTGAGATGGAAGCCCAAATATGAGAATCCCTCATCCAAAGGGACCTACGATATTTGGAAAAGACATGCAATGATCTCAAGATCCTCAGATTCAGAGGCCGAGATGATAATGGATTTTTGGCCATTTATAGTCAGACCAGTGGTCGCCCCAAATCAAAGGAAAATGTAGTGTAATTTGATCCATTGGGCCCAAGCTATGATTCTAAACAACACAATTTCATAAAAAAAAGGAATGCGTGATGGAGGTGGAGATTGAGAGAGTGATACCTGATATAATCCCCTTAGAGAGTAGATCTTTTATATGCCAACTGAGGTATTCCAACATTAAGATGAAAATGAGGGGTGATAGGGAACACCCCTGATGGAGACCCCTACCAGCCTTAAAAGAATTCGATGATCTACCATTTTTTATGACAGAGAACCGGACAGGAGAGATACATGCCAAAATCCACTTTGCCTTCCAAGGAGACAAACCAATCCTGTGGAGAGTGAGCCGAATGAAGCCCTAGTCGACGCAATAATAGGCCTTGTGGAGGTCTATTTTCATAATAATTGCCTCCAACCTTCGCGTGTGCATAGAATGAAGACATTCTTAGGCCACAACAATCGCATCGTGTATGTGTCTGCCCGAAAGGAAACCATATTGTTCCGGTGAAATACAGTTTCAAATTGTTCCAATAACTTTGTGAGAAATTACTTTAGAAATGATTTTATAGGACACATTGCCCAAGGGGATTGGCCAAAAGTCCTGAATATTTTTTGGATTGGAGGACTTGGGAACTAAAGCAATAAAAGTGGAGTTTAGGTCCCCGGGAATTGAACCAAATAATCTGGTCTCCTCAATCAAGTTTAGAAGATCGTCCCGCATAAAGTCAAATAAATGCTCATACAGTTCCACTGGCTAGCCATCAGGTCCAGGGCTTTTTTCCCAATCAAAAGATTTAATCACCTCCAAAATCTCAGGTTTTGTCACGGGGTTCCCCAAACCCACATTTTCCTCGGCATCGAACATGATTGGGAGTTTATCCAATGCCAAATACTGATCAAAGGGGAAAACCCCCTTCCAAGACTTGAAATGTTGGGAGAAAAACTGAACCACCTCCTTACTAATCTCAGCATCGTTATGCACTAGAGTCTCGTCCTCTTTTTCATTTTTCCATATTTCATTTTGATTTTTCCGGTTTGAGGCATACTGATGGAAAAAGTTTGTATTCGAGTCCCCCTCTTTTAGCCAAACTGCCCTGATTTTTAATTTCCATGTTAACTCCTGTGCCCAGTGGATGCTAATCTTTCTTTGTTCGAGGGTCACTAATTCCTTCTTGGCAAAAACCTGTGGAGATTTGGAACTCAAAGAATCATATATCTGCTCAATCTCCATGTCAATGGCGCACAGGTCCGAAATCATTTCCCACTTTTTCTGAGGTTTCCAACTCTTTGTTTTATGCTTAAGGACCCTGAGGCAATGAGAGAAAGATGAATATTCCTTCATCCGACTTATCAATTCGGAGAAAGACCAAATCTCCTTTGCCATTGAGACAAATTACAGGTCCTCCAACCACAGTCTGTTGAATTTGAAAGGAAATCCTATAAGCAACCGCTCAAAGCACCATAAGAGGACAATGGGATAATGATCAAATAAGGAGGATTTGATGACAAAAGATCGCAGGCCCCCAATAATATCCAAAACACATTCATGGACCAAAGCTCTATCTAGTCTTTTCCTGATAAAAGCCTCTCCCGAGCGGTGATGTGTCTAGGTTTGAGACAAAAGGGAGGGTCGAATGTCGACCATGTGATGATCAAAAAATATTTGTGAGATACGATTAGCAAGGGAAACGAGATGACTGTGCACCCCCCAGACTTTGAAAACTTCAAGTGTGGCATTTAGATCTCTAATGAGGATGAAGTTTAGAATACAGAGAATGTTGCAGGAGATAATACGATGCCAAAAAGGAGTCTGGTTTCAGCTGGGAGCATGCATGTTAATAAGATGAAGGCAAGGAGAGTGACCCCGTATTCTGCCCGATTGTAAGATTCTGGAAAAAAAAAACTATAGGCATGAAAATTCGCAAACATTGGATCCCACATTACGACAAGCCCCCCAAATAAACCAACTGAATCAATGCTTGCGAGCCTCCAACCCGACCGGATAGCAAGAAAATAGGGGATGACTTTTGATACAGGACACATTGTATCTTGAAAAATGGTGATGAAAGGAGATATTTTTGAAAATAGATCTTTGAGGCTTAAGAACTTGGCATGATCACCAAGTCCGCAGACGTTTAGAGACATGATTTGATTCATGGCGGGGAAGAACCAGACATGCATGCTCTAAGTGCCCGAGGATCAAAAGATGAAATGATGGGAATGTCACATAGGCCTTCGGAATTCACAGAGAATAGGAATCGGGTTTTCTGGCAACCCCTAAAATGACGACTTCCATTCTTCCCCTTTTTACGAACAATGATATTCTGGTTGGATGAAGGGGAAATATTGGCCTGGCTAGATTTGAATCCTTTATCGTGGACGGTTAAGACCTCCATATCCAGCTCAAGGTTCTTAAAGAGAAA
This sequence comes from Pinus albicaulis, assembly GCA_034641835.2. Lineage (NCBI taxonomy): Eukaryota > Viridiplantae > Streptophyta > Pinopsida > Pinales > Pinaceae > Pinus > Pinus albicaulis. Next base: position 1,317,220,154 of record CM076580.1, on the reverse strand, counting down.
TTCAAGATCACTTCCTACATAATTTTGGGGAGAATCCAAGTTTAGTGGGATGTCGGCTGGCTGAGCAGGGGTTGGGGAGGTTGTCTCCAAGGACGGCATGGATGGGGAAGCATCATTTGCAGTGTGTGGTGGAAGATCGTTAGCATCAGATAAGTAAGGGTGGGGGTTTGACACAGGGAGGGAGTGAGGTTCGCTATGACATACAGATCCCCATTGTGTGACTGCACATGACGATATTTTGAGTGAGGACCATTGAAAGGGTCATAGGATGATGATGGAAGTACTCGATGAGACTTAAGGGAGGAGTGCGAGAGGGAGAGTAATGAGAAGCCCCTACATGGTCAAAAAGAGAAATGAGGTTGGAGGGCAGTGTCCATACCTTTTTCTAGATGACCAACCACTTGCCAAGGAGGTGAGTCAGAGCCACCCAATTTGGGTACAGATTGAGAAGAACCCTTTGGATACTAACCAGATGAGCCTGAGACACCCCTCCAAGAAACCCTGACCACGATGATACTTCATCCTACCCCTTGGACATCGACGCATCAGATGGCCTGTTTGGTGGCACAGGAGGCACCGGAAAGGAGTTCGCCAGTAATCCAACCTCTACCTATGCCAAGTCTCGGACCATTCTAGGTCGACATTCCCCGGTAGGCCCCCCACAAAATTTGATCTCAACTAGAATCCATGTGATTCTTTTGTCCCAAGCACCCATACATCCTGGGCCAATGTATCTATTCCTTCCAATTGAGTTTCCAATGGATGTAAGTGCAACCATTGTCCAATATTCCAAGGGGAGACCTGAGAGCTTGACCCAAACCAGGTTATTGGGGGGAGTCTCAGATAGTGGATTGAATCCTAGATACCAGGGATGGAGCTACAAGAACCCCCGATCATGAAACCCTAGTCCTATTTAGAATATCCTGCGCATCCTCTGAGGACAAGAAGTGAATTGAGAAATAGGCATTCATTAAACGACTAACTTTGGGGGGGTATCCAACCAATGACCCCCAAACCTTCTTAACCCACTGCTGCATAGCTGCCTCATTGATATCGGTGAAAATATACCTTCCAACCAGTGCCATTTTTTGTAAGCTGGTTACATGACCCCATAGATCCTCATATCTGAAACTAAGTAGTTTTATATCCAGTGCGGGGTCGATTATCCTGTTTGCCGACTTGGTTGATCGGCTACCCAATCGATAGTTTCCTTGGATGCGTTTAGGAGATAGATGGTGTTGTGGAAGTCCAGGAGGAGTAGATTCTGATAATGGACATTTTTGTTGAACATTTGCAGAAACAACTTTATTTACATGACCACCCTTCCTAGTTTGTTTCGCAATAATAGTCGCATTGATGAAAGCATCATGGGCCGATGTGTTTGATTCCAAGGGGTCCCGCATAGCCTCCATTTGTCAATACCAAAACAAGAGGAGCAAGAAAACACCAGAAACATGTCAGCAAGTCACATGCTACATGGCCACCCGGTCCATGGGTAGGGAAAGAGGGATGAGGGCCGGCTAAAGTGGTTGGAAAGAGAAACCATCGGCATACATGCTTTAAATTAGAGAACAACCAATTTGATGGTCTGTAGGGGAAACACTTAGGTTATGGCAGGTTCTGACAGGTGGATCATGATGCACCAATATAGTAAGTACATGAGAATGGATGCCAGAAGGGATGGAGAATAAAAAACCCACCTATTTATGGACAAGGCGAGGACTGACGACTATTGGAGAATGTAATTCTCTTGGAAAACTTGAAATAATTAATATGATGCCTCGAGAGGAGGAATCCAGATCCAAATGATGTCAGGGAATGTCCTCGGGTAGGATTATGTTGTCCTAATGTGTGAAGCAATATTTTTCAGGGGTCAGGAAGTTGGTGAGTTTGAATTTCAATGCCGGAAAAAACGGCTGGAAAAAAGGTGGTACCGGAAAAACCAACGGAGGAGGTGTAGGGGTGGAGAGGCAAAAGAAACAGGAGGAGTGGGGGAGTTGGATTCATTTGCAATGTTTAAAGGTGGTAGCAACAGCAGCAACATTAGCCTATGAATGTCCACCACCGATTGCAACATTTAAACCCAAAATCTTTACACGACCTAGAAATTATGAACGAATCCTTCCATTTTCTCCATAGAAGGATCATTTTGATTGAGTTGGTGATTAAGAAGAATCCAAGTCTTTTTCCGAAGCAGATGCGAAGAAATAAAGACATAAATTAGGCATATGGGCGTTTCGCCAAATTCCTATGGTGGGATAAAATTATCTCGACCAAAAGATACAATGAGATGATGGCTAAGAGAATTATATGGATGATCTCACCGATATCTTCCAAAAGCATGGTTGGGGCAACTTACCCCAGACACAGGTTCCTACTTCCAAAATTAATATCCCTTACTCAGTTTGTGCTGCAGACTTACTTCAGATGAAACTTAGGAGCTATCACTAAGAACCCTTGGATATTGTCCTCCCTATAACTTGAGGATGAAGCATGGCCCTTATATTATGTAGGAAAACAAACCAGCAAAAGCACTGCTGTGATTATGCGCTAATGTTGGACTTTTCTATCATAGGAGCTCCAAAGCCTGCACATACTTCTCTTTTCATCCTCTCACTTTAAATCATATTCAGTATTTTTGGATAGGTCCAATCACAACATAAACAATATTACTAAATCGCTTATTCTGATTTGTCATGGAAGCAGTCGCCCACCGACGCCCTTGATCTTGAACATTCGAGAAAGCCGTGGCATGGGAATGGATATCCCTGAACTATGTTCAGGTGAGGACCTAGTTTGGAGGTGGACCTTGTTAGCAACCTATAATATAGGAGTCATAATTTTGACTTGACTATTGGTAATTTTCTAAATTTGTACATACTTTGCCTTCTACAAGTTGTATTCACATATTTTGTAAAAAAAAAAAAAAAAAAAAAAAATCAAAAAGAGGGTAAAAAGTCCTAAAAGAATAATCAAAGGACTTAGAAAAAATAAGATACCCCAAAAGAAAAAATGAATAAAACATGAAAGTGAGCAAGCATAAATGCCACTACTTTTTACTTTTTGACTATGGCAGAGTGTCAATAAATGTCATTAGTCCATGATGAGTTAAACAGTTCAATCTTAACCTATCATTGTTTCAATTTCCATTGTTCTAGATAGAGAATAATGAATTGTTAGACAGTTTAATCCTAACAATTCAGTAGTTAGATAGAGAATAAAGTGAATCCAACAGTTTAAACTAGATTCATGGATGAAATAAGTGTAGAAGTTAGATAGTTTACTTGATTTCAGAAAAAATAAATGTTGTGAAGGTTGCTAGCTTAAATGCACCTTGTTACAAAGGAAGAAAAAATGTTAGCATGTTAAGATGGGTAGATAGAAGAAGGTGAAAAGTCTCAAATGTAAATATCATTCATCATGGGCTTCAGAATAACTAACTTCCCCTTCCCATAGTCATGAAACATTCTATACTATCAGTCAGAAAGGCTCAAGGAATTTCCTTGTCTTTTGTTGGGACCGAACCTAAGGCTCTATGACTGATTAGTTAAAAATGTGAAATGTCTATATTAATCCCTTAATCACATCATTTACCATTCATGCACTCATTTCCCCTGAAAAATCCTAAGTAAAACTTCATTTTTACTTAAAGATACTCTAATCCTCATGTGATTAACCTCCCACATCATTTCAAAGCATAAAGCCCTCAAAATCACATTTTATCCTAAGTCTAAGTGATGAAGTTATTATAATGCAAATTTGCTTTTTAATCTTCACTTTCTTAGTTATATTAATGTGTTTTTTATTATACATTACCCCCTTGTCATATTAACTCTAACTTATGTATTAATTCCCTACAATTGACCTTTTCCTATATATAACTTCTTTTATAAATAAATCCCAAAAACCCACTTATTATAACTTAAGCCAAAGTATTTTATTCCCACATGCTTAAATAAAACCTCCCTTATAACCCCTTTGGCTAAAAGTTTATCCGTATATTTAATCCCGCCCCTATGGTAATTAAGTCTTCTTGATTTAATTTACCGTATAAATAAAATATATGAAGAAAAAGCTTAAAACATATGTTATATATGTTTTAAATAAAAAATCATTGAAGTTTTGCCTAAACTAAACTTCAATAAAAACAAACCTTTCCCTTGTATATTTTTCGCCTCAAGTTCCTTAACCTAAGGTCAAAACCTTAACTTTATCTTCTTCCCAGCATACATTCCTCCTAATCCCAGTCCCTAACCTCGGTTAATTCCTTGATTGACCCTCTCGATCATTTGATTTTTCATCAAAATAGTCATTCCTGTATAACCCATTGGAGTCACTTCTGACCGTCCGATCCCCAAAAGACCATTTGATCGTACGGTCAACCACTTGCGCGAAAGATCCCAATATATTTATCCTACTCTCATCGCGTAAGATTTCCACCGTTCGATCTCCTTTCCATTCCCAAGATCGACGGCTCACGTCCAACTCGATAAAAATTTATCCTCGCACTTTCCCTTTTAATCTAGACCGTTCGTTCCCAAGCGCTCGATCCAACGATGATTTTTCATTTTCGCACTCCAAACATAAACGTTTGATGTTTCGGCAAAGCCACGCGAAATGGGTGGTTTTTCCAAACCACCCCACACTTACGTTCAAAATGCATTATACCACTTACCTCCCTTCACCAACGCGAATACCACTGGTAGTATTCCCTAAACCCAACCCGCTTAGCCCAAGTTTAATGTTATTTAACTATGGTTTAACCATCGATTCAATAGATTAAAACTTAAATTTTTATTCAAAATTTTCACTATTTTCCTTTTAAACTGGTGAAAGCATCCATAAACCTTTTTTCCTCGAATTTGCGCCATTAAACCTTGAGAAACCGCACAGAGCCTTTTTTCAACCTACCAGTCCCATTTTCGACGCCCATTTCCCTGAAGTTCAATTACAAAGTACTACATTGTCCTCTGAGAATCCATTTTCAAAGAATTGAAGACTGCACACCTCTGCGAATGTCTTCAACCGAATTTCACTGGTTTTTCAGGTGCTTTTCTTCGAGCTTACCCTCTAAAATTTCAAAATTCTTGTCATTTTCAAATAATTTCCAAAGTTACACCAATTAAACTGCATAAAAGTGTTCATTTTACAGGGGAAACTCTGTCAAAATTTCCCTGGAATCCCTATTTTCCCTTTGTCGCAGTTTTTCCCAGGCCCTGGTCTATTTCACTGTTGAAATCAGTCTTAATATACGTTTTGAGCTTTAAAACCCTTACATTACCCAAAACCCTGCTGAGAAACCCCATTTTCCAGTAGAAATTCACCAACAAACCCCTGTTTCTCACAAAGGAAATTAGCAAACCATTTAAGCTTGCTTCATTCATATTAAAAATGATAAAGAAACAGGTAACCCCCAAGAATGGAGGTCCAAAGTCTCAAATAAGCCTTCTGCTAAAATCCCTCAGCTTAATTCCTTCAAAATCGACAAGCCAACTCTTGCACACATGGCTGATTCTACAGAAGTGATCAGACCAGTCCAGCCTCCTGTCATTTCCCCAGAGAATAGCCCTTTAGTTGATCTGGACTATAGAATACTAGACCCTAATGTAGAATTTAACCTGCTTGACGTCTATAATTGGTGCTATGGAAAATCAGTGGAAAAGGGTGACAAAGATATTCCAATTTGGGAATCTAATTTTCCTAGATATATTGTCCCTCTCACTCATTCAATTCCTGACATTATCAGATTATGCCAAGCATATTATATGCCAGAACAAAGATGAATTGTAAAAAAATAAAAAGAGATCCTGTTTTAGATCACTGAAGAGTCAATAAATTCCATGCTGCAAATGAATCATGATCCCAATTTTTCTTCCCTATCAATAGAAGATTTAACCCAACTATATCTTGACTTGGATTTCAATACCAGATTTAAAATATACCAAACTTTTTGTCCAAATCAAGTTGATATTCCTAAGTTAAATCCTCGTTTTGACACCTTTGATTTTCCAGATTAGACTAGACAGATTGCCTCAATGCTCTCCTTCGTACTAGGATACACCAGTGATGAATTCACTGATGTGGCTATCCTAGGTTTTCTGTCAACTCTAAGCCCCGGTCAATCACCTTCCATTCTATTCAATTTTGCTAGATTCATTGTTGAAAGTATGCATTATTGGTTATCCAGATTATCAGAAGAAGGAGTCTTCATATACTCCTCTTATCTACTCCACCTCTTCTTATATTATCAAACAGATAAGTTTCCCATTGAATGTCAGAAAGTGGATGCAGAAGGGATAGTTCTGTTAGTATTATTTTGGTCATCTATTCTAAGAAAATGGAACAGAGAGTATAGTTTTGCAGATTTCAATGACTTATTTATAGCTCCTTCTATGTATCTTTTGGAAAAAGAGGAGATCCCTAGGATCAATGATGAGACAAGAAGAATTCTACAACTATCAGAGAGCTGTAAAACTGGGGATTGGTATTTATATAAAAATCATACAGAAATCAGAGTGTATGGCTCATCCTTGGCCCCATATAAATTACCGAGATTTGTTTCTACAAGAATATTTTCTTTGGAATATCTGAGACAACTATTGAATGTAGATGAAATCAACTTCATAGCTTCTAGGAAAAAGACCCAATTTAAGCTGAAGAATCAAATTGGGCCATTCATTGTAAATAATGGAGAAGCTGTCAATGAAATAAATTTCAAACTTAAAGAGTACAAGTTCCCATGTAGTTTTACATGGAATTATGACCCACAAGGTATTTTGAGTAAAATGAGGGTAAAATGCAAGTTTCCTATTTACTTGCATGATCCTAAGCCCCATATTGAAAGATATGCTAATAAAATTGAATGGGAGCCAAATACCCTATTTGATGATGATTCACAGGTAGTTCAGATAATACAGGTAGATAGTGGCAAATGCAAGTAGATTGAACAAACACAGGTGGCTTCCATAAGACAAGAGACTGATAATGTACATAAAAGAGACAGGGAAGGAGATAGTTTCATAGTTGAGACTATTGAGGACAAAAAATTCAGAATTCCTTATAGTACGAGAAGTAAGATAATAGAAGAAAGGGATAAGACTGTAAATATTGAAAATAATGAAACAGATGATGAAGCTACAAGAATAGTCACTAAAACATTAAAATAGCTTCAAAATGTAAAAATTGGAACACAACAAAAAGATAAAGTCATGAAGGAAAACCAGGCTACTGTTGATTTTCCTCCCTCTTCTAAGAAAACTGACAATACATAATCATAGATTCAGACAGATTAAAGAGAAGAATGAAGAGATCAAGAATCGAGCATATTCTAGATTTCTTAAGGAAAAGCCTGGAAACAAAGACAGGCTTCTTTCAGCATTTGATTATTCATCTAATAAATTGGTAATGTCATTCTTAAAGCCTATAGTGGCTGAGCCAAAATCAGTGGAAGATTATTCCAAAATAGATTTTGAAGTGGATGCAGATGCCATTCATGAATTGTATCAAATTGAATTTTATAGGAGCAATACTGAAATGCTATATTCCAAAATTGTCAGTAAGACTATGAAATCAATTAAGCTTGAGAAAATAGTGCTCAACCTCCAGAATCAAATGAAGTTGGACAAGGCCTCACTATATGATAATAATTTGAGAATACAAGCACTAGAAGATATAGTGATTGAAGAAGGGGGTGACTTAGCCAACATTGAAGGGGGAAAAGTCATAATTAAACAGAAAAATGAGGATATAGCTCCTCTTCGAAAACAGCTGAAGTTGCCTCAGAGTGAAAACTCTCAAGAAAAAGAAATTCTACAGCAAAAAACAAAGAATGATGAATTAAAGAAGCTTGTACATCAAATGACAGTTCAGATAAAAACAATGGAAAGCCAAATAGAATTTTTAATGAAAGATGATGAAGAACTAAGAAAAGCACAACTAGTGGTTATTCCTACAGTGATCCCCACTGTAAGCACTACAATACCATCTACTTTGGCAGAACACTTGGCACCAAAAGGAGTACTGGAAACTACAGTGTCAATTACTTCTCAGGAAATATCTACCTCTTCTTCTTCATCCTCACAGATGAGCACACTATAAGACCAAGCAGCTGTGATCAAAGCTATGGAGGACACATATATTAAAGATAAAGAAATTCTTAGTTTGAAAGGCATTATTAAAAATTTAGAAAGTTCCAAAAATGATGCCTTGATTACTTCTAAAGGACATGAGCAAAGGGCCGATCGATTACAAGAACATGTGAAGATTCTGCAAGCACAAGTAAATCTTACAGATCAATTTGCCTATATAAAAATTCATTTATGGACCAAAATTATTGAAGGCATTCATTCTCAATGGCCTTCAATTCAGATAGTTTATGAACTGAGAGAGTTACTTCAAGTTGCTAGTGCAGAGATTGACAAGACTAAGAGGGAAAGTGACAATAAACCAGCCCAAGCAATCCAACTCATAGCTTTTTTAAATAGTAGAAACAGGAGAGAGTTGGAAGAATTGAAAATTGTTGATAGGAAATAAACCATTCTTCAAATCAAAATGGTCTTGAACAAAGAAACATAATGAGTCACCTAGAGGACAGGTGTAAAGACATGAATGTATCCATCTCAACATTTTTAGCCAAATACAAAACATTGTCAGAAGCAGGTTTGCCTGACATTCATGCATTGAATGAAAAACTTATGCCTCAGAAAGATTATGATCTAAAAATCAGAAATCATGCAAAAGAGCAAGCCAAATAGCGTCTGCCACAAGGATCACCAACAGGAAAAATACTTCTTCAGTATTTTGAAAATATGTTCTTTTTAGATAATCAGATCAAGCATATGTTCACTATCAAGCCTAACTTTGCCAATTATACAGAGGTAGACAAAAGTTACAAAAAATTGAAGACTATGAAGATCCCCTCTGTGGAAAATTGGCAAGAATTCACAGATTTGTTGTGAATTTGATGGATAAAAAAAAAAGGAAAATCACTTGGAAATTCATATTTTACTGTTACCTCAAAGGTAAAAAACACAAGGTTAAAGTGTATCAGTAGGTGAAAGAGTATCAGTGAAAATAAAGTTATTGTTGGTTACTTTTTAAATACTACAGTAAAACAGCTCAGATCAGATGAGTAAAGAGTATCAGCGTTTAAATATAAAGGAAGGAAAGTTCTTCAACCACTTTCCATGATAAGATGCACCTAATGCCAGCAGTACTCACATCACATCAACAATCGGTTCCAATTAGAATAATCAGTTGTATTTTTGCTTGTAAAAAGGTAACAGCTTGCAAACTGTTTTGCAATTGTCCCTCTTATTATGCTTTCTTTCCTATTTTTTTATTAAAACATTATCTCAATCTTCGAGATATTTTGTAAACAGTTTTTTGTATAAATACTTCACCATTCGAAGTATTCAGTGTGAATAAAAATTTCTCAAGACAACTATAGTCTTATTTGCTGGTTATATTGAAGTTGGTGAGTCAATTAGCGAAAGCAGGAGACTGGAAAGAGATCAGAGACATCATAGCTAAGGATTCTAGTGGTGACAAGATAAGTCTCATTCTTTCCTTATTTTCAGTGTATTTCTTTAAAGTTTATATTCATTCATATTATGTGTTTCTAGTCTGTAATGATCCACTAAGGAAAAATTAAACAGGATTAGTGATAATAAGCTCCCTATTTCGAACTTGTTGGCATTTTAATGTTTTCTACTTGATAACTAGACCATAGAATTCTTAATTTCTCTAGGTCCCAGTTAGATCCCCATCTTCAATCATCTTATCTATAGCTTAAGGATTCTTAAGTGCCCTTTTGCTCAGATTCCACCCACTCCATCAAATCAAGTCTATATAAAGCCTTAGAAGTTCAACTATCTTTCCCTTAGCACATTTGCATATCTGAGCCTTATTTCTTAGTTCTGCTTGCCTAGAGAGTTGACTCCATTGCCCAATATTCTGGTATATCCTTCTGGTTTACCTTGAAATCTCTTTATTCCCACCAATATTTTAAAATCAAACCCAATTACACAATCATAGCTAGCCTAATATCTGTTACTAAAACAAAGCTAAATCATACAGAGAGATCCCTCTCTGGAGTTCAAGAAGGCTAGATCTTGAATTCCTAAAGCGGTTCTTGGCTACCCCTAGTGTTCTTAACTACAAAAATCTCCATCCCACAACTTGAGAATTACTAGGGTGATAACATACTGGCGACCATACTGGGGAACTAACCACTCTCCAGTTTTAAGTTTAGTCTTGAAGGAAGATCTTTAATTATATCTTTTCTACTTTAAGATTGAGTTTAAAGGTTGTGGGTATTTTACCCAATAAAAAATCTGGCTCCCAAGAAAATCTACTACACTAGAAACAACCCTGATCCTAATCCTCCAGATATAGTAGATAATCCTGACCAGATAGGAAAAAATAAGAAAAAACAAAGTGATAGTTTTGAAACTGAAGTAACTCTGAAAAGGGTTGATTCTTTACCCAAAGAATTGGTTAGCTTATCAGACATTGATTTTGACATTAAGTTTGAGAAATATTTATTTAGAACAAAATCTGAACCGGATTTAAAAGAAATTTTTTTAGATCGAGTTTTTGCTTCTTACGTAAGTGAAAAGCATAAAATTATTTCTGTTCCTAGTAAATTAGATCAAACTGAAAGTAAAAGTCCAGTTAAAAGGGTAAGTGTTACAAAAATCAAAGACATTGAAGAAGCTATTAAGTTAGCTAAAATTTTGTCTAAATTCAAACCCCCAGTCTCTGAACTATACACAACAGTCTTTCCAGCATCAGATTCAACTCTGTATGCTGCCACATCATTTACTAATTCTGCTGTCAGTTTACCTCAAGAGCCCATAAGCCCTGAGTTGTCTTTGCCCCAGCAAATCATTTACTCATCATATCCACAATCCACTACTAGTTCATCAACCGATCCATTCATTCCTGAGCTGCCCTTGCAACCCAAAGTAGTATATCCATCATTTACCCAACCCATTACAACTACCATCAGCCATACTACTTCTGTTTCATCCCCATTACCAAGCTCTTCAGGCACATCCATTACAGTAACCAGTACTATCCCTTCTACCAAAACTGTACCTCCCAGCCAAGCTAAAATTCAAGCCATGGAAACCCGATATGCTCCCTTGGTCTTACCTCAGAATCTCCATGACATGCCCCAGAACTATCAAAAAGATATTCCACTGTTTGATAATCTTTCACAGATTACTGCATAGTAGCACGTTACTAGAATGAATGATTTCTGGGAAGTTTATGAAATTGATGACTCTGATGTTCAAATGAGATTATTTGCTTAGAGCCTAATTGGAGAGGTGAAAACATGGTTTATAGATTTAGCACCTGGTAGAATAATATACCTAGCTGCATTTCATAGAGCCTTCCTTAATAAATGGGAGAAAAAGAAGAACCCTATGAAAATACTATATAAATTTGATGTTGTCAAGAGAGCCCCTAATGAAACTGTCAAGAATTCTGCACAAGATATAACAGTGTATACAATGCCATTCCTGCGGACCTTAAACCTGCCCCATATTCTATGCTACTGAAATTCACTGACTATTTTGATGTAGACATGGCTTACCAACTTAGAGAAAGGGATGCAAATACTTTAGAGCGAATGAAAAAAGACGCTATAGGTGTAGAAGTCAACATACTGGCAAATAAGGCCAGAATGAGAAATGAAAGAAGGGTTACTATTAAAGAAGAAGCATCTCACTTGGATAGTAAATTTGATTTTATTACTAAAGCCCTAGAAAAAGTAGTTGACAGACTGGATCAAATTGAAAAGAAACCACAATGGGACAATCAAGCCCAGATCCAGAATCCAAACTATAGAGAAAACACCAGCCCCGAGAAAGGTAAGGAGCCTTCCCCTGATCGGAATATAAGAACCCCATTTCAAGAAAAATTTGCAGAAAGTTCACAAATAGTTTTGATGAGGAGGAGGACATAAACATTGTTATGGGGATTGATGAAAACAATACCATTTTCCTCACCCAGGAGGACCAGGAACTCTTTGACCTTCAACAGCTCAAGGTAGAATCTGGAAAATCCTATGATTACAAACAAGGTTATGATTTTGCAATAAATGAGATTCATAGTCAATACAACCTTAGGAGCAAGAAAAACATTGATCCTGCTATAAATATTAATGCTCCAAACCAACAAGAACAAAACAAAAAGAAGTTTGATACTTCTAAATCTAAACTCTTGAAAATTCTTCCCAGAGATGGAAAACAGAGTTCAAATCCAACTAGTCCTAAAAAGCAACAGGGCCCCAAAATTGTAGATATTACCGATGATGTGGAACGATCTTCCAAATATATTTCCAAAGATAATTCTCCCAAAGCCACAATTTCAACAATAGTCATTGAGCCAAGAAAGAATCCTACTGAATTTAAAATATCAGATCCCAAACCTTATGTCGAGAATCCTATATCTGATAAAACTCCTGTTAATCCTCAAATTATTCTTGAAAAAATGACTAAGGATAGCAGAAACCAAGAAACTCAGACAGAAGATAAGAGAAGAGCTCAAACAAAGGAAAAAACAGTAGAAAATCAAGAAAAATCCTCGCAAACAACAATTCCCAAGGAAGAAATGATTCAAACCATTAGATCTCAGCCAACATTTAATATGTAGTCTGAAATATCCAAATTGAAAATAGCTGTTCCTTTAACAGAACTAGCTAAAAATGATTTATATAGATCAATGATTTCTGATATGTTGAATGTCAATGAGAATGAAGATACAATTAACATGAATGAAGATAGGCCTGAACTAATTTTTGTTCCTAACGTTGATGGAAAGCATTCAGATGGGTCGATACCCCCATTCTATTTAAGTCTTACCATACATGACCAAATATTACATAACGCTATGATAGATACTGGAGCTTCCCACAATTCAATGCCTAAAGCCATAATGGAAACTCTTAATCTAGACATAGCTTGACCTTATAAGGACCTGTTCTCATTTGATTCATCCAAAGTACAATTTATTGGTTTGATTAAATATCTGTGTTAACCTAGTCTAGTATCCTAGTAAGAGTATGATCATGGACATTGTAGTAGCTGACATCCCACCAAAATATGGCATGCTTCTTTCTTGCTCATGGGTAGCAAATTTCAAGGATCTCTACAACTAGATATGAGGTATGCTACTATCTTTGTATTTGGGCAGCCTAAGAAGCTTTATAGAGAAACTTTGATGAGATACATGATCAGTAGTGTAGACAGACCTACAAATTGTCCAATTTACTCCACCCCTACTGATCTTGATTCTTTTATTCTTAGTAACTCTGATCAAAATGAAAATCCAACCGAACTCACTGATAAAAGACTTAAAATCATGGATGATTATTCTGAACTAGTTATAAAACAAATCAACACTGAATATTCAGTTCATAACCCTAGACTTGCAAGATACAGAGAAACAACATTGGAACTGCTTGAAGAATTGTTAGAAGGTAACTTTATTGTCATCCCTCGAGATCAGAACATGCAGGTCCATTGCTTAGCTACTTTTGCTACCAGTTGTAAAATTCCTTTTTCACCATTGCAAAAATACACTGCTGAGATTAAATATAGGCCTATTGTTCCTGATAACGTAACATATTGGCAAATTTTTTCAGAGGATGAGAAAATTTATCACTTTTTGAATAATGAAAACGAATTTCAAAACTGTCAAATCGATAACAAATGTAATATAGACCCACCTTGTAATATAGATTTAAATTTCTTTCAAATAGATGATTTGGATAATTTAGATGTACATAATATTGAAAAGCCCACTATTTTTACTCAAAGTGACATTGATGAAATAGAAAAAATAGAAATAGAGGAATTGATTGATGATGAAATAGATTTGATTGAGTTAAAGAATAACATTTTACCCAGACGATTAACTCCCCTAGAGGATTTATTTGTCTCTAATGATGTTCCTATAAGGCCAAAAATGGAGCCAGTTAAATCTAACATAGAAGAGTATAACTTGGGGACAGATGATAAACCAAGAAATATTAAGTTATCCAAATCCTTACCATCATATGAAAGGGATAAATACATTGAAATTTTAAAGGAATTTCAAGATGTCTTTGCATGGAGCTATGAGGACTTAAAAACTTATAACACAGACATTATTCAACATAAAATTTCTTTAAAATAAAATCAAAAACCTTTTCAACAAAAACTCAGAAGGATTAATCCAGTTTTGTTGCCATTATTTGAAAAAGAAATCAAGAGAATGTTTGATGCTAAGATAATTACACCAGTCAAATTTTCTAACTAGGTATCTAATATAGTGCCAACCAGGAAAAATTCAAGAGAAATCAGATTATGTATAGACTTTAGAAATCTTAATAAATCATCCTTGAAGGATAACTACCCCTTGCCAAAAATGGACCATATTTTACAGAGGGTAGCAGGTTCTTCTAGAATCTCTTTATTAGATGGTTTCTTTGGTTACAATCAGATCCTAGTTCACAAAGATGACCAAACCAAAACTGCTTTTACTACTCCATGGGGCACTTTCATGTATGTGAAAATGCCTTTTGGATTAAAAAATGCAGGGGCTACATTTCAAAGGGCCATGGATATTTCCTTTGCCAAGGAAATCCATGAGTTTTTAGATGATATTACTGAGTTTTCTAAAACAAATAATGATCACTTGGATCATCTGAGACAGGTTTTCATTAAATGCAAAAAATATGGTATATCTCTTAATTCGAAAAAGTCTATTTTTGGGTTAGAAGAAGGCAAATTTTTAGGTCATATCATTTCAAAAGAAGGCATTAGAATTGACCCTGTAAGAATCGAAGCAATCCTAAACATCCAACCACCTAGGAACATTAAAGAACTCCAATCATTCTTGGGAAAGATCAATTTTCTAAGAAGATTCATATCAAATCTGGCTGAGATTATAAAATATGTTAATAACATGCTTAAGGAGGACTCCGCAATTAAATGGACAATAAATGCCAAACAATCTTTTGACTCTATCAAACAGGCCTTAACTAAAGCACCAGTCCTTATTAGTCCAGATTACACAAAAGATTTTATAATCTTTTCCTAGTTGCTTCCGAACACACCATAGATGCAGTTCTTCTGCAGAAAAATGATCAAGGATTTGAACAGCCCATTGCATTTTTTAGTAAAGCTCTCAGAGATGCACCACTTAAATACAACATAATAGAAAAACAGGCTTTGGCTCTGGTTAAAGCCATAAAAGATTTCAGAGTGTATATACTTCATTCACATATAATTGCATATGTCCACAATGTAGTTGTTAAAGACATTTTGACTCAATATGGACTAGACAGCAGAAGAGGAAAGTGGATAACCACAATCCTTGAATATGATCTGGAAATTAAACCAACTAAACTAATCAAGGGACAAGGTTTAGCCAAACTGATGGCTGAATCTAATTGCAATGCCTTAGACATTAATTTCATTGCACAAGTAGATGAATAGGAGGAGATGGCAACTCCATCGATCAGTGAAGACTATTATCAAGACTCACCATGGTACTCTGACATAATATTTGTACTTAAAAAATTACAAGCTCCTCCTGGAATTACAAAAACCAAGGCAAGATTTATCAAGCAAAAAGCAATGAAATTCTGTATCTTGAATAATGTACTGTATTGGAGAGAAAGTACTAGAATTTTACTTAATTGTTTATTGAAATCTGAAGCTGACGAAATCCTTGAAGAGTTTCATGTAGGTGACTGTGGTGGACATCTATAATAGAAGAGCACGGCTGATAAAATACTCAGAGCTAGTTTTTATTGGCCATCATTATTTTCAGATCTTAAAAAGTTTGTTACCTCTTGTCATAAGTGTCATATTTTTTAAGGTAAAAAGAAACTTTTGCCATTACCTCTGAAACCAATATCCACAGAAAAACCATTTCAGTTATGGGGTTTAGACTTCATAGGTGAAATTCATCCTCCATCCTCAGGTCAACACAAATGGATTCTAACTACTACTGATTACTTTACTAAGTGGATTGAAGCAATTCCCACTAGGCAAGCTACAGATTCAGTTATTATCTCATTCCTTGAAAGTAATATTTTGTCTAGATTTGGATGCCCACACAAAATTATCAAAGAAAATGTTGCTACTTTCAAATCTAAAAATATTATTTCTTTCTGCCATAAATACCATATTACCTTAGGTCATTCCACAACATATTACCCCCAAGGTAATGGTCTGGCTGAATCCTCAAATAAAATTCTATTCAATATCATCAAAAAAATACTCCAAGATAATAAAAATACATGGAACAAGAAGTTGATATATGCCCTTTGGGCTGACAGGCTTACTACAAAAAATTCCATAGGAACTTCACCATATCAAATTGTTTATGGTACAGATGCAATTTTTCCTTCTTCCTTGGGTGTCCCAGTCATGAAGATCATCCAGGAATCACAGGTTGAAATTAATGACATTCAAAGAAGAGTCAATGATACTATACACCTTCAACAAACTAGAGATGAAGTTTATCAAAATTCATAAGTTTTACAAGACAAGATCAAAAATATTTTTGACAAAAGAGTTAAAGAAGATGAATTTTTCATAGGAGATCAAGTTTTAAGATGGGATGCAAGAAGAGAGGATAAAGGTAAACATGGAAAATTTGACTTTCTGTGGTAGGGATCCTATGTCATATATGGTTATAGAGGAAATAGTTCTTTTTTTCTCAGAAATTTGGATGGTACATAGCTTCAAGAAGGACCAGCAAATGGAAGAATGTTGAAACATTACTATTCCCTGCAAGTCACTTAACAATTAGACCCATTTACTTTATCATTATAAATATTCATAGTCAGAGTGCAAGATTGGATTGGATATATTATCTACAAATTTGAAGCCCGAAGAGAAGGCCCTAAGTTTTGCAGTATAACATATCATAAATATGATTGTTGCAGAACACAGGAGACAATTACAGATTCAGCAGGGTCAATGGATAAGGCTACTAATCTCAAAGTTCTTGTCATTTCAGCAGGAAAGGTCATCCCCAAGTGGAGCCGATGTTAGCAACCTATAATATAGGAGTCATAATTTTGATTTGAATATTGGTAATTTTGTAAATTTGTACATACTTTGCCTTCTGCAAGTTGTATTCACATATTTTGTTAAAAAAAAAAAAAATCAAAATCAAAAAGAGGGTAAAAAGTACTAAAATAATAATCAAAGGACTTAGAAAAAATAAGATACCCCAAAAGAAAAAATGAATAAAACATGAAAGTGAGCAAGCATAAATGCCACTACTTTTTACTTTTTGACTATGGTAGAGTGTCAATAAATGCCATTAGTCCATCATGAGTTAAACAGTTCAATCTTAACTTATCATTGTTTTAATTTCCATTGTTGTAAATAGAGAATAATGAATTGTTAGACAGTTTAATACTAACAATTCAGTAGTTAGGTAGAGAATAAAGTGAATCCAACAGTTTAAACTAGATTCATGGATGAAACAAGTGTAGAAGTTAGATAGTTCACTTTCTTTCAGAAAAAATAAATGGTGTGAAGGTTGCTAACTTAAATGCACCTTATTACAAAGGAAGAAAAAATGTTAGCATGGCAAGATGGGTAGGTAGAAGAAGGTGAAAAGTCTCAAATGTAAAAATCACTCATCATGGGCTTCAGAATAACTAACTTCCCCTTCCCATAGTCATGAAACATTCTAGACTATCAGTCAGAAAGGCTCAAGGCATTTCCTTGACTTTTGTTGGGACCAGACCCAAGGCTCTATGACTGATTAGTTAAAAATGTGTAATGTCTATATTAATCCCTTAATCACATCATTTACCATTCATGCACTCATTTTCCCTAAAAAATCCTAAGTAAAACTTCATTTTTACTTAAAGATACTCTAATCCTCATGTGATTAACCTCCCACATCATTTCAAAGCATGAAGCCCTCAAAATCACATTTTATTCTAAGTCTAAGT
Organism: Pinus albicaulis; assembly: GCA_034641835.2. Taxonomy (NCBI): domain Eukaryota; kingdom Viridiplantae; phylum Streptophyta; class Pinopsida; order Pinales; family Pinaceae; genus Pinus; species Pinus albicaulis. Next base: position 1,317,202,177 of record CM076580.1, on the reverse strand, counting down.
GATGAAGTTATGATAATGCAAATTTGCTTTTTAATCTTCACTTTCTTAGTTATATTAATGTGTTTTTTATTATACATTATCCCCTTGTCATATTAACTCTAACTTATGTATTAATTCCCTACAATTGACCTTTTCCTATTATATAACTCCTTTTATAAATAAATCCCAAAAACCCACTTATTATAACTTAAGCCAAAGTATTTTATTCCCACATGCTTAAATAAAACCCCCCTTATAACCCCTTTGGCTAAAAGTTTATACGTATATTTAATCCTGCCCCTATGGTAATTAAGTCTTCTTGATTTAATTTAACGTATAAATAAAATATATGAAGAAAAAGCTTAAAACATATGTTATATATGTTTTAAATCAAAAATCATTGAAGTTTCGCCTAAACTAAACTTCAATAAAAACAAACCTTTCTCTTGTATATTTTCCGCTTCAAGTCCCTTAAGCTAAGGTGAAAACCTTAACTTTATCTTGTTCCCCACATAAATTCCTCCTAATCCCAGTCCCTAACCTCGGTTAATTCCTTGATTAATCCTCCCAATCATTCGTTTTTCATCAAAATAGTCATTCTTGTATAACCCATCGGAGCCACTTCTGACCATCCAATCCCTAGAAGACCATTTGATCCTACGGTAAACCACTTGCACAAAAGACCCCAATATATTTATCCTACCCTCATCGCGTAAGATTTCCACCATTCAATCTCCTTTCCATTCCCAAGATCGACGGCTCACGTCCAACCTGATAAAACGTTATCCCCGCACTTTCCCTTTTAATCTAGATCGTTCACTCCCAAGCGCCCGATCCAACGGCGATTGTTCATTTTCACGCTCCAAAAATAAACGTTTGATGTTTCAGCAAAGCCACACGAAATGGGTGGTTTTTCCAAACCACCCTGTGCTTACGTGTCGCAACCACATTATATCGCGTTCAAAATTCATTATACCACTTACCGCCCTTCACCAACACGAATACCACTGGAGGTATTCCCTAAACCCAACCCGCTTAACCCAAGTTTAATGTTATTTAACTATGGTTTAACCATCAGTTCAATACATTAAAACTTAAAGTTTTATTCAAAATTTTCACTATTTTCCTTTTAAACTGGTGAAAGCATCGATAAACCTTTTTTCCTCGAATTTTCACCATTAAACCCTGAGAAACCGCACAGAGCCTTTTTTCAACCTACCAGTACCATTTTCGACACCCATTGCCCTGAATTTCAATTACAAAGTACTACATTGTCCTCTTAGAAGCCATTTTCAAAGAATTGAAAATTGTGCACCTCTGTGAACGTCTTCAACCGAATTTCACTGGTTTTTCAGGTACTTTTCTTCGAGCTTACCCTCTAAAATTTCAAAATTCCTGTCATTTTCAAATAATTTCCAGAGTTATACCAATTAAACTGAATAAAAGTGTCCATTTAACATGGGAAACTCTGTCAAAATTTCCCTGGAATCCCTATTTGCCCTTTCTCACAGTTTTTCCCAGGCCCTGGTCTGTTTCGCTGTTGAAATCAGTCTTAATATACGTTCTGAGATTTGAAACCCTTTCATTACCCAAAACCCTGCTTAGAAACCTCGTTTTCCAATAGAAATTCACCAAGAAACGCCTGTTTCTCACAAAGGAACTTAGCAAACCATTTAGGCTTGCTTCGTTCAGATTAAAAATGACAAAGAAACAGGTAACCCCCAAGAATGGAGGCCCAAAGTCTCAAAATAAGTCTTCTGCAAAAATCCCTCAGCTTAATTCCTTCAAAATCGACAAGCCAACTCCTGCACTCACGGCTGATTCTACAATGGTGGTTAGACCAGTCCAGCCTCCAGTCATTTCCCCAGAGAATAGCCCTTTAGTTGATCTGGACTATAGAATACTAGACCCTAATGTAGAATTTAACCTGCTTGATGTCTATAATTGGTGCTATGGCAAATCAGTGGAAAAGGGTGACAAACAAATTCGAATTTGGGAATCCAATCTGCCTAGATATATTGTCGCTCACACTCATTCAGTTCCTAACTTTATTAGATTATGCCAAGCCTATTATATGCCAGAACAAAGATGCATTGTAAACAAAGAAAAAGAGATCTTGTTTTACATCACTGAAGAGTTAATAAACTCCATGTTGCAAATTAATCATGACCCCAATTCTGCTTCCCTATCAATAGAAGTTTTAACCCAACAATATCTTGACTTGGATTTCAATACCAGATTCAAAATATACCAGACTTTTTGTCCAAATCAAGTTGATATTCCTAAGTTAAATCCTCCTTTTGACACCTTTGATTTCTCAGATGAGACTAGACAGATTGTCTCAATGCTCTCCTTCATACTAGGATACACCAGTGATGAATTCACTGATGTGGCTATCCTAGGTTTTCTGTCAACTCTAAGCCCTGGTCAATCACCTTTCATTCTATTCAATTTTGCTAGATTCATTGCTGAAAGTATGCATTATCAGTTATCCAGATTATCAGAAGAAGGAGTCTTCAGATGGTCCTCTTATCTACTCCAGCTCTTCTTATATTATCAAACAGATAAGTTTCCCATTGAATGTCAGAAAGTGGATGCAGAAGGAAAAGTTTTTTCAGTAGTATTTTGGTCATCTATTCTAAGAAAATGGAACAGAGAGTATAGTTTTGCAGATTTCGAAGACTCATTTATAGCTCCTGCTATATATCTTTTGGAAAAAGAGGAGATCCCTAGGATCAATGATGAGACAAGAAGAATTCTACAGCTATCAGAGAGCTATAAAACTGGGGATTGGTATTTATATAAAAATCATACATAAATCAGAGTGTATGGCTCATCCCTATCCCCATATAAATTACCGAGATTTGTTTCTACAAGAATATTTGCTTTGGAATATCTGAGACAACTATTGAATGTAGATGAAATCAAATTCATAGATTCCAGGAAAAAGACCCAATTTAAGCTGAAGAATCAAATTGGGCCATTCATTGTAAATAACAGAGAAGCTGTCAATGAAATAAATTTCAAACTTAAGAGTACAAGTTCCCATGTAGTTTTACATGGAATTATGACCCACAAGGTATTTTGAGTACAATGAGGGAAAAATGCAAGTTGCATATTTACTTGCATGATCCTAAGCCCCATATTGAAATATATGCTAATAAAATTGAATGGGAGCCAAATACCCTATTTGATGATGATTCACAGGTAGTTCAGATAATACAGATAGATAGTGGCAAAGACAAGCAGATTGAACAGACACAGGTGGCTTCCAAAAGCCAAGAGACTGATAATGTACATAAAAGAGATAGGGAAGGAGATAGTTTCATAGCTGAGACTATTGAGGACAAAAAATTCAGAATTCCTTATAGTAAGAGAAGTAAGATAACAGAAGAAGAAAGGGATAAGACTGTAAATATTAAAAATAATGAAACAGATGATGAAGCTACAATAATAGTCACTGAAACATTAAAAGAGCTTCAAAATGTAAAAATTGGAACACAACAAAAAGATATAGTCATGAAGGAAAACTAGGCTACTGTTGATTTGCCTCCCTCTTCTAAAAAACTGACAATACAGAATCAGAGATTCAGACAGATGAAAGAGATGAATGAAGAGATCAAGAATCAAGCATATTCTAGATTTCTTAATGAAAAGCCTGGAAACAAAGACAAGCTTCTTTCAGCATTTGATTATTCATCTAATAAATTGGTAATGTCATTCTTGAAGCCTACAGTGGCTGAGCCAAAATCAGTGGCAGATTATTCCAAAACAGATTATGAAGTGGATGCAGATTCCATTCATGAATTGTATCAAATTGAATTTCATAGGAGCAATACTGAAATGCTATATTCCAAAATTTTCAGTAAGACTATGAAATCAATTAAGCTTGAGATAATAGTGCTCAACCTCCAGAATCAAATGAATTTGGATAAGGCCTCACTATATGCTAATAATTTGAGAATAAAAGCACTAGAAGATATAATGATTGAAGCAGGGGGTGACCCAGCCAACATTGAAGGGGAAAAAGTCCTAATTAAATAGAAAAATGAGGATATAGTTGCTCTTAGAAAACATCTAAAGTTGCCTCAGAGTGAAAACTCTTAAGCAAAAGAAATTCTACAGCAAAAAACAAAGAATGATGAATTAAAGTAGCTTGTACATCAAATGGAAGTTCAGATAAAAGCAATGGAAAGCCAAATAGAAGTTGTAATGAAAGAGAATGAAGAACTAAGAAAAGCACAACCAGTGGTTATTCCTACAGTGATCCCCACTGTAAGCACTGCTATACCTTCTACTTTGGCAGAACACTTGGCACCAAAAGGAGTACTGGAGACTGCAGTGACAATTAATTCTCAAGAAATCTCTGCCTCTTCTTCTTCATCCTCATAGATGAGCACACTACAAGACCAAGTAGCCGTGATCAAAGCCATGGAGGACATATCTATTATAGATAAAGAAATTCTTAGTTTGAAAGGCATTATTAAAAAATTAGAAAGTTTCAAAAATGATGCCTTGATTACTTCTAAAGGAAATGAACAAAGGGTTGATCGATTACAAGAACAAGTGAAGATTCTGCAAGCACAAGTAAATCTTACAGATCAAGTGGCCTATATAAAAAATCATTTATGGACCAAAATTATTGAAGGCATTCATTCTCAATGGCCTTCAATTTGTTTAATTTATGAACAGAGAGAGTTACTTCAAGTTGCTAGTGCGGAGATTGACAAGACTAAGAGGGAAATTGACAATAAACCAGCCCAAGAAATCCAACTCATAGCTTTTTTAAATAGTAAAAACAGGGAAGAGTTGGAAGAATTGAAAATTTTTGAAAGGACAGAAACCATTCTTCAAATCAAAAAGGTCTTGAACAAAAGAAACATAATGAGTAACCTATAGAACATGTGTAAAGACATGAATGTATCCATCTCAAGATTTTTAGCCAAATACAAAACATTATCAGAAGCAGGTTTTCCTGACATTCATGCATTGAATGACAAACTGATGCCTCAGAAAGAATATGATCTAAAATTCAGAAATCATGCAAAATAGCAAGCCAAACAACCACTTCCACAAGGATCACCAACAGGAAAAATACTTCTTCAGTGTTTTGAAAATTTGTTCTTTTTATATAATGAGATCAAGCATATGTTCACTATCAAGCCTAACTTTGCCAGGTATACAGAGGCAGATGAAAGTTACAGAAAATTGAAGACTATGAAGATCCCCTCTGCAGAAAAGTGGCAAGAATTCACAAATCTGTTGTGAATTTGATGGATAAAAAAATAGGAAAATCACTTGGAAATTCATATTTTACTGTTACCTCAAAGGTAAAAAAACACAGGGTTAAAGTGTATCAGTAGGTGAAAGAGTATCAGTGAAAATAAAGTTACTGTTGGTTACTTTTTAAATACCATAGTAAAACAGCTCAGATAAGATGAATAAAGAGTATCAGCGTTTAAAGATAAAGGATGGAAAGTTCTTTAACCACTTTCCACGATAAGATGCACCTAATGTCAGCAGTACTCACAACACATCAACAATCAGTTCCAATTAGAATAATCAGTTCTATTTTTTCTTGTAAAAAGGTAATAGCTTGCAAACTATTTTGCAGCTGTCCCTATTATTATGCTTTCTTTCCTATTTTTTGTTAAAACATTATCTCAATCTCTGAGATATTTTGTAAACAATTTTTTTTATAAATACTTCACCATTCGAAGTACTCAGTGTGAACAAAAATTTCTCAAGAAAACTATAGTCTTATTTGCTGGTTATATTGAAGTTGGTGAGTCAATTAGCGAAAGCAGCACGCTGGAAAGAGATCAGAAACGTCATAGCTAAGGATTCTCATGGTGACAAGATAAGTCTCTTTCTTTCCTTGTTTTCAGTGTATTTCTTTAAAGTTTACATTCATTCATATTATGTGTTTCTAGTCTGTAATGATCAACTAAGGAAAAATTAAACAGGATTAGTGATAATAAGCTCCATGTTTCGAACTTGTTGGCATTTTAATTTTTTCTACTTGATAACCGGACCATAGAATTCTTAATTTCTCTAGGTCCCAGTTAGATCCCCTTCTTTAATCATCTTATCTGTAGCTTAAGATTCTTAAGTACCCTTTTGCTCAGATTCCACCCACTCCATCAAATCAAGCCTATACAAAGCCTTAGAAGGTCACCTATCTTGCCCTTAGCACATATTCATCTCTGAGCCTTATTTCTTAGTTTTACTTGCCTAGAGAGTTGGCTCCATTGCCCAATATTTTGGTAGATCCTTCTAGTTTACCTTGAAATCTCTTTATTCCCACCAATCTTTTAAAATCAAACCCAATTACACAATCATAGCTAGCCTAATATCTGTTACTAAAACAAAGCTAAATCATACGGAGAGATCCCTCTCTAGAGTTCAAGAAGGCTAGATCTTGAATACCCAAAGTGGTTCTTGGTTACCCATGGTGTTCTTAACTACAAAATTCCCCATCCCACAACCTGAGAATTACTAGGGTGATAAATATTTATAGTAGATAAATATTTTTTGGATTAATCATATTATTAAGATAAGATTTGGTGAATGTTTCTAACCAACTATTGTGAGTCATTCTCAAAACAGAACAAGGTTTCAAAAAATCTTAACATATTTAATGATTTGATTCCACTAATTTTAAGAAAATTTGAATAGTTTTGAATTTGCCCCAGTGAATATTTGTTTTTTAGTAATTTTTATGAAATGTTTTGGCCAAGGATCATGGCGAAATTAGTGTAATCAAGGTTGGAATTTCAAAATAGACCTACTCTTCAAATTTGACAGTTTTCACCTCTTCCTACTAGTTTCCACAATTTCAACAGAAAACCTTGATAGTCTTGTAAAATTTGAAGCTGTATAATTCCATCCCTGCATGTAATCCTTCGGTTTATGAATTTTTTTTTTTTTGTAAAAAAACATGGATTAGTATATTAGTCCAATTTCAAGAATCAATTTGCCTGATTAATATTGGTTAACGCAAATTTTTTTAATATGAATATGAAGACCAAATAGCACGCTATCAAGCACCGCGTTTATGGTTGAACTTTTTTGCTGAGTATTTTCAAAGCCATGACCATGGAAAATTTGTATAATGATTTCTATATTATAGAAATACATTTTGTAATGATTTTAATATTTTAACATGCTTACTCTATCTATCATTATGTTGGATTTTTGAAAGTTGCACTTTTCTATAGAATATTTTAGAAGCAGAAGATAGAAATATGTCACTGCCCTAATTATTGTAAATACTATTTAGCTATTGTAAATATCAATTATTTTGGTTGCTCATTTTGTATTACGGTGATTTTTGTTTTGTGCAGAAGGAGTTAGTTGTTTACAAATCACCAGGTAAAGATCTGAAAAGAATTATGTTCCTTAGATAGCAGCTCTGAGGATTGTTTATCAAACACTTGTCAGACAACGATTTGCCATTGCCCATTCAAATGAAAATCACTTTGTTTGTCATCTTGTTTGGGACAATGACGTTGTTGTTTAATAAAGTCTCTATCACAGGCAGGCAAATCCATGGGATTACTCATAAATGGATTAATGTTTATTCTTCCGTTGAAATGGAGGGCGCAACAGCGGAAGGTTTAGCCCCACGCCAATCGCTTCCACATAGTCTACTGGCCTATGCCCATGTTTCAAAATTGCCACCACCAATTAAATGCAGTAATGATCATTCTTCTTCGAACAAGGTGGAGGTAGCAAGATATTCTTGTGGCCCTCATCATGACAAATGTGTTCCATGTCCACCTAATTGAAAAATAAAGAAGGCACCCAATATTTACTTACTGTGCTATTGACTTATTATTGGGTGAGGTGAAATTTAGATTTAAGTAAATATATTATCTAAATGTGGACATATATTTACAGCACTTAGCGGGTCAATACCACCATAACTATTGATTGCCAAGAAAGAAAGACAAGCCAAGTACATATATTATCTAGATATGGACATATACAACACCACACATTAATGGGTCAATACCACCATAAATATTGATTACTGAGAAAGAATGACAAGAAGATAAAAGGTGAATGCATGGCAATGCAGGGATAATGAGGAATCATCAGAATTCCATTGATACTGAAAATAAAGACAAAAGAAAACCTAAGAATTTAAGGTTGTTAATGTGAACAGGAAACAAGAAATATATCCAAAAATAGAGAAACTTTATCTGAAGGAAAGAAAAAATTGTCATTGACTTTGTTGTGTAACAGTACATTCCAGTAGAAATAATGCATGAATGCCAACTCAAGATATCAGTTACGACCATGATAATTTCGGGTGTTTGTGGCCCTAAAATAATAGGACAAGAACATGTTGTAAAGGGAGAAAAGCCCTTTGATAAAACAAACATTACCAACGAAGTAAGAGACATGTAACAAATAAATGAATATTTTACTTGGGTAGTAGCTACTACTTTTAGTGTTGATGAGAGGTATTGCCACCTTCTGAGTCCATTAACCAGAGAGGCATTGGTTACAAACCCTCATAGGTAACGGAAAAATCCAAGTATATTCTAAATTTAGAAAATATTACCCTAATATCTAGTAAAATCAAGAGTAACCTAATGATTGAATTCAACCCAACCATAGGTGGTTGAGAGAAAACCTGTGAATAAGACTAGACATGAGAAACTACCAATGTTATGACAATGGAATGGTAAATTCAATTACGCGTGAGCATAAGTAAGCCAAGAGTTTAGAAGAAAACTCTTTAATTCTTAGGTGGAAATTTTTGAAACCTTGGGTAACCCTCAATCATAGTGGCATTTAATTAAAAAGTTGAAAGAATTTTATTAATTTACAAATAACTATCAAGGAGGATTGCCACTATGATGTGGATCTCATTTGGGGACAACGAACTCATCGCCAGAGAATAGACTACTGGGGCATCCCATTTAGATGTCTAATATGCCACCACACGGGTCATCTACAAAAAACCTGTCCAATGCGTTATTCGAGAAGGGATCATTGCAGAGAAGGCAGACACCTCACAAGATGGAAAAAACAACAAAAAGGAAATGGCTCTGATTATGGTAAGACAAATCCCATTTCCAACAACTCTGTTAAATCAACCTCATCTAATTTTCCCTCTACTTCTCAAAAGATAAATAAGACCAGGAATAAATCTGATAACCTGGACATTTCTCTCTCTCAAAAATCATCTTCATCTCATAAGACCATCCCACCACACTATGAAATTCCACTTGATGAACCACAGGGAGTTATAATATGAGATCTTCACACCTTGCCACGGCATCTGCTCACATCCGAACCATTAGAGGTGTCTCCTTCTATGCCACCACTTGAACAGGCCTCTCCAACTTCTCCAATTGAACTGATTCCACCACTTTCTCCAGAATCACCTAAAAATATTATACTGATTCCTCCACTTTGTCCAGAATCACGTAAAAATATTGTTGACAGAGACTTAGAGGAAATTATACACAACCCTTTGCTAGAATTAGCAGCACTCACAGTATATTGAAAACCATCTACTTCTTATGGTCTACACATTTCTCCAGAATCGGCTAAAAATATTACTGTTCAAAAAACCTCCAAAAATGCGTCCAGAGATTTTAGGGGTTGAATGAAAACAAATTCAATGTTTCAGGGTGAATTGATTGACCTACATGATGTACCAATTGTGTCATTAGCTGATCTTCGGGGCCTTAGAGCGGGCAGCCCCAGTACATCTCGAATATGATGACTATCTTATCCTTAAATATCAAAGGGGTAGGTAGATCCTAAAAAAAACTCTGCCTGAACAAAATTTTCTCTAATTTTCTACCTTCGATGATCCTTCTCCAGGAGACTTTATGTAGTAGGACCGTTGGAATAGATGTAATTCTTAAGATCAGAACAAATTGGAACGTTGTGGGGGTGGATGCGGAATACAGGGCAAGGGGATTAATAGCAGCATGGGATCCTTCCATTTTTAGCCTTAGAGCTTACAAGTTTTTTGGAGGTATTCTACTCTACAGAAATATCAGAGGGTCGGGGGAAAAAATTCATATTGTTAATCTATATGCTCCATGTAGAAATCGAGCCTTATTCTGGGATCAAATGGATCAATCCGGTATCTTCAATATCAAATATATAATGATTATTGGAGACTATAATGCTTCTGTCTCGGTGGATGAGTCCTGGGGTGACAGAGCACGGAGGGATCCTTTGGCTGACAAGATTGGAAAAATATTCCCAGATTCGGGCTTAATCGACATCAAGCCATCTCCTCTTGTCCCTACATGGATGAATAGACGCAGTGGCCAAAATTTCATCGGTAAACATCTTGACCGAATTATGATGAAGGTTCCTCTCAATACAATGCTGGGAAATGTCAGAACAATGGTTTTCCCTTCATTCTCATCTGATCATATGATTATCTCATTAATGTGGAAATGGGAGGAAAGGATGACTGGAATCCCCTTTAAATTCAACAGAATTTGGTTACAAGATCCAGCATTCAATAAACTGGTGATCGAATTTTGGAATCAGGAGGATAATGTCTCTGGTCTTGATGGATGGAGAAAATTTGCAGATAAGCTGCACAGAATAAAATATATTGTAAAGACTTGGTAGAAGGATAAGAAATCTAGTCTTGATAAAGAGCTTAGGGACATTGAAAATAAAATACAACAAATATTTAAACAAATGAAAGATTCGGCACCTGATTCTTTAACATTTTTCACTCTCAAAATGCTGGAGACAAGAAAGATTGAAACACTAAGGATACAAGAAACAACATGGAAATTAAAAAGTAGAGTGCAATGGCTGAAAGAGGGCGACCTTAACACTAATTTTTTTCACAATTGTGCCAACGGACGCAGGAACAAAAAATCTATATGGAATATTAAGGCGGTTGATGGCTCGATGAAGTATACAAATTCTGAAATACAGAACGAGGCATTCAAATATTTCTCTGACTTTTATAAAGCTGATAATGAGATTGAATCGCTAAATCAAACATGGTTTTTAGAGAACTTACCAATTATGTTTGACCAGATAGCAAATGAAATCTTGGAAGCAGAGATAACCAAGATAGAGATTAAATCAGCTCTATATGAATTCAAATTTTCTAACTATCATTGCAAAATTGTCTTCCCCTGAACAGTTCTCGGACTATAGGCCTATTGCACTTTGTAATGTAATATACAAGCTAAATTCTAAAATAATCGCAAACGGAATCCGAGCAACCTTATCGTCCAGGATTTCAAAAGAGAAATTTGGATTTTTGGGTGGAAGGTCCATACATGACGCAATCTCGATTGCTTAGGAGGCTCTTCACTTTATTCACGCAAAAAAATCTGAGGAAATCATCATGAAGATTGATATTAAGAAGGCATTCGACTTTGTTGATTGGTCTTTTATTCGACTTATTCTCCTCAAGATCGGTTTCTCAATGAGGTCTGGTTATGGCCTGTATCACCTCTGTGCAATATGCAATCCTCATAAATGGTATTCCGATTGCATTATTTGGAGCTGAAAGGGGTCTGAGGCAGGGATGTTCATTATCCCCCCTCATTTTTATTCTAATCATGGACTGCTTCAGCAATGTTATGAAGATGGCAGAGGAAAGAAGCTACTTTAAAGGTCTACCTTTCTCCCCTTCGGTAACTGTCACGCACTCACTATTTGCTGATGATTTATTAGTATTCGGTATGCTCAACAGAAATCAGTGGTTTTATTTTCACTATATCCTCATTCGATTTCAGCATGCCTCTGGGCTTTGCATCAACAATGACAAATCCATTCTTATATACAACGAGGGTGACATGGAGGAAATAAAATTCATAGCAGCTTTTATGGGAACAAACAGTCGCCATATTTCTAAGGGACACACCTACCTAGGATTTAAATTGAAGGCATGCTCTTATACTACTGCTGACTGGATCTGGCTTGTCGAAAAGTTCAGCAACAAGATAAACAAGTGGCAAAAAAGATCACTTTCAATGGGAGGTAGATACATATTGATAATGGCTATTTTGTCACAATATGTTGTCTACTGGTCACACCTTTATTTCCTCCTGGCATACACAGTAAAATAAATAAATTCTATGATTGAAAACTTCCTATGGGGTTCATCTCCTGATCACACCAACATACATGTTTGCAAATTGAGCGAAATATCGGTTACGAAAAGAAATGGAGGTTGGGGATTGCTAAACATTAGATCTTTCGCCAATGCTTTATTGATAAAATCCTTTTCGCGTGCTCTTAATTGTGATGGAAAATGGTCGAGCATCATTAGACTTAAATACATACAGAGTGACCCATTAAATCTTCTTTATTCGGGTGGATCTATCAAGGCGCGTCGGGCATCTACAATTTGGATTATTTTTTGCAAGATCATGCCCTTGTTGAGTCAAAGACTTACGTGGAAATTTGGGAATGGACGTAATATTTTCATTGGGATTGACAGGATATTTTCATCCTCTAAACAATATCAGATAGATGAACACTTATTACACATATTACAGTAGACAGGCATATTTACTTTATCAGACCTTATCCTTTGCTGGTCCCTTGATGCTCCCATCTAGAAATCTGCTAACAGGCTGGGCATATATGGAATTTATCTACCGGCATGGAACGAGTATAAAAAATTTCTATAAGGACTGGGACTATCGTATAACAGAAATGGTGACCAACTAACTTGGAACGGAAGAATATCTGGATTGGGCTTAATTGTGAAGGAAATTTATGAAAGTCTCATTCAATCAAATCCTTCTACTGCACCGTCTCCCTTCTACTTTGCCTGGCATCTAAATATTCCAAACAAGATTGTATTATTTACCTGGCCATTATGGAAAAATAAAATATTGACTTGGGATGTTTTATGTGGGCTTGGCTTTATGGGTCCTGAAAGATGCCCCTTCTATCGATTGCAGGAAACCTCATCACATCTCTTTTTTACTTGCCCTTTCAACCTTTCGATTTGGATGCATTTCTCAGGTTTTATTCGTGATTCATCTTGGCAGCCTTCTGATTGTATAAAATCTATTACATCATGGGTTGGAGTCGCATATCCATTAAATACTACACCTTTATTGTTATATGGGAAATCTGGATTGCCAAAAATCGATGTATTTTTGAAGATTCCCCTCCTCACTCTACCTTGATCATTAAGGATGTCTCGACTTGGATCAATATAAATTCATGCATTGTCTCTGATATAAAATATCTTTCTGGACGAATTAGACATCATCAAATCATTCTCCTGGCATTATTTTTCGATGGTGCATGCAACAATGGAATATGCGGTTGTGGGGCTTGGATTCATCTTCACAACAACAACCACTATCAAATCCATTGGAACGGGGGCTCTGGCTCAAACAACAAGGCTAAAATTATGGCACTCTGGGGAGGCCTGTACATTGCATATAATCTAAAACTCTCATACATCTATATATACAAAGACTCGAAGATTACTATAGATGGAATCAATGATCGTTGTAATATGAAAAACCATCGTTGTTTTGGTTGGATTCAGAGAATTATAAACATTCTACAAAAATTTCAGTCATATAGTATCGAACACATCTATAGAGATTTGAATACTAGACTTGATAAGCTATCGAAGAAAGGATTGGATAGTCCTTCTGGAGAGTTTCATATTCATCTCTACAGGGGATCCCTTTGCCTCGACAATCGGATACTCCCTATTCCTTAACAGTCAACAGATGATGGCCTGTTTTCTAATTTGTTTCTTCGATGTTGGGTGCAAGCAAACCTTCTTCTGCAAGCGAGGCTGCTAGTGGCTTCTTGGCATTGACTCTGTTCTTGGAATTGCTTCATCAGACATGATTCAATTTTGAATCTTGTTTTTTCTTCATTTAGACGTCTCAGAGATCAGTCTCAAAGATCACTCAGTATCTAAGTTTCAGCTGTTTCTTGTATTGTGAGGCATTGAATTCCAGTAAAACTGGAGGCCATTATGGGATTTTCTATTCATGGGCGGCTTTGGTAAATGCTTAGAGAATTCTTAGAGGATTGGGTATCCAATTGCTGGATTCTTCGGGACTAAAATTGGGTGTAATGTCTTATGATGTAATCACTCGTATTTGAATGAATATGAATTGTAATACTACAACGTTTTTTTCTTACTGAAAAAAAAGAACTATCAATAATAAATTGAAGGGCATGAAACTTCCCTAATTTACATGTAGCGAGATATTTAGATGGTCGTACCTGGAAATTATGAGTTCATAAACTCTCTAGAAGAAAAAATGTCGAGGAAGGGAGACATTGAAATATGGTTGAACTTCTAAGTGGGCACCTCCTGAAACCTGTGACAAACACTAGACCATGGATGATCAGAATGCTCTAAAGGGAAATTTCTAAAATATTAATGGTCACTTAAAAGTAGCTAGGTTATCAAGCATTGATATAACAACACTCTAAAACCACCCTCAAGAAACCATTAGTTTTATGAAAAATTAATTAGCAAAGAGGGAATACGGAAAGAGTTGTGATGAAGAATTACCAGGAAGCTCAAGAGTATGAGGTTGAAACCAACATCTCTGACCTCAAGCGTAACAAATGAGTCAACAAGGAGATGAATTACCCTACTAAAAAGGTTCCAAGAATGTTTACAATGTTGAATCATTATAAAATATATGATTTGTTCAAATTTTGCATGGATAGGCACTTTAGGTCTCAAGTGTAAGGTTAAAGTATCAGGTAACTATAAGATTTTGAGATACAAAGATCTAGATTTGCAAAAAAATGAACAAACTTGCAAGAGAAGGAAGGAATGAGCAAGAATAGAGAAAAGAATGAAATTGATTCTTCAATATTAGTTTTGGAATAAATACATAAATGCAACTAAGTTAAGCTTACTTGTACATGCAATAAGTATGGAAAGTTAAAGCTAATTGAACCTAAGTGTGCTTTATGTTATGTTAATGTGCACATGTACCACATGCAAGCCGTAAGTTAACTTAACTAAGAAATTTCACATCACATGCAAGGAGTAAGTTAACTAAAGCTAATCTTGGTGCATGTACACCAACACAGCTAGTCTAGGTGCATGTACACCAACAACCCCCCTTAAGCATAACTTAGGTGAGTGTGATGAAAAATGAATGAGTCCCAACAACAAGGCCATTTTAGGTACCCATATACAATGCATAAAAGGAGGAAAGAGGGAAAACCTAGTGGGAAGAAAACCCCCCCTAAAAATATAATGCAAAAGTAGAGAAAAGACAACTGCTAGGCAGTCGTGTCCTTCACCTCGAGACGATCTTGCAGGAATCGAAACATCTTCTCAGTGAAAGTCTTGGTGAAGATATTAGTAGTTTTATCGAAGCTAGGACAATACTGAAGATCGATGATCACATCATGAATAAGTTCTCTAATGAAGTGCATGTGGATCTCAATGTGTTTGGTCTGCTGCCGCTGCACTGGATCTCTGCAAAACTTTAGCGTACTTTGATTATCGCACCAGATGAAAGTTAGACGATGGACACTGATCCCAAGCTTAGATAGGAAATGTTGTAGCCAAATTTCCTAAATAGTGGCATTGACTTCTCCTTTATACTCGACCTCTGCTGATGATAAGGCAATGGCAGCCTGCTTCTTGCTTGACCAACAAATTGGGCTAGATCCCAAACTAAGTACATAATCGGAGGTGGACTTGTGATCAATGGTGTCACCAGCCCAGTCTGAATCTGTGAACCTAATGAGATTGAAAGAAAAATTGGCTGCATAATAAATCCCATAAGTGATTGTCCCCTAGACATATCGAAGGATGTGCTTTGCAGCGTTTCAGTGTAACTCATGTGGCTCCTGCATGTATCTGGAAACTTCTCTGACAGCATAGGAGAGATCAAGATAGGAGTGAGTGAGATAAATAAGGCTTCCCACAAGCTGGTGGTACAATGTACAATCAACCAATTGTGTGTATTTGTCATTCTCAAGATTTATCCCTGATAAGAAAGGTATGGATGTTGGCTTGCAGTCACTCATGTGAAATCGTGCCAAAATATCTCTAGCATACTTTGGTTGAGAAATGGTAATCCCAGAATCACTCTGATTGATCTCTAGTCCAAGGAAAAAATTTAGCAAGCCCATGTCTGTCATATAAAACCACTTATGCAATGCAGTTTTAATCTTAGCAATGACAGAAGCTGAACTACCTGTTATCAAAAGATCATCTACGTAGAGTACTATGATCAACAAGGAGTCATTTTTCTTCAAAAAATAAACATTGGAATCAATTTTGCAGCGTACAAAATTTTGAGATAACAAATAAGAATCCATTTGTGCTTGCTTGAGGCCATAGAGAGACTTCTTTAGTTTGCATACCATAGATGAACTGTGCATGTATCCCGGTGGTTTCTCCATGTAGATTTCCTCCTCTAGATCACCATGAAGAAAGGCATTCTTCACATCCATATGATGCACCTCCCATCCTCTTGCTGCTGCAATGGAGAGAGCTAGTCGAATGGAATCCATTTTTGCCACTGGAGCAAAAGTCTCATCATAGTCAAAACCATGTACTTGCTGAAAACCTTTTGCTACCAATCGTGCCTTATATTGACTAACTTGGCCACTTGATGCTTTCTTGGTCTTGTAAACCCACTTGTACCTCACAAGTTTGTGATTGGAAGGTAGCGGAACCAAATCCCAAGTCTGGTTCTCAATGACAAAGTTATATTCCTCATCCATTGCGACTTCCCATTTAGGATGCCCACTTGCTGCTGCATAAGTTTGTGGATCATATCCATGCATCATATAGGCCTGCATGGGCATGGATGGCTCCATAGCTAAGAGTGCTTGTGGATCTTCCTCAAACAGAGGGATAGAGGTAGGATCATCAAGGATATCACTCATGTTGCACCATTTTGTGTTGAAGGTGGTCAAGAATATTCCAAACTACATGCGGAAGTATGATCTCGATGTTCAACAACTGGTGGTCCAATAGACATCACAGGAAAATACTCATCTTCATCAGAATTCTGATCTGAAGTTTCATTTGCATAATCATCCATAAGTGGTGATTGAAACTTGGTAACAAGTTCATCTGCTGGTGCATGCGAAACATATTCGTCAAAATTTACACTCCTTTCAATAAAGAGCTCTTCAGTGTGGATATCAAGAAATTTGACGCAACAAACCGAAATTCAGCTCTGAGGAGGAATGGTCGACAGTGACGTGGCTCTGGCAAACCTTTCCCTGCTCCCCGTGGTCTAGTTATTTTTATTAATTATCAATTTCGCAGAATTTGATAAATAATATTATCCGAAATGTTTAACTTTATATTATATCCCCGAACCTTAATTTAGGCCTTTCTGGACTTATTATTAGTCTTCCAACCTTATATTAATATTTCATGCATTGCAATCAACTTTTACAATATAATTCTCGCTTCGGCCCCACCTCTACGTCCCGTAGCCAATCAAACGCTTGCCCGTACCTTAGGTTAAATCCCCTGCATCTTCGTTTCTCGACCACCGTCTGATGATCCTGCACCAGATCGACGACCCTCATTGATATCGCTCAGCGTCTATGTACTAGCTTTAACATGCGATGAGAATACGGAAAGGTGGTTTTGTTCTTCCATCCAGTGCCATGCATCAAAGGCTTTGTGGAATCGCTCCAATTCAGAAAATATCGCCCTTTCTCCAAAAGTGGTGCGATATGGGCAACCCACTTTTCAAAACCACTCGCGGGTTTGTTACAGTGATTGACTAGGGTTAAAGCGGGGTTACGCTATTCCTTCGTTTATTCTCTGGTGGGTAACTAAGGTTCCAACCCTGTTAGGAATGACAATGAGTAGTCGTGAGTTTCTTTATTACGCGGGCTTCTATCACCACGAAACAGAGTTCTACGACTAGGTTCTCTACACAGGCCTCGCCTGCGTTTATGGTGAGTTCGCAGGTTGTTCAACAGATTATGGGAATTCAAGGATAGAGAATGGAATTATCATTTCACAATCACCTCACAGTTAAACAATTCATCACAATTATCAATACAAGAAGTTTGGAGATCAATAGGATTAAGTTTTATTCAACCGGAAGCAATTGCTCAATACACAGAGTTATTACAGAAATATTTTTCTTCTCTTCCTGCTCCCTCTCTCTTCGATACATCCGAGGGATTACATCTATATACATCGATACATGACCTTTCGGTTCCTCTGTGAGGACTGTTATGGTAACTCAAGAGCCTAATTACAATTATTCGAAAACTAAAACATGACAAAGGACTAATTGAGCTATTCGACTTCTACGACTCTAACTGATCTAATAATACAATCAGCTGAGGTATCGACACCTAGCTATTACAATTCAATTGTTTTTCAAACCCTCCTAGCCACAACATGTGGACAAAACTCCTCATTGTTGGCTGGTGTCTAATGCCCCTACTTCAGACTCCCGAGGGCAATCTTCTTCATGGGCTCCTGTTCATGAGCTCTTCCACTGACCTGCCTATCTTCTACAACACTTCTTCAGTCATCCAAGTGGCATCTTACTCTAGCTTATCCTTCCATTTGATCAAGTACTGTAAGTACTCTCATCCTCTCGTCCTTCCGAACACTCTTTTGTCCAATATCTTCTCTGCTTGCAATGGCTGTGCTGGAGGTAGCTGCTCTCTCCAATAAATCTGTTCCTTGTCTGCTGCTCTTTCTTCTACATCATCATCTTCATACTTGTACAAATATGCAACATTAAAAATAGGAGATATTCCAACATCAGGAGGTAATTCAATCTCATAAGAATTTGCAGAAAACTTCCTAAGTATCTTGCATGGCCCAATCTTTTTGAACTTCAATTTATTGTACTGCTTCTTTGGGAATCTCTCCTTTCTCAAGTGTGCCAAAACCTAATCTCCTACTTCAAAATGAATTTCTTTTCTACTCAAGTCTCCTCTGTTTTTATATTTGATTGTGCTGCCTTGTAGTTTTTGTTTCACATGTTCATGTATGGCCTAGATCTCTGAAGCAAATTCCTCACCATCTGCACTCCTTAGCTCTGCCTTTACCAGATTTCTTAACTCTGATATTCCTCTGGGGTGCATTCCATAAAAAATATGACATGGAATCTTCCCTGTGCTCCTGTTTGGTGAGTGATTGTACGCATATTCTGCTTGGGGAAAAATATGATCCCACTGCTTGGGATGTTCTCCTGCAAGACATCTCAACAAATTTCCCAGACTCCTATTCACTACCTCAGTTTGTCCATCAGTCTGGGGATGATAAGCTGATCTGAAACTTAGTTTAGTACCAAGTTTCTTCCACAGTGTCCTCCAAAAGTGCCCCACAAATCTGGTGTCTCTGTCTGAAACAATACTCTTGGGCAACCCATGCAACCTAACAACTTCTTTGAAGAACAAGTTAGCAACATGGGTGGCATCACTAGTTTTATAACATGGAATAAAATGTGCCATTTTGGAGAATCTGTCCACCACAACAAAGACTGCATCATTCCCCCTCTGAGTCTTGGGAAATCCTAGAACAAAATCCATACTCACCATATCCCAAGGCCTGTCTGGAATAGGCAAGGGAGTGTACAATCCTGCATTCTGGCTCCTTCCTTTGGCATATTGACAAATCTTGCAATTCTTCACAAAATTTTCCACTTCTGCTCTCATCTTGGGCCAGTAATAGAAGTGACTCAGCTGCTCATAAATCTTATCAGTACCAAAGTGTCCAACAAGTCCACCACTATGCTTCTCCTTGATCAAATTTTCTCTCATGGAAGATTTTGGTACACACAGTTGGCTTCTTCTGAATAGTAAGTCCTCCTGCAGGAAATAGTCCAGCCACTGGCTTCTATCTGTTAAAACAAGGTTACTACATGCTTCAAAGGCTTCTTTAAAATCTGGATCTATTTTATACAATTCTTTCAGAAAATCAAACCCTACAACTTCAAAATTAGTTTCTTGAGCAAGCATGTGCCTCCTACTCAAGGCATCAGCTACTTTATTGGCTTGGCCACTTATATGTTTCAAAAAAAGATTAAAACTTTGGAGATACTCAACCCATTTAGCATGCTTATGTTTCAACTTGGGCTGCTGTAAAATATACTGCAGAGCATGATTGTCAGAATATAATACAAATTCCCTGGACATCAAGTAATGTCTCCATTTCTTCAGTGCCTGAACAATTGCATAGAATTCCTTCTCATAAGAGGAATACTTTCTTCTGGTGTCATTCAGCTTCTCACTAAAATATGCCACAGGCCTATCATCCTGACTCAACACAGCTCCAATGGCCTCTCCACTGGCATCACATTTTACTTGAAATGGTTTAGTAAAATCAGGCAGAATCAAAACATGCTTCTCTGTTCTCTTTTGCTTCAGCAGCTTAAAATTTCTTTCTGCTTCATCAGTCCACTTAAATGGCTATTTTCTCTTCTTTATTGTCTCAATTATGGGTGCATTAATCTTACTGAAGTTTCTTATAAACTTCCTATAAAAACTAGCAAGTCCATGGAAAATTCTCACCTCAAAAACATTCCTGGGTGAAGGCCACTCCACAATTGCCTTAACCTTTTCTGGGTCCATTTTCAATCCTTCTGCAGAAACAAAAAACTCCAAATACACCAACTCCTCCTTCATGAATGAGCATTTCGTCAAATTTATTAGCAGCTTCTCTTGGTGCAGCTTCTTCAAGACATGATTAAGATTCCTTAAATGTTCTTCTCTAGTTCTGCTGAAAACTAATATATCATCCAGATATACTATCACAAATTTACCAATGAATTCTTTCAGTACCTCATTCATAAGTCTCATAAAAGTGCTAGGTGCATTTGACAACCCAAAAGGCATTACCATCCATTCATAAATTCCTTCATTTGTTTTAAAGGCAGTTTTCCACTCATCACCCTCTCTTATTCTAATCTGATGGTATCCACTCTTCAAATCTATCTTTGAGAAATATTTAGCACCACTCAAACAGTCCATAAAATCTCGAACTCTGGGCAAAGGAAATCTGTACCTGATTGTGATCTTATTAATTGCTCTGGAATCAGTACACATCCTCCAGCCTCCATCTTTCTTTTGGCTCAATACTGCTAGTACTGCACATGGACTCAGGCTTTCTCTGATCAGTCCCTTGTCCACCAATTCCTGTACTTGTCTCCTAATTTCCTCATTTTCCTTGGGAGTCATTCTGTAGGCTACCTTATTTGGCAGATTTGAAGCAGGGATAAAATATATCTGATGGTTGAACTTCCTCACAGGTGGCAACTCATCAGGTAAATCATCCACAACAATGTCACAGTAGTCATCTAACATCTCTTGTATCTCTACTGTTAAGTCATAAATCTTTGTGGAAGTAAGAACTACTTTAGGTTTGCAAACTAAAGAAAAACTTACCTCTTCTTCTTCTATCTACTGCATATATTCCTTCCCGCTCAGCAACAAGGTCTTTGGGTCAATCACTCTGCTGGATGGCTCTCCTTCTTCCATGGGAATCAATGTATGATGTACCCCATCTTTGAAGAACTTGTAAGTGTTCTTCTTGCCATCATGCACTGCTACTCTGTCAAACTTCCAAGGTCTACCTAGCAGTATATGACACACATCCATGGGCATCGCATCACACAGGACCTTATCCTTGTATTTTCCCATTTGCAGCTCTATCTCACACTGTTATTTCACGACCAGCTGATGTCCTTTATGCAGACAGGACACCCTGTAGGGAGTTGGATGCTCCCTTGTCTTCAACTTCAACTTTTCTATTACCTCAGTGGAAACTAGGCTGTTTGTGCTGCCGCTATCAATGACTAGTTGGTAGCATTTCCCTTGGACTTTGCATATGCTCCTAAATAAAGTCTTCCTTTGTGCAGGCTCAGTGACCTCTTTGGCTTGCTTCAACAGGACCTTATTCACCACCAAGGATTCTCCCCTCTCTGGAATAATTTCTTCTTTAATTTCTGCTTCTTCTCCAGCCTGGGCAACAACAACATTCCTTGGGCCAGCACCCACATTCTCTGGACATTCATAGTGCTTGTGTCCCACTTGCTAACATCTATAACACCTCAATTCTCTACCCCTGCCCTTGTCTCTGCCTCCTCTTCCTTTTCCTCTGTAAGAACCCCTTCTGCCCCTTGCATCATCCTCTGTAGATGCATTCTGAGGTGAGCTACTGTTAGCTCCATCCCTGGGTGTAGCAGGCTTTCCTCTACCACCCTGACTTCCCTTTCCACGTAAATTACCTCTCTTCTTGGCAGACTATTTTCTCAGGAGTTTCTCCTCTGCTTTCAAGGCCATTTGATAGGCCTCTTCCACTGTCTTAGGAGACAGGAGACCAATCTCGTCCTGGATCTCCAGCTTGAGACCATTCACATATCTGGCAGTCTTCTCAGGTGTGTCTTGGAATTTCCCAGCCCTTATGCTTACTCTATAGAATTCCTCTGTGTATTCTTTTACTGTCAGCAACCTCTGTCTCAGGTTCTACATTTGTTTATACAATGTCAGCTCGTAATCACTAGGCAAGAATTTACCTTTTAATTTAGCCATCATTCTGGTCCAGCTCTTGATAGGTTGCTTGCCAACTCTCCTCCTCTCTGCTTGCACTCCATCCCACCAAAGTGCAGCATGCCCTTTCAGCTTTGTTACTGCAAACTTGACCTTCTAATATTCACTTATTTCTTCATAATCAAAGCACTTTTTCAATTCATTTATCCAGTCTAAAAGCTCCTATGGATTCAGTCCCCCTGCATAACTCGACACTTCAATTCTGGGCTTAACTGCAGACCCTAGAACAGTTCTGAGGAGCCTCATGTCAGGAGGAATCTCAACATTTTCTTCAGCTTCTTCTGTTTTAGGTTCACTAATGCCTTCAAGATCTCTGGACTATCTTCGCTCCATGGCATCCATTCTGGCTTCGACCCTTTGCAGCATCCCCAACACCTCAGTGTTGGAAACAGGCCTCCTTCTGCCAGCACCTCTACCAACTCGGATCGCCATGTCAGCTCTTCTGCAAAAACAACCTTAAAACAATGGCTCTGATACCACAAATGACACAACAAACTGAAATTTAGCTCTGATGAGGAACGGTTGACGGTGACGTGGCTCTGGAAAACCTTTCCCTGCTCCCCGTGGTCTAGTTCTTTTTATTAATTATCAATTTCGCAGAATTTAATAAATAATATTATCCGAAATGTTTAACTTTATATTATATCCCCAAACCATAATTTAGGCCTTTCTGGACTTATTATTAGTCTTCCAACCTTATATTAATATTTCACATGTTGCAATCAACTTTTACAATAGAATTCTCGCTCTGGCCCCACCTCTACATCCCGTAGCCAATCAAACGTTTGCCCGTACCTTAGGTTAAATCCCCTACATCTTCGTTGCTTGACCACCGTTCGATGATCCCGCACCAGATCAACGGCCCTCATCGATATCGCTCAGCGTCTACGTACTAGCTTTAACATGCGATGAGAATACAGAAAGGTGGTTTTGTTCTTCCATCCGGTGCCACGCGTCAAAGGCTTTGTGGAATCGCTCCAATTCAGAAAGTACCGCCCTTTCTCTAAAAGTGGTGCGATATGGGCAACCCACTTTTCAAAACCACTCGCGGGTTTGCTACAGTGATTGACCAAGGTTAAAGCGGGGTTACGCTATTCCTTCGTTTATTCTCTAGTGGGTAGCTAAGGTTCCAACCCAGTTAGGAATGACAACGAGCAGTCGTGAGTTTCTTTATTACGCAGGCTTCTATCACCATGAAACAGAGTTCTACGACCAGGTTATCTACACAGGCCTCGCCTGTGTTTATGGTGAGTTTGCAGGTTGTTCAACAGATTACGGGAATTCAAGGACAGAGAACGGAATTATCATTTCACAATCACCTGATAGGTAAAAAATTCATCACAATTATCAATACAGGCAGTTTGGAGATCAACAGGATTAATTTTTATTCAACCGGAAGCAATTGCTCAATACACAGAGTTATTGCAGAAATCTTTTTCTTCTCTTTCTGCTCCCTCTCTCTTCGATACATCTGAGGGATTACATCTATATACATCGATACATGACCTTTCGGTTCCTCTGTGAGGACCATTATGGTAACTCAAGAGCCTAATTACAATTATTCGAAAACTAAAACATGACAAAGGACTAACTGAGCTATTCGACTTCTACGACTCTAACTGATCTAATAATACAATCAGCTGAGGTATCGACACCTAGCTGTTACAATTCAATTATTTTTCAAACCCTCCTAGCCACAACATGTGGACAAAACTCCTACATTGCTGGCTAGTGTCTAATGCCCCTGCATCACAATCTGTACCCTTTGACTTCATCAGAATATCCAACAAACATGCATGCTTTACTTTGAGGCTCCAAAGCCTTTCTCTTCTCTGTAGGAATAAGGGCCCATGCTTGAGATCCAAAAATGCAGAAATGAATAACTTCAGGTTGCATGCCAGTCCAAGCCTCAAAAGATGTTTTTCCAGTAACATATTTATGAAGAGATCTGTTCTAGATATATGAGGCACAATTGATAGCTTCAGCCCACAATTTCAACGGAAGAGATCTTGCATGCAACATGCAGTTAGCCATCTCTTTCAAAGATTGATTTTTCCTTTCAGCCACACCATTTTGCTGTGGAGTGTAAGGAACTGTATGCTGCAACAGTATGCATGCTTCATTAAAAATATTCTTGATATATTTGTTGACATATTTTGTCTGATTATCTGTGCGGAGTATCTTTATGTGTTTTCCAGACTCATTTTCCGCATGCGCTTTGAAAATCTTTAGATGTTGAAAAACTTCAGACTTGAGTTTCAAGAAGTAAACCCAAGTGAATCTTGTGTAATCATCTATGAATAACAACACATATCTTGCTTTGCTCATTGAAAGCACCGGAAATGGACCCATGAGATCAGTGTGTACAAATTCCAAAGGTGAAGAGGCTCTCCATGCATGCCCCTTCTCGAATTTGTCTTGTGGATGCTTTCCAAGAGCACATCCATTACAAACACCATTTGAAAATTCAATGGTCAGCAATCCTTTGACCATCCCTTGCTTGCTAAGTTGTTGCATATATCTGAAATTCAAGTGCCAAAATATCTCGTGCCAAATCCTACTTTCTTCATTTGCATGCGTAAGTAGCAAAATGGAATCTGATTGAGGAAAAAAATTAGAAAATGTATATAGATGAGATTGACCATTTACTTTGCCAGATGCAATCTTCAAGTTGGCTTGCATGTCATAAATGCTCCTGGAATCCGAGGTAAATTCCACTTTCCTTCCTTCTGCTGCCTGTGATTGAAATATCTTGTTTTCTCCATTCCCTATGTTGGTTCAAATTCTGTTTCCATGGTTATTCAAAATAAGCCTCTACTTCTGAGATGAATTAGAATCTTTGGCTTCCATTTGAAGTAATTATATGGAGTAAGAATTGTTTGTTGGGAAAAATACTGAGAGGGGGGGGTGAATCAGTATTTACTGCATAATCAAAACTTTCACTTTTTCCTGCTTCTAAAAGGCATACGCTACTTTCCTGAACCAGACTTGCGTATATACGCGGATCCCCTTTATGAAACTAGCGTATACACAGAGATTTAGATAAGTCATTAAATCTTCACTTAAACCATTCCACCATTTATTTATCAGATATTCAATAAGCAGTAAACATGTGCAGTAAGAACAGAATAACCATCACACAAAGCATCACACATGAACACCAGGATTTTTAGGTGGAAACCCAAGTCGGGAGAAAACCACCGCTGCAGTTGCTCAGCCTTCAATATTTTATTATAGAGAAAACATCTTACAACATATGTGCCGGCGCAGACTTGACCAGCACGCAGGCACCCACCTGCGCTCGTTTACCAGCCTCTCCTGGAAGGGAGCTACGACCCCCTGACTCGTTTACCAGCCTCTCCCGGAAGGGAGCTACGACCCCCCGATCTCGTTTACCAGCCTCACCTGGAAGGGAGCTACAACCCCCTGACTGAAGGCTACAACCCTCAGCACCACCTTGGACCACGTTTCATCAATTTTCACACTTGATCCAACCACTTCAATAGAACACAACTTGCAGGCCACAATTCATCATATTTCCATACCGAACCCTTTCCATACTTTTAAGCTCAAACATACATCATCAACAGATACATATCAACACAGATCAGATAGCAGAAACATAGCAGAACAGATTAGATATTTCATACCCCTTGCTTCAACAAACCCTAGTTTGCATACGCGCTTTTCTTTCACTGATGTAGCGTGTATACGCGCTTCCGTCCACACAAACCAGCGTATACTTCAGTGTATATTTTATTGCGCATACGCGCTTTTACTTCAGAGCACCTGCGTATATACGTGCTTCCTCCACGGCGAAGTAGCGTATAGATCTTCAATCATTACAGAGCAGCATACTTCATCAGATCAGACATTCGGCTCAGATTCAACCCTTTACTTCAGACAGATGTTCGCCTATATGTTCGCCTCATCACAGATCTAGGCCTTCCATAAACAGATCTAGCAAATACAAGTACATTTCAGATCTAGAAGTCTCGCTTCATCATTTCTTCATAAGTGCATCATAGATTCAGATCTATCAACAAACCTTTACCCTTTCCATATAGATATACTTCATAGAGAAGTATTCATTCAAGTTCAGACATCTTGCTCCCACACTCATGATTTGCACAATGAATTTCTTCTCCTTATATAGGTTTATCCTTTGTCAATACCATGAGCCCCTTTTTCAATACCATGAGCCTTCAATACCACGGGCACCAATACCATGAGCCTTCAATACCACGGGCGCCTTCTTCAATACCATGAGCCAAACCAATACCATGAGCCTTTAATACCACGGGCCCCTAGATTTGCACTTTTTGAGCGCTTTAGCCCATACGCGACTTGGCACGTTCTTTTCCGCGTGCATACGCGATTTCCCCTAGGCCAATCCGCGTATACCAAGAGACATACTCTTTTTCATCATACTTTGAGTACATTATGAATTCCTTTCTTCATTGCCTTTTGTTCACACTATAGATACATCAGATTTCCTTCATCAAGGACATATGCTTTCAAGCACAACTTCATCAAGTAAGTTGTCATCATCTTCATCAAGTGGGTTGCCTTTCAAGGACAACACTCAGCATCATATTGTCAACAAACATCATATCATATCAGATTTACATCATTTACCAAGTCCATCAAGTCAAGAATAACTTCATCAGGTGGTTTGCCATCAAGGACAACACATGTCAACAGTCGCATGTCTTCATCTTCATTCGTGGGTTGCCATCAAGGACAACACTCTGCATCATATTTCCAACAATCTCCCCCTTTGGACTTGATGGCAACCATGATGGTGTTTGGTTACCACAACAGATAGATACATTAAGAATACAATGACACCATGTCATTCTCCTTATTTTCCATGTCACTCTCTCCATTTTTGGCATCATTCAAACACCATTACACTCTCCCCCTTTGACATCAAGGGCAAAGGGCACATCATTATCTTCATTCACACACCATGTCACTCTCCCCCTTTGACATCAAGGGCAACGGACAAAACCAGCAGATCAAAACCAACACACTCTCCCCCTTTGACATCAAGGGCAACGGGCGGATCAAAACCAACACACTTACCCTTTTCTCCTCATGTGGAAGAAACATTCTGCAGATCTGCTCCCCCTGAGTTCATGCTGAATCTTCAAACATATTTTTCAATGAAGTACATGACTCTATGAACTTCCTATCACCAAAGACTCATACTTACATCAATTATCCATCCAAGTGGATTTACATATGAGACTCAACTACCCAACCAAGTGGGTTTACGAATTTGACTCAGCTACCCAACCAAGTGAGTTTACAAAATTTGACTCAGCTACCCAACCAAGTGGGTTTACAAAATTGACAAGTCCTTACATGACTGAATATTACAATTTTACAACATGAGTCTCAACAAGACCTTTTCATCAAACTACAAATATGACTTTTCATGACCAATACCAAGAAGACCTCAAGAGAGATCATATATCAGAACCACCATAATGCCTGCAATGCATTATACTCGGCAAAACTAATGCTCCCCCTGAATCTGTGCAACCAAGCAATCTTTCCAAATGACTAAGGCTCCCCCTTAGTTTGTGCATCCTGAAAACTTCCACCAACAAATCATCAAGGCATCTTCATCAAAACATTAGAAACAGAATTATGAGAACTGGAGCACCACAGAGATACCAAACAGTATCAGAGATACCAAACAGCATTGCAGTTGTGCTGAAGAGATCTGAACCAACCAAAA
The DNA here is from genome assembly GCA_034641835.2 of Pinus albicaulis. Lineage (NCBI taxonomy): Eukaryota > Viridiplantae > Streptophyta > Pinopsida > Pinales > Pinaceae > Pinus > Pinus albicaulis. Next base: position 1,317,173,925 of record CM076580.1, on the reverse strand, counting down.
ATTGCTAGCAACCAACCATACGCGGTTTTCTGTGCAGGAACTCGCGTGTATACGCGACTGTGTTTCAGTAAACCCGCGTATCCAAAGCCATCTTCTAAATTCAACCAGAACTGATCCTCTGTGAGAAAAATGCAGTGTTCAGCTTCTTTCTGAGGTATTTGAATGTTTCCTTGGACTACAGATAGATGGAACAGGGTAGTAGTTTCTTCAAAAGTCATCCAACGATTGTAGCATAAGCACATTAGTAACCAAGCCTTCAGATTCTTTGCAGCATCAATACAATCTTTCCAAGAAAGTTTATCATATCAAAACAAAAACTTCCCATAAGTGTCAAGCAATCATTCATGTGGTCCACCACCATCCTACATCACCATGACCTTTAAGATTTAACATGAAGTAACATATGTAGGCAAAATATCTCAACCATAGTAACAAACTATGCATGATCTAATCTTATTTCTGAATCACACGACATCCAACTCATCCATGTGTGAGTACAAAAGATACTTATTAGCAACCAGGGCTCAAAATCTCATCATAATAAGCCATGTACCAAGTCATCTTCATTTGAGCATGAGTATCACAAAACCAGAGAATAAGCAATCATATTGCCAACAATGCAATCATTATTATTCAACCTGCTGCTCCCCCTAAACCAGTCCTCTTCCTTAACTTGTGCAATCTGAAACACCTTCAACAGCAAAAAAATCTCTGCATGATCTGTCCTTCTCTCTGAATTATAAGATTTCAACGAATACTCTTCATCAACAAGCAAACAGGACTCAACCATAACCTTAAACATAGGAAACCAAGTATCATGTCATTATAATCATGAATGTAACCAGAATAATGCTAACAGTGCAATCATCAGCAGTCAGACTGATGCTCCCCCTGAACCTCTGCTCCAGATCTTCAGTTATCATATGAATTCTCTTATCCTCAATGCATACGCGACTGTGTCTGATTAAACTCGCGTGTATACGCGACTTTGGTTCATCAAACCTGCGTATGGAAAGTGAAGCATAGAATTTTTTTTCATCTTCCTTCTTCTTCCTGAGCTTGTACCTCCTGTACCTGTCCTTTCCACATCAGATGTGCTGTCAGAAGTAAACATAACCAGAATAATCAAATCAACCATGAGAGTCATCATGCATTGCTCCCCCTGTGACGATACATTACTAAATCTCATAATGTATCTCACATCATTCCTGCAGTCAATCAGAGAAGTAAGCTTCAGAAGCAGATGACTGCAGTAGGGTCTGAATTCCCTACGTTTCTGATCGGTCCTCCTTCTTTTTCCAAATTTGCTTGAGCTTTCCAACAGTGTGCTGAAAGTTGTCCAATTTCCCAGATCTGTTCATCCTGCATTCTTTTTCTAAATGTCCATACTTATTACAAACATAACATCTCATGTGGCCAGAGAAATAAACATAAGAATCATGATGAGTATTTCTAATCTTCCTCCTTTTACAATCAGCTGCTTTATGTCCATACATGTTACATGAGAAACAATATCCCCTGAAGAAACTAGAGTACCTTTCTGAATATAATCTGTTTGATTGTGACTGAAATGATCTGCTCCTGCAATTTGCTGCAACATGCCCATAATTATGACATTTGAAACATTCAACATTATTGAATGATTTCCTTTGAGATTTCTTCATTGTTGGTTGACCTTTTGTTTCTTTCAACACTTCAAGTTTCGTATTGACACCTTCCTTTGAATCATTAGCATTCTCTTGTGAACTAGATTCTCCTTTAACAGTTTCATGAAAACCAAGACCAAGTTTGATAGAAGGAGACCTTTGACTACTAGGAATATTATCTAGAATCTTAGTACTATCTTGAAACCTCAAAAGTCTAACCTTTTCTTCTAATTTACCTTTGAGAATGTTTACCTCAACCTCCAGGGCTTGACATTGCTTTGTCATGCTTTCTTCTTTCCTTCTTCCATCTTCTACTTGATCCTTCAGATTTAGAATTTCTTCTTTCAACCAATTTTTCGTTTTCTTCACATGTTTGTTGCAGCTCTTCATTCTTCTTCTTCGATGCTTTGAGATCTTCTTTCAGAGATATGTTTTCAGCTTCAAGTCCAGCATTCTTCTTATTTGATTTTTCGAGACCTACTTTGAGGGAAATGATTTCTGCTTCAAGTTCTTCATTCTTCTTATTTGATTCTTCAAGATCTGCTAGTAGAGAGATGATTCCATCTCCAAATCATGCATTCTTCTTGTTTGATTCTTCAAGATCTGCTTGTAGACGTTCTATGACAGACCAGATTTTTGCTCCAAGTTCTTCATTTTCATTTAGTTGTAGAGGTTCCTCACTCTTCTTACTTGATGCTTCTAGAGAGATGACTGTAGCTTCAAGACCTTCATTCTTCATTTTTCCCATTGTTACGGATCTCCTTCAAGCGATTCAAGCTTCTGCAGAAGGACCAGCTCTGATACCAATTGTTGGGAAAAATACTGAGAGGGGGGGGTGAATCAGTATTTACTGCATAATCAAATCTTTTTACTTTTTCATTCCTTAAAACCCATACGCTACTTTCCTTCAGTAAACTAGCGTATATACGCGGATCCCCTTTATGAAACTAACGTATACACAGAGATCTAGATATGTCATTAAATCTTCACTTCTATTATTCCATCATTCATTCATCAGATGTTTAATAAACAGTAAACATGTGCAGTAAGAACAGAATAAACCATCACATAAAGCATCACACATGAACACCGGGATTTTTAGGTGGAAACCCAAATCGGGAGAAAACCATCGCTGCAGTTGCTCAGCCTTCAATATTTTATTGTAGAGAAAACATCTTACAACATATGTGCTGGCGCAGACTTGACCAGCACGCAGGCACCCACCTGCGCTCGTTTACCAGCCTCTCCTGGAAGGGAGCTCCAACCCCCTGACTCGTTTACCAGCCTCTCCTGGAAGGGAGCTACGACCCCACGATCTCGTTTACCAGCCTCACCTGGAAGGGAGCTACGACCCCCTGACTGAAGGCTACAACCCTCAGCACCACCTTGGACCACGTTTCATCAATTTTCACACTGGATCCAACAACTTCAATAGAACACCACTTGCAGGCCACATTTCATCATATTTTCATACTGGACCCTTTCCATACTTTTAAGCTCAAACATACATCATCAACAGATACATATCAACACAGATCAGATAGCAGAAACACAGCAGAACAGATCAGATATTTCAGACCCCTTGCTTCAGCAAACCCTAGTTTGCATACGCGCTTTTACTTTACTGATGTCGCGTATATACGCGCTTCCGTCCACACAAACCAGCGTATACCTCAGTGTATATTTCATTGCGCATACGCGCTTTTACTTCAGAGAAGCTGCGTATATACGCGCTTCCTCCACATCGAAGTAGCGTATAGATCTTCAATCATTACAGAGCAGCATACTTCATCAGATCAGACATTCAGCTCAGATTCAACCCTTTACTTCAGAAAGATGTTCGCCTATATGTTCGCCTCATCACAGATCTAGGCCTTCCATAAACAGATCTAGCAAATACAAGTACATTTCAGATCTAGAAGTCTCGCTTCATCATTTCTTCATAAGTGCATCATAGATTCAGATCTATCAACAAACCTTTACCCTTTCCATATAGATATACTTCATAGAGAAGTATTCATTCAAGTTCAGACATCTTGCTCCCACACTCATGATTTGCACAATGAATTTCTTCTCCTTATATAGGTTTATCCTTTGTCAATACCATGAGCCCCTTTTTCAATACCATGAGCCTTCAATACCACGGGCACCAATACCATGAGCCTTCAATACCACGGGCGCCTTCGTCAATACCATGAGCCAAACCAATACCATGAGCCTTCAATACCACGGGCCCCTAGATTTGCACTTTTTGAGCGCTTTAGCCCATACGCGACTTGGCACGTTATTTTCCGCGTGCATACGCGATTTCCCCTAGGCCAATCCGCGTATACCAAGAGACATACTCTTTTTCATCATACTTTGAGTACATTCTGAATTCCTTTCTTCATTGCCTTTTTTTCACACTATAGATACATCAGATTTCCTTCATCAAGGACATATGCTATCAAACACAACTTCATCAAGTAAGTTGTCATCATCTTCATCAGGTGGGTTGCCTTTCAAGGAAAACACTTAGCATTATATTGTCAACAAACATTATATCATATCAGATTTACATCACTTACTAAGTCCATCAAGTCAAGCATAACTTCATCAGGTGGTTTGCCATCAAGGACAACACATGTCAACAGTCGCATGTCTTCATCTTCATTCGTGGGTTTCCATCAAGGACAACACTCTGCATCATATTTCCAACATTGTTGATCGTGGAAACTCCAATTTAGACTCCATTTTTTGTTGTTGCTTCACTTATGAACCTAAAAATAAAAATTTCTTGTGCACTAATTACAAATCCATGCGCTTTGATACCATGTAAGATTTTGAGATACAAAGATCTAGATTTTCAAAACAATGAACAAAATTGCAAGAGAAGGAAGGAATGAGCAAGAATAGAGAAAAGAATGAAATTGATTCATCCATATTAGTTTTTGGAATAAATACATAAAGGCAACTAAGTTAAGCTTAGTTGTACATGCAATAACTATGGATAGTTAAAGTTAATTGAAGCTAAGCATGCTTTATTTTATGTTAATGTGCACATGTACCACATGCAAGCAGTAAGTTAACTTAATTAAGAAAGTGCACATCACATGCAAGCAGTAAGTTAACTAAAGCTAATCTAGGTTCATGTACATCAACACAGCTAGTCTAGGTGCATGTACACCAACAGTAACAATGTCATTATACACACATGCATCTATATACACCTTTTCCTTATAAGTAAGGCCATGGGTTTAAAAGCACACATATACCTTTATTATAGTCAAACGCTACGGGTATCAATACACCCATAAACATATTAAGTATTCAAAACAGTAGATAATAAGAAGGATTAAATAAAAATGGAAATGGCATGGCATGGTGGGGGATCCACTTCTATACCTTTAAGAATTAATATGAAATGAGCATATTACTTTGAAAAATTTAATAAAAGGAATTGATAACAAACCCATTCGGCATACATAGGGAAAAAAGTAACCATGATGCAATACTATGAAAATAAATTAAACAATAATTCCATAGGTGTATAGTTATAAGAATAATAAGGAAGTTTTCACACCCACTTATATAGTAATACAACTAGAACTCAATGGTTATGAGCCAGGTTTTTTTTTTCATGTGTGAATTGGGTATGTTACATATGGTATCATAGTTGTAGCTTACAACACCTAGGCCTATTGGCCAATCGATAGTTGTAATTTCATAAAATATTTTTCTTTTTATACATAGAAGTAAGAAGGAAAGAAGAGGAATTAATAGTAGAAACATATGCAAACCCTCTTGAATGAGGAGAACAAATCTAGGTGCAATTAGAATATGAAGCATCACCTCCAATAATGGAACTGTTGGAAATAGTAAAAAGCATGAAACTAGAGTTAGAAAGTATTATGGAAGATAATGAAATTTTTTTGAAAGCAAGTGATGAGAAAGAAAGGCTTATTAAGAATTTAACTGAAAAATAAAATCTGAGAACTAAAGAACCAAATGTAAAAGGGGATAGGGAGGAGTCCTCAAAATGGAAAAATTCAGAAAGTTTGGATGAGAGCAAGGTTTTTATGAATGCAGATGAAGAGGCAAATGGAAAAATTTTACTCAAAATACTCCCAATAGTGCTTAATAAAGGGAAAAAACAAACGGTAAAACTACAAGGGGAGTTTAAAAATATTAGACCACCAAACTTTGATGATGAATTAGAAGAAGCAATAGAGGGATGGCTATTGAATATCAGTAAATAATTTCAAGTGTATGATTATCCTAGAAATATAGAAGCTATACTAACTATCTATCATTTGCTAGCAAAGGCCTCGTCATGGTGGGAAGAGATGAGAAAATGCATAACATATATAGGAAGATTGTGAGATTGGAAGATTTCCAAAATAAATTCAAGGAAAAGTATCTTACAAAGAGATACTATGATGATAGGGAAAATAAATTTCATGAACTAAAAATTGGTCTAATGACCATGGATGAACTTATTGCTAAGTTCACCCATCTCCTAGAGTATATTCCCTATATTTGTGAGGAGAAGGCTAAATTTAAATGTTATATCAACTATCTTCCCCTTTTCACTTAAATAAAGAATTGAGTATGATAACCTAAAAACTATGGATAAAGTTATTAGGATAGCCATAATTTTCTATCAGTGATCTAAGAAAAGGAGTGAAAATTCAAAAAAATTTGCCAAATAAAATTTTATTAGGAACGAAAGGGTCTAAATTTTCATCCTTTAAATATAATGGTAAAAATCACCAGAATCAAAATTTTAACAAAAATAATAATTAGCAACATAAGACTCAAACTTAGAGAGGGTCCAAAATAATTAATTTGAATAGTAAAGGAATTAATGGGAAAGCACAAGAACCATTGAAGTGTTGGGGATAGAGAGAGCATCATCCACTTTGGAATTACACATGTGATATAAAAATAATACAATCCCTACAAACTATACAAGAAGCATCCACAATGAATGGCATTGCCAAAAACATTCCTATAATCAATGCAACCCTAGAACATAATTAAGTTGAACGTCAATCTATGATGATTGAAGTAGAAGGTAAGCTATTAGACCAAAATGTGCCAATTTTAATAGATCCAAGGGCTATTTCAAGTTATGTTAGTCCAAAAATTGTTGACAAATGTAAGCTACACATGTAAAAATATCAAAATTCTTGGATGGTCCAACTAGCTACTAGTACCAAAAGAAAAGTTACCAGTTGGGTTAAAGACTATTCTATTCACTTGAATGGATTCAAAACAACAATGAGTTTGAATATTTTACCCCTAGGATCTTGTGATGTACTAATAGAAATAGACTAGTTAGGAAAGCACAAATCAACTGTAAATAATTTAGACAAGATTGTCACCTATATCATAGAGGAGGGAGAAGTAGAAATTATTATAGGGATACCAAGCCCAATTTCTACCAGGAAAATATTAGTATTACAACTAAAATATGTTCTAGAAAAGGTTGTAAATTATTTTTTTTACAAGTAAAGTATTTCTGATAGGAAACCAAATAAAAAATTTAGATTATTTGGAGGTGGTACATGAGTTCAACGACAAGTTCCCCAATTAAATTCCTGGGTTACCACCCAAAAGAGATTGATTTCACTATTGAGAAGATACCTTGGGCCACAAAATTTTCCAAATAAACCTACAAAATCAATGCTACAAGTGATGGAACTTTAAATGCAACTTCAAGAGCTACTTGATAAGGAGTACATTACGCCAAGTGCCTCACTTTGGGGAACATCAATATTTTTTTCGAGGAATAGATATGGTAATTTCAGAATGTGTATTGATTATAGGAATTTAAATAATTAGACAATCAAGAAAAAATACCCTCTACCTAGAATAGATGTCTTAATTGACTATATAAGGGTTACCACTATCTTTTCGAAGATAGATCTAAGATCTGGTTAGCATCATTTAAGAATTTAGGATGAATGCATACATAAAACTACTTTTAGAACTAGATATGGAAATTATGGGTTTGTTGTGATTCCTTTTGGAGTCATAATCACTCCATCCACATTCATGTGCTTAATGAACAATGTTTTCAACCAATATTTAGTTAAATTTGTGTTAATTTTCCTTGATGACATCTTAATCTACTCCAAGAAACCCGAAGAACATGAAAAACACTTGTGAATAGTGTTGCAAACATTTAGATAAAATCAAATCTATGCCAAGATTAACAAGTGTGAATTATGTCCAGACCAAATTCAATACTTGGGACATGTAATTTCTAAAGAAGGAATTGCAGTAGACCCTGAAAAGGTGAAAACACTCCTTAATTGGCCTATCCCTAAGGATGTAGAAGATATCATATATTTAATGGAAATCTTAGGGTATTACTTCATATCTATTGAAAGGCTTTCTAAGTTGACCTACCCTATAACCTCACTACAGAAAAATAAGTTTTCCTGGACTCAAAGTGCCAAGAATGTTTTTTCCGGCTAAAATATTTATTAACGACAGCACTAATACTTAAAATTGTTGATCTTGATAAGGAATACATCGTTTCTATAGAAGATTTCCTAGAAGGGATAGGTGAGATATTAATGCAAGACAACCATGTAATAGCCTATGAGTCTCATAAATTTAAGGATAATGAAAAAATTCTCTTTGTATAGCCTTGAGCTAGTTGTGGTAATACATGCATTAAAAATGTGGCACTATTATTTGTTAGGAAAGAAATTTACATTGACTACTAATCATATCAGTTTGAAGTAATTTTTTTTTTCAGCCGATCAAATTTAAATTCCAAACAGGCGAGAAGGATGGCTTTCCTAAGTGAGTTTTATTTTGATATCAAACATTTCAAAGGAAAGGAGAATAAAGTGGAATATGCATTAAGCATAAGTGTAAATCAGAGTGAAATTTTTGTTAGTAGTGTTCAAATAGATTTTATTGAACAAATTAAAATATGAGCTATGGAGGATCATATATGCAGGAAAATATAGGAAAATTTGAGAAAATAAGTGGTCCAGATAGAAAAGTTAAAATATGCATTTAATAAATATTATAAGTTAACATTTAGAAACATAATTTAAATTCCTAATGTGGCTACAATCAAGTATTTTATTCTAGATGAGCACCGTAAAAATAATTTTCCAGCTCAACTAAGATATTAGAAAGTTATTACAACACTTAAGAAGACATTTTATTAACCAGGAATGAAAGGAGTAGTTGAGTACTTAGCTAAGTGTTTGGAATGCCAAAATTTAAAGTGGAGCACCAATATCCCACTGGATTGTTAAACCCTTTGTATGACCTTGAGCTAGTTGGAGTAATACATGCATTAAAAATGTGGCACCATTATTTGTTAGGAAATAGATATACAATGATTACTAATCATATCATTTTGAAGTATTTTTTTCAGCCGACCAAATTTAAATTCCAGACAGGAGAGAAGGATGGATTTCCTAAGTGAGTTTTATTTTGATATCAAACATTTCAAAGGAAAGGGGAACAAAATGGAATATGCATTAACCATAAGTGTAAATCAAAGTGAAATTTTTTGCAGTAGTGTTCAGATAGATTTTTTAGAAAAATTAAAATATGAGCTATGGAGGATCATATATGCAGGAAAATATAGGAAAAATTGAGAAGTGAAGCAGGCCAAATAGAAAAGTTAAAATATAAATTTAATAAATATTATAAGTTAATATTTATAAACATAATATAAATTCCTAATGTGGCTACAGTTAAGTAGTTGATTCTAGATGAACACCATAAAAATCATTTTCCAACTCAACTAGGATATTATAAAGTTATTACAACACTTAAGAAGGCATTTTACTAGCCAGGAATGAAAGGAGTAGTTGAGTACTTAGCTAAGTGTTTGGAATGCCAAAAATTAAAGTGGAGCACCAACATCTAGCTAGATTGTTAAACCCTTTACCAATTTTAGAATGGAAATAAGAAGTCATCTCCTTAGTCTTTAATATTGGGTTAGCTAAAAATAGAAGGAAACATGACTCATTACGATTTTGGTTTAAAAATTGAGCAATGCATCCCACTTTATACTAGTTTGATCTACATATAAAACTATGCATATATCTAAAAAATTTATGAAAGAGAAGGCTTTAGATTACACAGAGTACCAAAAACGGTCATATCTGGCTGAGATGCAAAATTCACCTCTAATTTTTTGTAAGTAGCTTTTGCAGTAATGAATACATATATGAATTTCATCACTGCACAACATCCTCACACAGATGGTCAAACTAAAAGGAATAACCAAATTCGTGAAGACATGCTTGGCATGTATGTGATGGTAAAACCAATGAAGTGGGAAGGTTACTTATATTTGGTTGAATTTCACTACAATAAAAGTTATCAGGAATCTCTTTGAATGGGTCTCATTGAATTCCTTTATGGATGGAAATTTTGTACTCCATACCATAGTACAAACTAGTTTTTGTACCTGATCTGTTGAAAGAGATGGAACATATGGCCATAAAAGTAAGTCAAAACCTAAAAGTAGCTCAAAATAGATAGAAAATTTATGTAGATCATAAAATACTTTAGAAATATTACAATGAGGGGGAACATGACTACATTAAGGTCAACACAAAAGGAAGTACATTGAAATTGGGAACCTATGCTAAGTTAACACCCAGATTATGTGGACCATTTGAGCATGCTTGGAATGTATGTGATGGTGAAACCCGAGAAGTGGGAAGGTTACTTATATTTGGTTGAATTTTCCTACAATAAAGTTTATCAGGAATCTCTTTGAATTCCTTTATGGATGGAAATGGCATACTCCATATTAGAGTCCAGACTAGTTTTGGGACTTGATATCTTGAAAGAGATGGAACAAATGGCCAGAAAATTAAGACAAAACCTAAAAGTAGCTCAAGATAAATAGAAAAGTTACACATATCAGAAAATACTTCAGAAATATTACTATGTGGGGGAACATGTCTACATTAAAGTTGACACAAAAGGAAGTACAATGAAATTGGGAACCTATGCGAAGTTAACACCCGAGATATGTGGACCATTTGAGATACTAGCTAGAGTAGGATTAGTGGCCTACCAACTAGCATTATCGCGCCACATTAAAGTACATAATGTTTTTCAATTATCACTTCTGAAGAAATATGTTCATGATCCTAGTCATGTTATTGATTGGAATGTGGTGCAAATCGAACCGGGAGGATTGTTCGAGGCTGAACCTCTACAAATTTTAAATAGGAAGGAAATTTCTCTCCAAAATTGAATCATTGCCTGGGTTAAAGTGTAGTGGAAGCACTTCATCCCTGAGGAGGCTAGATAGGAAATGGAAAAGAAAATGTGGGAAGCATTCCCTTCACTTTTATAGAAATTATAGAAAAGAAAAGAAAAGAAAAAACCAATGATGGTGTTTTATTGAAGGGGGGAAGAAGTGATACCCCTAGTGAAATTTCTTTTACAAATATTATTATTTTATATTTTACTTTTAGATATTGATTAGACATGTTGGCTATGAGGCCAACTCTAAAGTAATCTAGTTTATTGAAATAAATATTATAATGAATACATGTTTTTGTGTCCTAGAAATAAATGGGTAATAGCACATGAGAATTTTGGGCTTATTGCTATCTAAGGAATGTTTAAGTGATTAAGTCCAATTGGTGGACAAAAAAATAGGAAAGTGATAGAGGTCACATTGATAACCTTCCCAAATTCTTCCAAATTCTTGGGATAAATATTTCCATTAGAAAAATATATATATGGAGAGAAATGCTAATATGGCTAAACATATAAGAATAAGCTTAGTTCGAGATAAAGGAATTATTTTTCCTATTTTTAAAAAATCATAGGTGAAGCGAAAGGGTAAGTAGACCTTAAAAAAATGATGCTACTAGGAAAAAAATTGTTGGGAAGAAAAGAAATATATACCACTAAATGAAAATCATTTGGTGACTTCTGAAACAAGAAGTATGAGCTGGGGGGAGTTGTTGGGAGTGCAACACATTGGTTGGGCAGAGGATGCCATTTCCCATTGTGTTTCCATGGGAGAAACTACTAGTCAAATATGTGATTTATTTTGTGTGTGTGTGTGTGTGTTAGAGAAATGAGTACTCAATGTATTAATAGGAGATGGATAATTAAAAATTTGATGTACATTTATGTAGCCTTTATGTATTTATCAGTCATTTTTCTCTTATAAATTGAGGGACACAGGAATGTGAAATTAATGAGAATATTGGTTATGTGAATTAGTATTTTACCTAATGGGGTAGAGGGAAGCATGTAGTATAGTTCAACAAATGTTGTTGTAGGTGATCCAAAGAAGGGGATTGTTTAAGCTAGTAGGAAACATATCATTGAATGAATGTAGCATTGTTTATAGAACTAAACATGAACTCCAACATTGTGGATATAAATTGTAGAAGTACATATTACAAATGAAATAATTATAGGGAAAAATTAACATTACCAATAAATGGATTAAAGAGATATTTCCTTCATTCATAATTCTGAACAATCAAGAGAAACTATAAAGTAAATGGTAAAAAATAAGTGTATTAGAAACTAAGGTATCGATTGGAATATAAGTGTGAATTTCTTTAAATTTAAAATGGGATTCAGAGATCTACTGTTATACGCAAGTCATTACTGTGTAGTGTATTTCTTTCTTAAACATATATCTGGGATATCAGATGTATGACAATAAAATTGATGTATCAGTTATTCTCAGTTGTAAGCACTTGTTTATGGGTTTTTCTCACATATTACCACTATTAATTCCTCATTACAAGGATAGCATGCAACACAATCTGGGAAAAGCGAGGGTATAAATAATTTAGAAATTAAGACAACTCTCTATCTAGAAAAATAGAACAAGAATATTTAACATTAAATAAATATTGAGTATGACCAACGACAACATAATAGAGTTTTCATGTCAAGATAAGTCAGGAATAAAATGGACACAAATACGAAGAAGTAGCATAATAAAAATATAACTTTTATTAGAAATCCAACACATCCTTCGTAGTTAAGAAATTCCAAAGAGTGCAAAATAATAAGAGTTTAGTTCCTAGAAACAAAACAAATAGATCAAATATGGGTAGTGACCTAACCAATAATTGAGGTGTCTATTAAATAGTGAACTTACCTTTAAAGTTGAGTGTTTAAAAACTTAAGACAATTATATCTAAGTCGTATTGGCATACATAAATTATGATGATTTATAAATTAATAGCTCACTCTAGCTATAGAATATCATGAATATTATATATGTCTAGTTAGGGTTCCATGATGGTGGAAAATGTATTGACGGACATAACATGAAAATTTCAATAGAAGGAAAGCCTCCAATTAGAGAGCGAATGTTGTAATTTGGATTTGGTACCTAGAAAAATATTGGTATAGGACTAATAAGAAAGATAGTACTTGATTCACTGGGAAACAAGGACGAAAGTTGAACCTAAGGTGAACAAGAAAAGAAAACCTTCATTTAGTATGTTATTACGAGGTTTTCATTTAAACCCCATAGCAAAGAAAATTGAAAATGTATATTTATGGAGTTACCTTAAGGAGGTTTTCCCTTAGCTAGTGTAATCAAAATCCTATTCATGAAAATTATTATGATTAGAAATTTAATGATAACGTGAAAAATAAAGACAAAATAAAATCCTGATAATTTTGAGGTTGTTATCTATATGAATAGGAAACAAGAAATATATGTAGAAATTATACAACAAGCATGTATATCATGGATTCAATCTGATTTAACAATGTACTAAAGGTAAATACTGAATCGCTTCTACAAATATTTTGCGGAATTAAAAACACAATCCCTAATCACATGAAGCAAAGAAGAATCGATCAAGCCACAACACAGCTAATTTCTTGGGGAAAGCTTGCTGCTCAAAACCCCACTATTTTCTATTGTATATTCAGCATGGAATCATGAAACAATCTAGTCTCAGAATAACTTGTAATAGTTTACTAAGAGTGATAAACTCAGTTAGCTCATGACTTTCGAGTTAGAGGTAGTTGGTGAGGCATGCAGATTAATTCTAGTTATAAAAGAGTTCGAAGTGCAGTGGTGCATTAGTTAATGCAAGTTGTAATCAGTTTAACTTAGTTATGTGAGTTAAAATCAGTTGTGCTAGTTGTAACTGTTAGATACACTAGTGAGAGATCAAGTGAATTGAATATTAATTAATTCAAAATCAATGATCTCACATGAAACTAAGGATTTACTATTATTAGCTGCATGCATGTCAGATCTAGTGGAGACCTAGTTGAGATCTAGGTGAAAGGGAAGCTGACTATCAGTTGTAGGATTATTGGTTTGCACCCATGCAAACAAACACCCATTGGAGTTCCCATGATACTTGTGCAGTCAAGGAAGACTAAAATTCCTATTCTTTATGGATTTCATTCATCAGGGATTGCGCAAGCAAGGTAGGCTGTCTGGAAGAAGTAAATTGGCTAAGTATTGGTTAGTTTTTGTATGACAGTGTGAGACAATTAGCTGAGTATAGGAGGGCTCTTGTGAGAAGAGTTTTATGTAATTGTTTCATGATTCCATGTTGAATATACAATATAATATAGTTCTTTGAGCAGCAAGCTTTCCCCGGGAAACTATCTGTGTTCTGGTTGATTTGATTCTTCTTTGCTTCACATGATTGGCAAATATGTTTTTAATTCCGCAAAATATTTGTAGCAGCAATTCAGTATTTAACTTTAGTACGTTGTTAGATCGGATTGAGTCCATGATATAAATGCTTTTTGTATAATTTATACATGGTATCAGAGCACATGAAATCATAATTGTGAAGGAGGATTTGAGTTTGTGACTGGATAGAATTCGAATTTGCAGAAAGACTTTCTTGGTGCTACAATTGATTCAAGATAGAAATGGATTTCAATGGCTTGAGGTTGGAGTATGCACTTGAGGGTAGCTCAAACTATATTTCTTGGAAGCATAGGATGGAGGTAGTACTTGAAGACAATGGCTTGAAGGAATTAATTGACAATGATGTTCCTAAACCCACTGTGAGAGATGATACAAATATTTATGCATGGAAAAAGAAAGTGGAAAAGGTAAGGAGGATCCTATTGGAGGGAGTACAAGACCACATTATATCAAGCCTCCATGGGAAAGCTGCACCATATGCAATGTGGAAGGCTTTGACGGATCTATTCAAGAGTAGTAGCGACCATAGGAAATTGACGCTCAAAGATAAACTCATGAAGATCAAGATGGAGAAAGGCAACTCCATACCAAAATATCTAACCAATGTCCAATGTCAGGATGAACTGGGGAGCAATGGTATAACTGTCGCTGATGATGATTTGGTGAGCTTGGCTCTCCGAGGGCTTCCCAAGGGTTGGCACAGTTATCAAGACTCTGTCATTGGATGGGAAAATTTGCAAGATTGGGAATGACTGTGGTCGGATTTGGTGCAGGAGGAGTTCAGATAGAACACTAGAGATGGATCTTCATCTAATAATGAAGATGAAGAAGATTTTTCTCTGGCTGCCAAGGCGAAGAAGGGGAAGGGGAAGAAATTCCATTCCAAATCCGAGTCCAAAAATGGCAAGAAGCAGGACATGTCCAACGTGAAGTGTTTTGACTGTCATGAGCATGGGAATTTTGCTACTAACTATCCACCAAAAAAGAAGAAAAATACGACTAGAGGATCTGCAACTGCTGAGGATTTTGCCTCAAAATTTGATTTTTACTTCCCATTGATCGCATGCATGGTGTTAAGTGCATTGGAATATGTGTGGTATTTGGATAGTGGCACTTCCTTTCACATGACGGGAGACAAGGAACTTTTTAGTGAATTGGAGGAGAAGGATCTCCATATGCATATTGAAATGGGTGATGATGGGAAGTATAGTGCTACCGGGATTGGTACCATTACCTTCCTAAGGCAGTTAGGTAAACCCTTTCAATAAAATATGTAATACATGTACCAGGTTTGAAGAAAAATTTAGTCTCAGTCACAATGTTGGAGGACAGAGGCTATGATGGTTTTATTCAAGGAAAAGCTTTCCTGCGACACAAAACAACAAGACAAGCTAAGAGAATAGGGATTCGAGTTAATATTCTCTACAAGCTGGAGGTATATGGTTGCGCAACAATGATGGGTAAGGCAGACAAAAGATTGGGCCACCTCCACCATGGAGCCTTGAAAGTCAAGCATCAGATTTCTATTGGTCTTCCTAGTGGTACACTTGTGCAGTCAGACACATGCAATGGATGTACTATGGGAAAATATGTAAAGGCCACCTTTCATGAGAAGGAGAACCAAGCTTTGGGTATCCTTGAGAGAGTTTACACAGATGTGTGTGGACCATTCTGTATTGCTTCGATAGCAAAAAATAAGTACTATGTGATATTTGTCGATGAATTTTCTCGTAAGTGTTGGCTCTTCTTCATGCAGAAGAAAGATCAGAAATTCTCTAAGTTTCTTGAGTTTAAGGCACTGGTAGAGAAAGAGTCGGGGAAGTAGGTGAAGGCTCTTAGGAGCAATAATGGTAGAGAATACATCCCTAATGAATTCAAAAAATTATACATAAAAGAAGGAATTCAAAGAGAACTGATAGCGCATCATAACCCACAACAAAATGGGATCTCTAAAAGAAAGAAAAAAATGATTGTGGGTGTAGCAAGAGTGATTTTACATGATCAAGGCCTACTGATGCATATATGGATGAAAGCATGCAACACTGCGGTATTTGTGTAGAAAATTTGTCCTCATAGGATACTTGGCATGAGTACACTGTAGAAATTTGCTGAATAATAATTAATTATCCACCGAGACTATCATGGTCACATACAATTCGAATTTATATGCAACACATAATCTCTTCCACTCAGATCAACTCAGATCATCAAACATGCGGAAATAAAATCAAGCGATAACACATCAAATCATCATACACATTAACACAGTATGTATGGGGAAAGCTTATAGCTGAAAACCCCGCAGCTATTGTGTATATTATAATGGAGAAAACATGTAACTAAATCAGTATAATACTCCTCACAAGTACTCAGTACTTTCTCATAAAGTTACACAAAATCTAGCTTGGTTTTGAACATGTTACTGGTTCAAAACTCACCACTAATTTCCTTGCCTCTATTGCGTGTTTCAATGCTATGGGATGGCCTCTTTATATAGATAAACCACCAGCCTAAACTGTGCAATCCTCATGGGCTTACTCCTCCTATCTGTGTGTTGCAAATAGCAACAGTATAGTCACAACTGATAGCTAACTCTACCCTTTCATCTACCTCTTTCACTGGTCTCCACTGAACTGATCTTGCACTGTAGTGAACTGATGTGTTCTTGAGTTGAATAATGAGTTAATAATTAATTAATTAAATAATATTTAATTCACTCCACTCATAACTAATTGATTATCTAGTTAAACTAATCTCAATCAGTTCAACTAAAATAAACAGAACACAACTCCACTAGCTGTCTCATTAACTCCTCCAAACTTCTGCCACTGAAGTCCAACTGAAGTCAACCATGCATGATGCCATCAAAACCTTGGGAACCACGTGATTCCTCTGTCAGATGCATGAGCCACTTCTGTAGCTCGAACTGAAGTGCTCCAAGAGAGTAAACTAAAGTTTATAGTCCAAATATTATTAAGGGTAAATAATATTTGACTTCCATATTTTTAGGAGAGGCAGTCTAAAAATAGCCTTCGACCTCTTCGACCTAAAAAATAGAGTCTCATCTATTTTTACCAACATAACCAATGCTCCAAGAATCTCAAACTGGAATCCCCGAACCATGCTCCATATGTCTAAAAATAGACATAGTCCAAAAATAGACTTTGCGCCAGAATTCGCCTGCGGGCCCACTTGGTGAAGGCGACTTCATTTCACCAAGCTCCATCATCTTGCTGCATTCTCAACACTCCCTCTTAGCAAGATATGGATTATCTGCAATCCCTATCCTGCCTCTGTGGAATTCGAACTTGCTCCTGGTGAGCGCCTTCGTCAGGATGTCGGCATCCTGATCCTCCGTGAGAACATATGAAAGCATCATGATCCTCCGCTGAACACAATCTCTGATGTGATGGTACCTGATGTCGATATGTTTGGACCTATCATGAAAAACTGGATTAGCCGAGAGCTTGATGCAGCTCTGGTTATCACAGTAGATCACTGTAGGCTCCAAATGCAACCTGAACAAACCTGTGAGGATCTTCCTCATCCAAATAGCCTCACATGCAGCCAAGCTAGCTGCCATGTACTCGGCCTCTGCTGAACTGAGTGCCACGGATCTCTGCTTCCTGCTGTACCAGGAAACTGCTGTCGACCCAATGCTGAAAAATCCTCCAGATGTGCTCTTCCGGTCCGTTGGGCTCCCTGCCCAATCTGCATCAGTGAAGCCGGAAAGCTTCGCTCCATCCTCCTATCTGTACCATAGACCATATCCCGATGTGCCACTAAGATAACGCAATACATGCTTGCCTGCCTTCCAGAAGAGCTTGGTAGGCTTAACCATAGCTTGCGAAAGCTGGTTAACAACATAGCATATATCGGGTCGTGTATTGACCGGATACATAAGCGACCCCACCAACTGTCGATAGACAGTGGCATCCACTACCTCCGCTGAAGTAGCATCCTCCTTCCTCCAACCACCAGGAAGAGGAGTGTCAACAGGCTTGCAGCCTTGCATGTTGAACCTCTCCAGAATCTCCCGGGCATACTTGCCCTGAGAAACAAATAGTCCTCCGCTGCGCTGCCAAATCTCCAATCCCAGGAAATAATGAAGGATGCCCAAGTCCTTCATCATAAACTCTCGTACAAGATCCTCCTTGCATGAAAGTATCAACTGCTCATCGCCAGTCAAAATTAGATCATCTGCATACAGTACGATGATCAACAGCTTCCCCTCCACCACAATCTGGTACAGGTTTGGATCCGCCTCACTCTTGGAGAATCCAAGCCCGGTGAAGTAGCTGTCTATCCGAGTGTACCAAGCACGAGGTGCTTGCTTCAGCCCGTACATTGCTCTCTTGAGTCGGCACACATGCGACTCACTGCTGAAGATCTCAAAACCTTCAGGCTGCTCTATGTACACCTCTTCCTCAATAACTCCATTGAGGAACGCAGTCTTCACATCCATCTGATGAATGTGCCACCCCATCTGCGCTGAGAGAGCAAGGATCGTACGTATGGAAGAGTACCTTGCGACAGGTGCAAAAGTCTCCTCATAGTCAATCCCCTCGATCTGTGAGAAGCCACGGGCGACAAATCTCGCCTTGTACTTCTCCACACTCCCGTCAGCCGCCTGCTTCACCTTGTAGATCCATCTCGAACCTACAACTGATTTCCCAACCGGTCTTGGGACAATCTCCCATGCACTGTTCCTGATGATCGAATCATATTCTTCGATCATGGCATCAACCCATGCGGGTTCCTCCACAGCTTCCTCAAAAGAGGATGGCTCCGTCACAACACATTGACTCATAAGAGCCATGTATCCGGTGTACCGATCCGGTGACTGTCTCTGTCTGCGCTGTGCTGTAGGTGGTCCTACAACCTTCTCTGCATCCCGAGCCAGTCGCTCAGCTTCTGTAGTGCGCATGCGCCCTCTGATGGTTGGCGCTGCTTGGGTGGTTTCTTCCACCTTCTGAACCTCCTCTTGTGGCTGATCCACATCCGGAAGCTCCTCCTTAGGAACTAACAGCTCCTCATCTGCATGCAAGTGTAGCTCCCTCTCAAGCGAACACTGCATGGCTTTCTCCTCCTGAAATTTTATATCCCGTCGCACAACAATCTTTCGACTGTCTGACAAATACACCCGGTAGTTGTGACGTGTATCAGTGTACCCCACAAATATTCCAACCTCAACGGTTGGATCCAGCTTCCTTCTCGCATCCTTCGTCACATGCATGTAGACAGGAGAACCAAAAATCCGCAAATGGGAAATATCAGGCCTCTTGCCAGAATAAGCCTCCTCTGGTGTACTCATGCCAAGAACCTTGTGAGGACAACGGTTCTGCACATACACTATTGTATTGCATGCCTCAGCCCACAAGTGAAGGGGTAGGCCCTGATCATGCAACATCGCCCGTGCAGCACCCACGATCGTTCTGTTCTTCCGCTCAGCCACCCCGTTCTGCTGTGGGTTATGGGGTGCGATGAGCTCTCTCCGAATCCCTTCTGCGCTGCAGAACTCCTTGAATTCAGCCTAGATGAATTCACCACCGTTATCACTCCTTAGAGCAATCACCTTCTTCCCCGACTCCTTCTCAACCAGTGCTTTAAACTCACAGAACTTCGCGAATGTATCACTCTTCTTCTGTATGAAGAAGATCCAGCACTTTCGAGAGAAATCATCAACAAAGATCACATAATACTTGTGCTTTGCTGTCGAAGCAACTGAGAAAGGACCACACACGTCTGTGTGAACTCTCTTAAGGATCGTCGTGGCGCGACTATCCTTCTCGTGAAAGGTGGCTTTCACATACTTCCCTAAAGTACACCCCTTGCACTGATCTGACTGCGCAAGGGTGCCCTTAGGAAGTCCAGTAGATATCTGCTGTAGAATCTTCAAAGCTCCATGGTGAAGGTGGCCCAATCTCATGTGCCACAGTTCGCCCTCATCATCCCGGCTCACCACTTCTCCCGCCTTGCATGCCATAGCTGCGCAGCCATCTACCTGCAACTGATAAAGGTTCTTGGTTCGAAACCCTATCTTCTGGGTCTCTCCAGTAGTCTTACTGCGCAGGAAGGCTTTTCCTTCGCTGAAGACCACATCATACCCCTTATCCTCCAACATCGCTACTGAAATCAGGTTCTTCTTCAATCCAGGTACATGCATGACATCCTTCAATACAAAGGGTTTACCAGACTCCCTCTAAAAGGATATGGTACCGATACCAGTCGCACTGTATCTACCATCATCGCCCATCTCGATGTGCACACCCAAATCTTTGTCCTCCGGATCTGAGAACAAATCCCGATCTCCCGTCATATGAAATGACGCACCGCTGTCCAAGAACCACACCGATCCCATCACACTTGAAACCAAGCATGCGATCAGTGAAAATTCAAGCTCGAACTATGAAGCCAAAGCTTCTCCATCTGCAGATCTTCCCGCTTGCTTGTTCTTCTTCTTCTTTGGACAATTGGTAGCATAATGTATGTGATCATGGCAGTGAAAACACTTCACTTTCGCCATATCCTGCTTCTTGCCCTTTGCACCAGAATGAGAGGTTTTCTTACCCTTCCCCTTCTTTGCTTTGGCAACCAAAGCGCAGTTTTCTTCATCGGCTCCCTTTGATGAAGATCCATCTCGAGTAGTCCTCCTTATCTCCTCCTGCATGAGATCCGCCCAAAGGCGCTCCCATCCCGGCAGCTTCTCCCGACCATTGACACTATCTTGATATGAGTGCCAAGCCTTCGGAAGACCAAGGAGAGCCAGGTCGACCATGTCCTCATCTTCGACGGTCACCCCCACACTTCCCAGCTCATCTCTGCATTGAGTGAACTTCGTGAGGTATTTGGCGATACTGTCGCCTTTCTCCATCTTGATGTTCCTGAGCTTATCTTTGAGCGCCAGCTTCCTTTGGTCACTCTTACTCTGGAATAGATCCATCAAAGCTTTCCACATTATAAATGGAGAAGCCTTTCCATGCAGGCTGGATACAATATGATCCTTGACGCCCTCCAACAGGATCCTTCGACATTTCGCCATCTTCTTTTGCCATACTTCGACTTCAGCAGGATCAGTGGGCTTTTGGACATTCGTATCTACGAACTCCTTCAGACCATTATCTTCTAATATTGCTTCCATGCGATCCTTCCATGCAACATAATTCGAACTGCCTTCAAGAGCATATTCGAGTCGCAAACCGTTGAAAGACATTTTCAACACTGGCACCAAGAAAACAAAACTGCTGCAAAATTTCGAATTCCACCTCAAAGCTCAACCTCTCTAGATCGTGAGAAAAAATTATTTCTAGCACAGAGATCGACTGCAAGGGGCGTTTACCAGACCTTTCACTTTCCGAAGAAAGATGAATCCGGAGGCTACCTGGCCCGCATGCAGACTCTGTCTACCGAAATAAGTTTGTAATCACTGTGATGATCAATCTCTGCTTCAGTAGCTCCGAAACCATGTAGAAATTTGCTGAATAATAATTAATTATCCACCGAGACTATCCTGGTCACATACAATTCGAATTTATATGCAACACATAATCTCTTCCACTCAGATCAACTCAGATCATCAAACATGCGGAAATAAAATCAAGCGATAACACATCAAATCATCATACACATTAACACAGTATGTATGGGGAAAGCTTATAGCTGAAAACCCCACAGCTATTGTGTATATTATAATGGAGAAAACATGTAACTAAATCAGTACAATACTCCTCACAAGTACTCAGTACTTTCACATAAAGTTACACACAATCTAGCTTGGTTTTGAACATGTTACTGGTTCAAAACTCACCACTAATTGCCTTGCCTCTATTGCGTGTTTCAATGCTATGGGATGGCCTCTTTATATAGATAAACCACCAGCCTGAACTGCGTAATCCTCATGGGCTTACTCCACCTATCTGTGTGTTGCAAATAGCAACAGTATAGTCACAACTGATAGCTAACTCCACCCTTTCATCTACCTCTTTCACTGGTCTCCACTGAACTGATCATGCACTGTAGTGAACTGATGTGTTCTTGGTTGAATAATGAGTTACTAATTAATTAATTAAATAATATTTAATTCACTCCACTCATAAATAATTGATTAGCTAGTTAAACTAATCTCAATCAGTTCAACTAAAATAAACAGAACACAACTCCACTAGCTGTCTCATTAACTCCTCCAAACTTCTGCCACTGAAGTCCAACTGAAGTCAACCATGCATGATGCCATCAAACCCTTGGAAACCACGTGATTCCTCTGTCAGATGCATGAGCCACTTCTGTAGCTCGAACTGAAGTGCTCCAAGAGAGTAAACTGTTGTTTATAGTCCAAATATTATTAAGGGTAAATAATATTTGACTTCCATATTTTTAGGAGAGGCAGTCTAAAAATAGCCTTCAACCTCTTCGACCTAAAAAATAAAGTCTCATCTATTTTTACCAACATGACCAATGCTCCAAGAATCTCAAACTGGAATCCCCGAACCATGCTCCATATGTCTAAAAATAGACATAGTCTAAAAATAGACTTTGCGCCAGAATTCGCCTGCGGGCCCACTTGGTGAAGGCGACTTCATTTCACCAAGCTCCATCATCTTGCTGCATTCTCAACATACACTTGGAGAGGCTTTCACTGGTGAGAAACCTTATGTTTCACACTTTAATATTTGTGGCTCATATGTTTATGTGCATGTGACGAAGGACGCTAGGAAGAAGTTCGAACCAACAACCGAGATTAGGATTTTTTTAGGATACACTAAAACACCCCGCAACTATCGAGTTTGTTTTCCAAATAGTTGAATGAATGTTGTGCAACGAGATATAAAATTTGATGAGGATAAATCCATGCAGTTGTCCCTTGAGAGGGAGTTGGACTTGCATGCAGAGGAGGAACTGTTGGTTCCCAAGGATGAGCCTCAATGTGTGGAGCAACCACATGAAGAGGTTCATGGAGTGGAGGGAAACATTCATGCAGAGCCATCCATCAGAATGGCAGAAGGCGCACCAAGAAATTTGATAGATTGAGACTTGATGCTGCACAGAATGTAGGAGGCCCTACTTCATAACGCAGAAAGAGACAGTCTCCTGACAGGTTTACTGGATACATGGCTTTCATGATAAAATGTATTGTGACTTAACCATTCCCTTCAGGAAGCAGTGTAGAAACCAGCATGGGTTGTTGTAATGGTGGATGAGTATGACTCCATTGTTAAGAACAGTGCATGGGAGATTGTCCCAAGACTGATCGACAAATCAGTGGTTGGATCAAGATGGATCTACAAGGTAAATCAAGCTATTGATGGGAGTGTGGAGAAATACAAGGCAATATTTGTGGCCTGGGGATTCTCACAGATCGAGGTGATCGATTATGATGAGAATTTTGCACCTGTTGCAAGGTACTTTTCTATTAGATCCATACTTGCACTCTCAGTGTAGATGGGTTGGCGCATTCATCAGATGGATGTGAAAAATTTTCTTCTCATTGGGATCATTGAGGAAGAGGTGTAAATAGAGCAGCCTAAAGGTTTTGAGATATTCAACAGTGATTTGCATGTGTGCCGACTCAAAATAGCATTGTATGGGTTGAATCAAGCACCTCGTGCTTGGTACACTCAGATAGACATCTATTTCACGGAACTGGGCTTCACCAAAAGTGAAGCAGATGCAAACCTGTACCAGATTGTGGTTGAGGGTAAGCTATTAATTATTTTTCTTTATGTTGATGATCTAATTTTGATTGGTGATGAGTAGTTGATACACTCATGCAAGGAGGTTCTTGCAAGGGAGTTTAAAATGAAGGACATGGGACTCCTTCATTATTTCCTTGGATTATAAATATGGCAGCGGGATGGTGAAATTTTTGTGTCTAAAGGCAAGTATGCAAAGGATATACTGGGTAAGTTTCACATGGAGAGCTGCAAACCCATGGATACTCCTCTTCCAAGAAATTGGAGGAAAGACAGTGCTACTTCTGGAGAGGTAGTGGATGCTATTGTCTACAGGCAGTTAGTTGGTTCACTGATGTATCTAGTGAACACAAGACCTGTCATTTGCTATGCAGTTAACCAGATGATTCAAGCTATGGTTAAGCCTACCAAGATCTTTTGGAAGGTGGGGAAGCATGTCTTGAGATATCTGAGGGGCACATCAGAGTATGGTCTATGGTATAGACGGAAAGAGGGAGTGAAGCTTCAAGGCTTCACGGATGCAGATTGGGTGGGAATTCCATCAGAAAGAAAGAGCACATCAAGAGGGATCTTTAGCATAGGATCGACATCAGTTTCCTGGTACAGCAGGAAGTAGCGAGCTATGGCACTTAGTTCAGCGGAGGTGGAGTACATGGTAGCAATTCAAGGTGCATGTGAATCTATCTCGATGAGAAAGATATTGATTGGTTTGTTTGTTTCTCAGATGGATCCAAAATCATTCATTGTAATAATTAGAGTTGCATTAGGTCCAAGCACATAGAGATATAATGTTGCTTCAGTACATTCCCACAGAAGAATAGAATGCAGATATTCTAACGAAGGTACTCACTAGGAGAAAATTCGAATACCATAGAGACAAGATTGGGGTGAAGGATAATCCCTTTCTTGTTGAGAGAGAGTGTTGAGATTCAACAAGAAAATTTCAGCACCCACACCTAGTGCATTAAGCACCTACACTAGGGTGGGGCCCATAGGTGCTAAATTTGGTGTATGTCTATTTTAGTTACCCTTTAATTAAGATGGACAATAAAATGTAATCTAGTATCAAAATAACTTGTAATAGTTAACTGAGAGTGATAAAATCAGTTAGCTCATGAATTTCGAGATAGAGGTGTTGGTGAGGCATGCAGAGTAATTCTAGTTGTAACAGAGTTTGAAGTGTAGTGGTGCATTAGTTAATGCAGGTTGTAATCAGTTTAACTCAGCTAAGTGAGTTAAACATAGTTGTGCTAGTTGTAATTGTTAGATACGCTAGTGAGAGATCAAGTGAATTAAATATTAATTAATTCACAATCAATGATCTCACATACAACTAAGGATTTATTATTATTAGTTGCATGCATGTGCGATCCAGTGGAGACCCAGTTGAGATCTAGGTGAAAGGGAAGTTGAATATCAGTTTTAGGATTATTGGGTTGCACACATGCAACCAAACACCCATTGGAGTGACCATGATACTTGTGCAGTCAAGGAAGGCTAAAATTCCTATTCTTTAGGGATTACACTCATAAGGGATTGCACAAGCAGGGCAGGTTGTCTGGAGGCAGTAAATTTGCCAAGTATTGGTGATTTTTTGTATGAAAGTGTGAGACAATTAGCTGAGTACAAGAGGGCTCTTGTGAGAAGAGTTGTATATAATTGTTTCATGATTCCATGCTGAATATAAAATAGAAGATAGTGGGGTTTTGAGCAGCAAGCTTTCCCAAGGAAACTATCAGTGTTGTGGTTTATTTGTTCTTCTTTGCTTCATGTGATTGGAGATTGTGTTTTTAATTCTGAAAAATATTTGTAGAAGCGATTCATTATTTAACACTAATACATTGTTAGATCAGATTGAATCCATGATATACATGCTTGTTGTATAATTTCTACAATATATATTAATAATAATAAAAAATCCTAAGGTCAAGAGGTAATATTTCATATCGTGTTATGGAGGAGTACATTATGGTAGAAATATTGCATGGATGCCAATTCAAGATATCAATTGCATCCATGATATTTTTGAGTCTTTGCGACCCCAAAATAATAGAACAAGACAATGGTGTAAAGGGAAAAAAACCATTTGATAAAACAAACATAACCAACAAATTTAGACACTTATAATAAATAAATGAATAATGTGCCTAGGTAGTAGTTCTACTATTGCCTTCAGAGTTGATGGGACCCATTTCTTCTTCTCTTGGAAAGAAGTCTTAGTCAATAGACTAGAGGTACTTGTTATACACACTTGTAGGTAACCAAAGGAAAAACCTGAGTAGCTTCTAACTTTAAAACATATTACCCTAATTTCTAGTAAAACTAAGAGTAAGATAATGATTGAATTCAACCCGACCATAGGCAGTTGAGAGAAAATTTGTGAAGAACCTTGAATCTATTAAGGTGTGTGAAGAAGACCAGACATGGGAAACTACTAATCCAAGGGACATAGAATTGGATTTTCCATTCTAGTTGAGCATATCTAAGCCAAGGGTTAAAAGGAAAACCCTTTAATTCTCAAGTGGAAATTTTTGAAACCTTAGGTAACCTGCAATCATAATTTCAACTGATTAAAAAATTGAAAGAAGTACATTAATTTACAAACAATTATCAATAATAAATTGAAGAGCATGAAAATTCCCTAATGTACCTACAGTGAGACCCTTAGACTGCCATTCATGTGGTCAAACCATAAAATCCTAAGTCCATAGACTCATTGGAAGGAAAAATGTTTGGGAAAGAGATACCTTGAAATATGTTGAAATTGCTGAAGGGGCTCCACCTGAAAATTGAACACACATGAGAACCATGGATGGTCAGAATGATCTATACTCTGCTTTGGTAAATTGAAAAAATAAGTCAAATTTTATGAAAGTGTGATGGTCTCTTGTGAGTAGTTGTGTTTTTTTGAGCATTGATATAACATCACTTTGAAACCACCCTCTTGAAACCACCACCTATCTAAAAAATTAAATAGTGATAAGGAAAACCACCCATTTTGAAACCACCACCGTATACGCCACCAACCCCACCAACCAAAATCTCATGTTCAAATATCTTTGTACTTACCTGTGGAGTAGTTAATATGTACGTCCTTTATATTAGAAGTTGGACCTGGTAATGCAATCCAACAATCCTGCGAGTCCCAACGCTTTCAGTTCTCTGAATTATGAATGAATGAATGAATGATATTTTAACGTCCAGGAGACTAAAAATAGTCTATGGGACCACCAGCTATTTTATTCTCCGATCGATTTCAGCCGTTGAATCAGTGAAGAAGGACCATATGTTCAGCTCTTTCATGCACGGGGCCATGCCTCATAAAAAAGATACCAAACTAGCATTTGCATTGAGAGGTGAAAAGTAACGCTGGGGTGTGGGGAATGTGGAAAACAATAATTAAGTGAAATATATGGAAATTTTAGTTTCTATATATCTTTTAAAGAATATAATAGGAGCTTAAATTTAAAAAGAAATTTACACTAACATAATTGTCCCATAATAATGGCATAGTAATCATGGTATCCTTCCTCTTCATGCTCCCTTCTCATCCTATGCTTTACTATATGACATTTGAGAAGTGAGAAAGTACCAACGTGGGATAAGAATCAACAAATGACAAATATGAAGAGAGAAAATGAAGGAAAGGAAACCACTTGCACTCAACAAGCATACAAAATGGATTCATGAACTCCCTCATACATTGGATCAAATAAAAAATCATGGAGCTTCTTGGCAATAATGAGAAAGAAAATAAATTTGGAAAAAAAATAAAAAACTTGAGAAAGAGATGCTCATTTGAATATAACACTAGGCTTAGAAGAATCTCTTGCCAAATTTGGCTACTAGGCTAAGAATCATCTCTTGCCAAATATGGCTACTTTATGTGAAATTCCATTGAAATTAAAGTATCTTTTTTTCATTGTGTAAAGACAATTTATCAAGCAATGCTTAACACCTTTATTTATCAAGGAAGTTCTACTAGTTAATACCTCCATTTCTCCAACAAGCTGGTTGTGCTGTAGAGAGGGCTTTGGCAGGAGAATGAGGAAGCGTAGCAACTCTCTTGAGTGTTGGATGAATTTTTCGGGTGGGCTGCACTGAGACATAGACAATAGGGACCCTGTGCTTTGGTTTCTTAATTTGTAAACCCTATTTTCGACAGCTCTAGAGGGGGTCTATGAATATAGACTGAAACCCTAATTAAAGAGTTTAACCAGCTACATCATATGATCTGCTTCGGAAACCTAATATGATATTTATATCATTGAGTTAAAAGAGTTTTTTTCAAGAGACTTTTGTTCATCCATTAGTATAAGAAAGGTCATTCACTACCATCTTTTCCAAGTTCGTCATCAACTATTACATTAAAAAGGTCGATCAATGGATCTGCAGAACAATCAAACCTCCCATCCGGTTGGAGAAATATGATCCATCTAAGCTTCACATCCACTTATTGAGATAAAAAGTTAGTTGTTGGATTTAAACACTATCAGTGCACTCATGTCGTTCCATGAGTATACATGGTAGATAAATGTTATGGAGGGTGAGATTGAAATCCAATGGAAAATAACGAATCAATAAATTTAAATTCTTTTAGATGCATACTAGTGTAATGGGAAAATTCACTTCATATTCACCCACAAACCTCACTTGATTCTCAAATTACATGCAACATTTGGTTCCATGATTGTGTGACAACTAATACGTTAACTTGGTTTCCTGCTAAGTATATCATTGGATAGACGAAAACCAAAAAAGCATGATAATGTAGCGTCAAGGTAAAAGAAAATAGATAAGATGCATGGGTATATATCTTCTTCTCTCGGGTTTGTGGCTTGAGCACCCTCGCAGATTTCCAGTGTGCCCTATTGATTTTGGAGTTTTGGTTTCAATCAGCTTCGACTTCCTGATCATTGTGTTTTTTTTCCCTCTACGTTAAAACCGCAATGGACGAGATTAATAACACCCGTTGGCACCACCACCACATCGGAGGAGGCACAGTTGAACTTTTCGCTGACGGCAATACTGGTGATAGTGGTGGTGCATCAAATGGAATGAGTATTTCATTGCTATTTCCTCTACCCGGTTCCTCCTATGTTAAGCATACCACATACCTACTTCCTCCTCCTCCCCCTCCACCTCAGCCCGTCGGAGAGCCCGCGAGGGAAGATCGTGTGGCAGTAGGTGGGGAAGGGAAGAAAGAAAGAAAGGAAGAAAGTATTTTTAACGTCTACGAGGCTAAAAATAGCCTATGGGACAATGAATCAAAAATATATTTATATACAACAGTTAAGTTGAGAATGGAGATACATATTCCATGTGTGATTATTTTTCTTTTGTAGAGACCTTTATTTGTTAATGTAATCAAATATTCTCGTTGCCTCCTAGCTTTCCTTAATTTACGACGAATGATGAACAAAACTCTACTGCAATTCTCTTGCACTCCGCCCAAATTTGTTGTCTTTATTTTTATTTTCTTAACAAATATGTTGCATCCTCTAGTGCTTTCTTCCTTTTCAATTCAGAGTCACGTACACAAACAATAATTTTTGCTGCAAATAAATAGATGGATTTCGTTGCTTTGGTCCTGGGGTCAATTTTGGCATCGGTTATATGTATCGCACTTCCAATTATACGAGAGGAAAAATCCTTGAATGTTTCCTCTAATGCCTGCCCCTCTGTTCCAAATTTCTTAGCTGCAATACTGCATAATAAATGTCATGGATAATTGACTCTCTGTTATAGTGATCCTCCGACATTCTTGATTTTTCCAGAAAGTCCTGCATGCTGTGATAGAAGCTTCCCTTCTCAAAATCTCCATATTTTGAGCATTCATTACATACTGAATATCCTCGGATCATGAATGCATCCAAAGGCACACTAATTTTCGCAGGGTATGCTAAGCATTTTCCAGCCATTTGAGTTGCAACGAATAACTCATGCTTGTATCCAACCATGTACAAAAGTATAAATGCTGGAATACGATATCTGGAGCCAGACCGCTACCCTGACTCTGAACGATGCTTGAGGTGAGCATTATCTGGAGCTGAACCACGGGAATCTGAAGTAGAAGCACTGGAAGGAAGTGGTGGAGGTCGTCAATGGTTGCCTGGGCAATAACAAGTAGCCCAAGACATGCGTCCAGTGCAAGAATCGCCAGGACAGTGGGAAAATCGAGGACGTCTAGGAAGACTTAAGCTCACCCAATATTCCGTCTGCACATGTCAACATATAATTGGCTAGAAGGGCGATGAGGAAGCTTTATGGTTGGGTGGGGTGAATAGTGTTTGCCCACCTAATCTCATAAATAAAACGCCTTCGACGTAACTATTATATGCTTTAGTGTATTTTGCTATTAATTTATTTTATAATTTTCTAGTTAATCTATTAATTTAAATACATATAAATAAGATATTTAGTTTAAAGATAAGGAAAACCACCCACTTTGAAACCACCCTCTTGAAACCACCACTAGATATGCCATCAACCCCGCCGACCAAAATCTCATGTCCAAATATATCTGTACTTATCCATGGAGTAGTTAAGAAGTACGTCCTTTATATTGGAAGTTGGACGTGGTAATGCAATCCAACAATCTTACGGGTCCCAATGCTTTCAGTTCTTTGAATTATGAATGAATGAATGAATGATATTTTAACATCCATGAGACTAAAAATAGTCTATTGGAACACCAACTATTTTATTCTCCAATCGATTTCAGCCATTGAATTAGTGAAAAGGGGCCATATGTTCATTTCTTCCACGCACGAGGCCATGCCTCATCAAAAAGATACCAAACTAGCATTTTCACCGAGAGGTGCAAAGTAATGCCAGGGAGTGGGGAATGTGGAAAATAATAATTAAGTGAAATATATGGAAATTATAGTTTCTATATATCTTTTAAAGAATGTAAAAGGAGGTTAAATTTAAAAAGAAAGTTACACTAACATAATTGTCCCAGAATAATGGCATAGTAATGATGGTATCCTTCCTCTTCGTGCTCCCTTCTCATCCTATGCTTGACTATATGAAATTTGAGAAGTGGAGAAAGTACCAAGGTGGGATAAGAATCAACAAATGACAAATATGAAGAAATAAAATGAAGGAAAGGAAACCATTTTCACTCAATAAGCATAAAAAATGGATTCATGAATTCCCTCATACATTGGATGAAATAAAAAAATCATGGACCTCCTTGCCAATAATGAGAAAGAAAATAATTTTGGAAAAAAAAAAACTTGAGAAAGAGATGCTCATTTGAATATAACACTAGGCTCAAAAGCATCTCTTGCCAAATTTGGCTACTAGGCTAAGAATCATCTCTTGCCAAATTTGGCTACTTTATGTGAAATTCCATTGAAATTAAAGTATATTTTTTCATTGTGTAAAGACAATTTATCAAGTAATGGTTAACACCTTTATTTATCAATAAATGTTCTACTAGTTAACACCTTTATTTCTCCAGCAAGTTGGTTGTGCTATAGACAATGCTTTGGTGGGAGAACGAGGAAGAGTAGCGACTCTCATGAGTTTTTGATGAATCATTCGGGTGGGCTGCACTGGGGCATAGACAAGATGGACCCTGAGTTTTTGTTTATTAATTTGTAAACCCTATTTCCGATAGCTATGGAGAGGATTTCTAAATATAGACTGAAACCCTAATTAAAGAGTTGAACCAGCTGCATCATATGATCCTCTTCGACAACCTAATATGGTAGTTCTATCATTGAGTTAAAAGAGTTTTGTTCAAGAGTCTTTTTGGTCATCCATTAGTATAAGAAAGGTCATTCGTTGCCATCTTTTTTAGGTTCATCATCGGCTATTACAGTAGAAAGGTTGATCAATGGATTTGTAAAACAATCGAACCTCCCATCCAGTTGGAGCAAGATGATCCATATAAGATGCACATCCACTTATTGAGATAAAAATTTATTTGTTGGATTTAAAAACTATCATTACACTCATGTCGTTCCATAAGGAGTAGACATGGTAGATAAATGTTAGCGAGGGTGAGAATGAAATCCAAGGGAAAATAGCAAATCAATAAATTCAAATTGTTTTAGATGCGTACTAGTGTAACGGGAAAATTTACTTCATATTCACCCAAAAACCTCACTCGATTCTCAAAGTACATGCAACATTTGGCTCCATGATTGTGTGACAACCAAAACCTTAGCTTGGTTTCTTGCTAAGTATATCATTGGATAGACGAAAACCAAAAAATAATGATAATGTAGCGTCGAGGTAAAAGAAAATAGATGAGATGCATGGGTTTATATATTCTTCTCTCAGCTTTGTGTCTTGAGCACCCTCGCGGATTTCTAGTGTGCCTTGCCGATTTTGGAGTTTTGGTTTCAATCAACTTCAACTTCCTGATCACCATGTTTTTTTCACCTCTACATTAAAACCACGATGGGCGAGAGTAATAACACTCATTGACACCACTTCCATAGTGGAGGAAGCACAGTTGCAGTCATCGCCGATGGAAATACTAGTGTTGGTGGTGGTGCATCAAATGGACTGAGTCTTTCTTTGTTATTTCCTATGCTCGGTTCCTCCTCTGTCAAGCACACCGTATCTCTACCTCCTCCCCCTCTGCCTCAGCCCATTGGAGAGCCCGTGGGGGGAGATCGTGTTGTAGCAGGCATGGGAGGGATGAAAGGAAGAAAGTATTTTTAACATCCACGAGGCTAAAAATAGCCTATGGGACGGTGAATAGTGTTTTCCCAACTAATCTCATAAATAAAACGCCTTCGACGTAACTATTATATGCTTTAGTGTATTTTGCTATTAATTTATTTTATAATTTTCTAGTTAATCTACTAATTTAAATATATTTAAATAACATATTTAGTTTAAAGATTAGTAAATAAGGTGTGGTAAATTTTTTAAGATTTAAAGAAAAATTAGCAATTGGTTGAGATTTTGAATAAGATTTAAGTTGAAATTTAGCTAATTCTTATTATAAATTTTAGGTTAGGTGTAACATTTTATGAACAACATTTAATAAGAAATATTGGCTTCAATTTTAGAGGTGTTTAATTTTTTAATTAAGATATAGGAAGTTAATGACATTTTAAGAATTTGAATTTAGGAAGTGTGGAACTTAGAAAGTGTGAAACTTGCCTTCCAATATTTTGAATAATTTCCCCTCAAGTAGAGGGTGGTATTTCTATTAATATAATTATTAAATTAGTGGCACTATATAAGATCAAATGCATCATGATCCTTATACTAACAAGAGAGTCCATGCAGACAATGAGCCTTTTTCTGATTAATTGTTTGCAAACATAATAGTATTGCAAATTATGCATTCCGCTATATAGGGTGTTTTGTGAAGTGTCTTTATTAGAAATCTGATCAAATCTCCTAAAACATTTTAGGTTCAATAAAATCTCCCAAATTATTTTATTGAATCACTCAACAAATCAGCACACGGTTGCAAGAATTATCGATGGCAGTGGGAGTCTCGGAGAGCGGAATCTAAACGCTCATTAAATAATGTTAATCCACTAATAGCCGTGAAAGGGACTGCTCCGCCACGCGGGCTTTAGTTGGCGGTTTCGGCAGTACAGTGTAGGATGGTGGAGAAATGGACAGCCAGGATGATTTAAATTTATTTAATATATAATTAGTTAAGAAATTAATGGAATCTTTTGAGGGAATAGTGTTCGTCCAGGATGATTTAAATTTATTTAATATATAATTAGTTAAGAAAGGAATGGAAGCTTTTGAGAGAATAGTGTTCGTCCAGGTCCCTTCACTCAATCTCTCATGGAGAAAATTGCACAAAGAGAAAACCTCAATAAAAAAATCATCCAATTCATTTCCAGTCCATTCAGCCTGTTCGTCCAGGTCCCTCCACTCAATCTCTCATGGAGAAAATTACATAAAGAGAAAAGCTCAATAAAAAAATCATCCGATTCATTTCCAGTCCATTCACCCATAAATAAGTCAAAATAGAAAATAAAAAAATCATCCGATTCATTTCCACTCCATTCACCTATAAATAAGCCAAAACAGAAAATAAAAAAATCATCCGATTCATTTCCAGTCCATTCACCCATAAATAAGCCAAAACAGAAAATACCAACTGCAAAATTATGTACCTACTTTAATCCTAAATGCCAAATTATGTATCTACTTTAATCCTAAACAGAAAATACCAACTGAAATTATGTACCTACTTTAATCCTAAATGCCAAATTATGTATCTACTTTAATCCTAAAGTAAAACCAACTTTAACTTTAATCCTAAAGTGGAACCAAATTATGTACCTACTTTAATCCTAAAGTGGAACCAAATTATGTAGGCCTTTGGGTTGGACGTGGTTGCTATAAATATATCACTGGGTTTAGGGTATCCGGAGATAAGGCGTCAGGCTTTGATGAAGGCAGAGTGTGGAGAAATTTAGAAAATGGAGAAACTTCAGTCCATTTACATCCACTAGGGGCTTTCGAGTAGGGTTTTGCGATAATCTTGCTCTCTTCGATCTCTGGAAGAAGGTTCTCTGGTGTGCAAAACACTTACATTTTTAAGTATTTGATTCAGCTAGATGTGGGGAAATTTGAGTAATTTGGAGTTTGTGTGAGTGAATATTTGTTTTTTTTTTTTTAATTAAATATTTTTTGCTAAAGAGCATGGTAGAATTCGTGTAACTTTTTGGTTGATGAAGATTTTTGGTTATAAAGAAGTATGAATTAGATGAAAAATGATTTATCTGATTAATAGTGTTAGATTTAAGACTTTTATAATTTATAATTGAGATCAATTCTTCTAAAATTAATTAAATTAATCTGAATAAATCCACATTTATTCTTGATTAATTAATGCTAGAAATTTTAATATGAATATGAACAGCAAATAGCAGGCTATCAAGCTCCGCATTTATGGTGGAACATTTTAGCTGAATATTTTTCAGAGCCATGACCATGCAAAAATTTGTGTAATGATTTCTATATTCTAGAAATATATTTTGTAATGGTTTTAATCTTTTAAGGTGGTTACTCTATTTATTATTATGGTGGATTTTTGAGAGATGAGTTTTGTATAAAATATAATGCTAGAAATTTTAATTTTAATGAGTTTTGTATTTACGGTGATTTTTGTTTGTGCAGCAGGAGTGAGTTGTTTACAAATGACCGGGTAAAGAACTGAAGAGAATTATGTTCCTTAGATAAGCATCTCTGAGGATTGTTTGTGGAAAAGGTTCCTTATAAAACACTTGCCGGACAACGATTTGGTATTGCCCACTCAAATGAAAATCACTTTGTTTGTCATCTTCTTTGTGACAACGACGTTGTTGTTTGCCATAGGCAGGCAAATCCATGGGATTACTAATAAAGGAATTAATGTTGATTCTTCCGTTGAACTGGAGGGCGCAGCAGCGGAAGGTTTAGCCCCACGGCAATCGCTTCCAGATAGTCTACTGGCTAGAGTCTCTGCCACAGGCAGGCAAATCCATGGGATTACGGATTATAAAGGAATTAATGTTAATTCCTCCGTTGAACCGGAGGGCGCAGCAGCGGAAGGTTTAGCCCCACGGCAATCGCTTCCACATAGTCTACTGGCTAAAGTCTCTGCCACAGGCAGGCAAATCCATGGGATTAGTGATCATAAAGGAATTAATGTTAATTCCTCCGTTGAACCGGAGGGCGCAGCAGCGGAAGGTTTAGCCCCACGGCAATCGCTTCCACATAGTCTACTGGCTAACGCCCATGTTCCAAAACCGCCACCTCCATTTAAAAGCAGTAATAGTGATCATTCTTCTTCGAAGGTGGAGGTAGCAGGACATTCTTGTGGCCCTCATCACGACAAAAATGTTCCATGTCCACCTAATTGACCAATAAAGAAGGCAACCAATATTTACTGTACACCTAATTGACCAATAAAGAAGGCAACCAATATTTACAGTGTTATTGATTTATTATTGAGTGAGGTTGTATATGTAAGCTTTGGATTCAAGTAAATATAATATTTAGATATAAACATATATAGTTAGGATCAATAATAT
Organism: Pinus albicaulis; assembly: GCA_034641835.2. Taxonomy (NCBI): domain Eukaryota; kingdom Viridiplantae; phylum Streptophyta; class Pinopsida; order Pinales; family Pinaceae; genus Pinus; species Pinus albicaulis. The sequence continues at coordinate 1,317,137,921 of CM076580.1, read as the reverse complement.
CATAAATATTAATTGTCAAGAAAGAAAGATCATCTTATAAAAGTGAATGCATGGCAATGCAGGGATAATGAGGAATGTCATAGTCTAACTAGTTTGTTTTTTGTTTGGAAATCATGGAAATTAAGACAAGATTTTAATAAAATTAGATAGAGATTTTTGAGTCAAACTTCAAGATTTTGGTTTTTCTGAGATTTTTGATGGTGCTGAATCTATTTCCACTCTCAAAAAGACGACTTTTAATGTTGCTGAATCCATTTCCATCATCAAAAACTATTACTACAAAATTTCTTGAATTTTTTTACCCAGATTCCAATAACTTTTGAGAAGCAATTCCTCCACCTCCATTCCATTCCATTCATACCGAAAAGCCGCCCGGTTTGATGGTTTAGTTCCGTTATAAAACCGAGGGCCTTCTCTCACTAGCATATATTTTGATCTTTCGCGTTTTTTCTTTACTGTTTCTCTCTATTGTTATCTACGTTCCCTGTTCTGAAATAAAAAGATAAATATGAACATCTATTTTTTTAATTATAACGTATTGGCAAGTTGTTTGGAATAATATAAATTAAGAGGTTCTTGATTTATGTGAAAAAGGGCAAGTTGCTAATATTCTTTTTCCCTATGAACTGCCTATTTCTTATGACGTGTTTCAAAGGAAACTGATCTCCTTCTCAGTCTTAAAATAAAGATCGTCATCATAAGGTTTTAGGTTTTATGTCATGGATAAATCATTAAGTATGTAGATTCTACCTTGGATGTTCTCGGAGAGCGGAATCTAAACCTTCATTAAATAAGTGTTGAAAATTACTTTCAGCTCTGCAAAGCACGTGAACCGCTTTCCATTTCAATCTGCACGATATTGTACGCGAGCCACTTGCTAAAAACAGTGAGCAGTCAACTTCAGCGCTGTTTTTTTTGAAACGGAGAAATTTAATCAGCAAACCCGGACCTGAAATTTTATTGAGGCAGATTTAATAGAAATTCCGCATCACACTCGTCTGTCCGTACCATTGCCCAAAATCGGACGCGGAAAACTCATAAGCCGAATTTAATAGAAATTTTGCGTCACAATTTTGGTGACGTCATCAAAGCCTTTTGTCACCCAAAATTGATTGAAGGAAGGTTTAATTTTTGGTTGACGTCCGGTGGTCAAAGTTCTTTAATGTTTGTTTTAAAATGTCGTGTGTACAGGTCCACATATATATATGTTTTACATATATACATCATATGCACAATTCAAAAGGAAGGCCGTGGGCCATAGTAAATTTTTGGTTTATGTTTTTATTTAACACTACACCATATGCGTACATCATATGGTATAGGCACAACTTTTGTTTTAAAGTTTTTAAAATAAGTTTTTTTTTAATTTAGTTTTTTTTTTATATATTATAAAAAGTGCTGAGACATATAAAGAGTTAAAAAAAAAGGTCTGTGAGAATATGTATTGTAAGTTTTTGTTTTTACACACAGCAGTGTAACAGATTTTTGAATTGCACAACAGTGCATTCATTTTTTTGAAAGACAGTGTTTTTTTCAACACACAGCAGTGAGTTGTGAATGCACAGATAGAGTGAAATTTTAGAGAGTGTGAGTTTTGTTTTGAATTGTGTTTTGAAGCAGTGAAAGCTTTTTGTATTCCCTCAGTCAGAGGTGATTTTGTGACCAAGATTTTGAAGTTTAATGAAATGGTTTTTAGAGTGAAAACTCTGTTTCCAGTGAAGAAATTTTTAATATTTTCTCTGTGTTGAAGAGGGGGAATTTTATTCTCCATTGTTGTTCTGGAATTTTAAATATTACAACATGGTATCGGAGCTAGTCCAGGCTCTTTGAAGTTCAAAGAAGCTGAAGGAAAGGAGTTCTTTGTTGCAACAACTTCTCCAGCAGTGTGAAGACTCAGTCAAGAAGAATCCAAAGGTATTTCTCTATACATATTTTGTGTTATTGTTGCAGAACAGTCAGTTATTTTAAATACAGAGTCAAGTGTTTTTTGAATCATAGTTAAGAGTGCAGAATGGCTGGAGCCAGCACTGGTATGGGTATGGGAAATATCTATCTCCCAATGTTTAATGGGAAAAATTATGACTACTGGTCAATAACTATGAAAGCTCTATTTGTCTCCCAAGACTTATGGGAATTTGTTGAGGATGGCTTTGAAGAGCCATCAAATGAAGAAGAGTTTGAAGATTTAACTCAAGTAGAAAGAGAGTTGCTGAAGAGCAATAAGAAGAAAGACTCCAAGGCTCTCTTCTTATTGTATCAAGCAGTGCATGAGAGTGTGTTTCCAAGGATAGCAGCAACCAAGAGATCCAGATAAGCATGAGAAACTCTCAAGATAGCCTATCAAGGCATGGAAAAAGTGAAGACAACAAAACTTTAGTTGCTGAGGAGAGACTTTGAGACTCTCTGTATGAAAGAGTCAGATACTATTGACTCATTCTTCACTCATGTGATTGGAATGGTCACACAAATAAGATCTCATGGAGAGACTCTTGAAGATAAGAGGATTGTGGAAAAAATCTTGAGGAGTCTACCCTCGAGATTCGATGTGATTGTCACCACCATAGAGGAAATTTAAAGGATCTCCACAAAGTTCACGGTGGATGAGCCACATGCATCACGCGATGACTCAGGGCGAGAGGGTGGGTAGGAGTGAAAAATCATCTCTGGAACATGCCTTAAAGACCCAGATGTCTTTCGGAAGGGGAAGAGGGCAAGGCAGAGGAAACAAAAGAGGAAGAGGCAGAAGCCAAAACAGAGGTGGAAGGAACAGTCCAGCAAATGCTCAAGGAAGGGGCAGCAATCCAAATCAGCATCAAGGCCAAGACAGCAGCCAGCAGAGTGATCAGCAGAATGCTCAAGGACAGAGGTATGATAAGTCTAATGTCCAATGTCACTATTGTAAAAAATATGGTCATTATGCTAATGAATGTAGAAAGAAGCAACATGATATGGGAAATAGAACTAGCGCAAATTTCACTAGAGAAAATCTCAGCCAAGATAATTTGTTTTTGGCTTGTAATATGGCTAAAGAAAAGAATGAGGATTTATGGTTTCTAGACTCTGGTTGCAGTAACCATATGACAGGAAACTTAGCAATGTTTTCTATGCTAGATGAGAGTGTGAAGTCACAAGTCACACTAGGGACTGATAGCAAAGTTTCTGTTATGGGAAAAGGAAAAGTAAATGTTTTAACAAGAAAAGGTGCAAAGAAATCCATAGCAGATGTCTATTATGTTCCAGGAATGAAGTGTAACCTCTTAAGTATTGGACAACTTGTTCAAAAGGGGTACAATGTATTTTTTGAGGATGATGTTTGTACCATCATGGACAAACCACCCAGCAAACAATGTATTGCTGAAGTAAAAATGACAAGGAACATGATGTTCCCTCTTAGAATGAGAGCAGATTTGAAGAATGAAGAAAAGATAGCAGCAGTGACACAAGAGGCTATCCAAAGCGAACCAAAAGATGAAAATTGGTTGTAGCACTTGAGATTTGGACATCTCAACTTTGGAGGTCTTAATTTGTTGAACAGAAAAGGAATAGTAAGAGGTTTACCATTGATAGAGAAGCCGGACAACCTTTGTGAAGGTTGTATCTTGGGGAAACAACACAGAGAAAGTTTTCCTTACGGGAAAAGCATAAGGGCAAAGGCACCCTTAGAGATTGTCCACTCAGATTTTTGTGGACCGATGCAAACTCCATCGCTTGCTAGCAGCCACTACATGTTAACATTCATAGATGATTTTACAAGAAAAACTTGGGTTTACTTTTTGAAAAACAAAAGTGAAGTGTTTGAAAAATTCTTCAATTTCAAAGCACTTGTGGAAAACCAGAGTGGGTTGCACATCAAAGTTCTAAGTACTGATAGAGGAGGTGAGTATATCTCTAAATATTTTCTACGTTTTTGTAGAGAAAATGGTATTTAAAAGCAGTTTACAACTAGATATACTCCACAGCAAAACGGAGTAGCCGAAAATAAGAATAGAACCATAATGGACATGGTGAGCAGTATGTTAAAGGAAAAGCATTTGCCTAATAATTATTGGGCTGAAGCTGTACATTGTGCAGCATACATTTTGAATAGGTGCCCTACAAAAGCAGTGATGAACAAAGTTCCGGAAGAGGCATGGAGTGGCACAAAGAAAAGTGTCACACACATGAAGGTTTTTGGATGTGTGGCTTATGCACACATTCTGGATTAGTTAAGGAAGAAGTTGGACAGCAAGGGGGAGAAATGTATTTTCATTGGATACAGTGAGGAATCCAAGGCCTATAGGTTATATAACCCATCCACCAAGAAGTTTATTGTGAGTAGAGATGTTCAGTTTATTGAGGAGGAAGCTTGGGATGGAAGCATAAAGAAAACAGTGAATGTTAAACACTGTTTATCTCATGATGAAGATGATGATGAATTGGCTGAAATACATCCCCAAACAGTAGCACCAACACAAGAGCAGCAAAGCACACCCTTGAGGAGAAATGAAAGTGCTTCTCCAAGCACACCACAAGGAGGAAATTCAAGTGCTTCTTCAAGCATTTGTACACCTAGTGAAAGAGGTAAGAAGTTTAGAAATTTGAATGACATTTATGCACAAGAGGCAGCAAATGAAGGTATCAATTATTTGTTTGCTTTATATTGTCATGTTGAAGACCCCATCCACTTTGAAGAAGCTATTAAGGATAAGAAATGGATAGAAGCTATGGATGAGGAGATTAATGCCATAGAAAGAAACAAGACTTGGGATTTGGTTGAACTCCCAAAAGGTAAAGATGTCATTGGAGTTAAATGGGTCTACAAGACCAAGAGTAATGCTGAAGCCAAAATAGAGAGACACAAGGCAAGACTTGTCGTCAAACGATATAAGCAAAAGCATGGGATAGATTATGAGGAAACTTTCGCACCAGTTGCTAGAATGGAAACCGTGAGAGCAGTGTTGTCCATAGCAGCACAAAACAAGTGGAAAGTTTACCAAATGGACGTGAAGTCAACATTCCTAAATGGAGTGTTAATGGAAGAGGTTTACATTGAACAACCTCTCGGCTATGAAAAGAAAGGCCAAGAGCACAAAGTGTGCAAGTTGAAGAAAGCTCTTTATGCACTGAAGCAAGCACTAAGAGTATGGTACAGTAGGATAGATTCCTATCTACTAGAAAATGGATTTGAAAAGTGTGAGGGAGAACCCACCCTCTACATCAAAGAAAAAGATGGAAAAATCTTTATTGTAGTTTTATATGTTGATGATGTTATTTTCATAGGTAATGATGATTACCTTATTGAAAATTTTAAAACAGTCATGAAAGAAGAATTTAAAATGACTGACATGGGTTTGTTGAAATACTTCTTAGGAATAGAAGTAGAACAAGATGAAAATGAGATTTTTATCTCATAGGAAAAATATGTTATTGAAGTGCTGGAAATATTTAACATGCAGGAGAGCAACGCAGCGATCACTCCCACAGTGATGGGATTAAAACTCAGCAGAGAGGGCAGCAGCAAGGATTTTGATCCTAGTTTGTATAAGAGCATAGGTGGCAGCCTCATATATTTGACTGCAACTAGGCCCGACATAATGCATGTTGTTAGCTTAATTTCCAGATTTATGGAGAAGCCAAAGGATGCACATTGGCAGACAGCGAAGATAATTCTGAGGTATGTTAAAGGTACAAAAAGGTTTGGTATTTTATATACTGCTTCAGAAAATTCAGATTTAGTTGGATACACTGACAGTGATTGGGTTGGAAGTGTAGATGATCGGAAGAGCACTTCTGGTTATGTTTTTCACATGGGTTCAGGAGCCATTTCATGGGCTTCTAAAAAACAACCCATTGTAACATTGTCTACCGCAGAGGCAGAATATGTGGCAGCTACAACAGCAACATGTCAAGCAATTTGGATGAGGAGGATGTTAAGAAGTTTGTGCCAAGAGCAGGTAAAAGGAACAGTGATTTATTGTGACAATAGCTCAGCGATTGCATTATCGAAGAATTTTGTGTTTCACAAGAGAACGAAACACATTGACACAAAGTTTTATTACATCAGAGAATTGGTAAACAATGGTGAAATTGTTTTGGAACACTGCATAACTCAGGAGCAGTTTGCAGACATTCTGACCAAGCCATTGGGGCAGAAGAGTTTTGAGTTTTTGAGGAAATCTCTGGGTATGACTGATAACCCAGCAGCTGAAAGTACGGGGGAGTGTTGAAAATTACTTTTAGCTTTGCAAAGTACGTGAACCGCCTTCCATTTCAATCTACAGGATATTATACGCGAGCCGCTTGCTAAAACAGTGAGCAGTCAACTTTAGCACTGTTTTTTTTTAAACGGAGAAATTTAATCAGCAAACCCGGACCTGAAATTTCATTGAGGCAGATTTAATAGAAATTCCGCATCACACTCGTCTGTCTGTACCATTGCCCAAAATTGGACGCGGAAAACTCATAAGCCGGATTTAATAGAAATTTCACATCACAATTTTGGTGACGTCATCAAAGCCTTTTGTCACCCGAAATTGATTGAAGGAGGGTTTAATTTTTTGTTGACCTCCAGTGGTCAAAGTTCTTTAATGTTTGCTTTAAAATGTCGTGCGTACAAATCCACACACACACACACACACATATATGTTTTACATATATACATCATATGCACAAGTCAAAACGAAGGCCGTGGGCCATAGTAAATTTTTGGTTTATGTTTTTATTTAACACTACACCATATACGTACATCATATGGTATAGGCAGAACTTTTGTTTTAAAGTTTTTAAAATAAGTTTTATTTTAATTTAGTTTTTTTTTTATATATTGTAAAAAGTGCTGAGGAATATAAAGAGTTAAAAAAAAAAGGTCCGTGAGAATATGTATTGTAAGTTTTTGTTTTTACACACAGCAGTGTAACAGATTTTTGAATTGCACAGCAGTGCATTCATTTTTTTTGAGAGACAGAGTATTTTTTTCAACACACAGCAGTGAGTTGTGAATGCACAGATAGAGTGAAATTTTAGAGAGTGTGAGTTTTGTTTTGAACTGTGTTTTGAAGCAATCAAAGCTTTTTGTCTTCCCTCAGTCAGAGGTGATTTTGTAACCAAGTTTTTGAAGTTTAATGAAATAGTTTTTAGAGTGAAAACTTTGTTTCCAGTGAAGAAATTTTTAATATTTTCTCTGTGTTGAAGAGGAGAAATTTTATTCTCCATTGTTGTTCCGGAATTTTAAATATTACAAAAATAATGTAAATCCACTAATAGACGTGAAAGCGAAAGCGACTGTGACTGCGGCTCCGGCAGTATCTTACAGTGTTGTGTAAGAAATAATGTTAATCCACTAATAGCCGTGAAAGCAACTGCGGCTCCGACAGTATCTTACAGTATTGTGTAAGATGGTGGAGAAATAGATTCTTAAGATGATTTAAATTTAAGTATTTAATATATCTATAATGGGTTAAAAAGATGATAAAGAAACAGTCTAGACAAAAAATACCACTACAAAATTATGTACCTAGGGTGAGGGCCAGCCATATTTCCTCTGCCATAGGCTCACAAATGCGCCCAGGCAAGAAATGCCCGCCATCGGGCATTTCTTGCCTGGGCGCATTTATGGGACGGGCATTTCTTGCCTGAGCGCATTTATGGGCCTATGGCAAAGGAAATATGGCTCGCCTAGGGTGAGCATTTCCTGCCCCACAGATTTAGATTTAAGGTTGGCCTTTCAACTATGAAGAGGGGCCATGCCACATCAGAAAGATACCAATAAAAAACCCAACAGAGAAGGCAGCCAAGAGAGTGCGTTCCGTGTAAGTTGTGATACATCTCGGGTTCGACGTGGTTGCTATATATCACTGGGTTTAGGGTACGTGGTTGCTATATATATCACTAGGTTTAGGGTATCCAAAGATAAGGCGTCAGGCGTTAGGTTCTACACACTATGAAGGCATAGTGTGTAGAAATTTAGAAAATGGAGAAACTTCAGTCTATTTACATGGACTTGGGGCTTTCGAGTAGGGTTTTGCGATAATGTTGCTCTCTTGGATCTCTGGAAGAGAGTTCTATGGTGTGCAAAACCTTTACATTTCTAACGATTTGATTCCGCTAGTTTTGGAAATTTGAGTAATTTGGAATTTGCCTGGGTGAATATCTGTTTTTCTTTCTTTTTACTATATGTTTTTGCCAAGGAGCATAGTGGAATTCGGGTAACCCTTCGGTTTATGAAAGATTTTTGCTTGTAAAGAAGCATGAATTAGTTGAAGAATCGATTTGCCGGATTAATATTGATTAATGCGAGGAATTTTAATTTGAATATGAGCAGCAAATAGCATGTCATCAAGCACTGCGTTTATGGTGGAACTTTTCTGCTGATTTCTACATTCTAGAAATTGTGTAATGATTTCTATATTCTAGAAATACATTTTGTAATAAAGTCTCTGCCAAAGGGCAGGCAAATCCATGGGATTACTCATAAAGGAATTAATGTTTATTCTTCCGTTGAACCGGAGGGGGCAGCAGCGGAAGGTTTAGCTCCAGGGCAATGGCTTCCAGATAGTCTACTGGCTAACGCCAATGTTTCAAAACTGCCATCTCCAATTAAATGCAGCAATGATCATCCTTCTTTGCAGGTGGAGGTAGCAGGATATTCTTGTGGCCCGTATCACGACAAAAGTGTTCCAACATATTTTTAGTTTTTGACTCTTTTCTTCCTTAGAAGTTGTCACAATTAAAAATGTTGTTTTGGATTATGTTTTTTTTATCTACACTAGATGAGAATGTAATGTTTTGATATATGCACTGTTAATGAAAACAGCTTTTTTTTCCTTCTGAAAAAAAGAAGACAAAAGTGTTTCATGTCCACTTAATTGACGAATAGAGATGGCAACCAATATTTACTGTGTAATTGATTTATTTATAAGCTTTGGATTTAAGAAAATATATTATGTAGAAATAGATATATATAAAGGGAGAATGAGAAATGTCATAGTTTAATTACTGTTTTTTTGCTCTAGAAATCATCTAATTGGAAGTTGTGGAAATTTATTCAAGATTTTAATAATATTCTGCAGAAATTTTTGAAAATGTAGGTTACATCTGTCAAACTTCAAGATTTTGGGTATTTCTGAAATTTTTGATGGTGCTGAATCTATTTCTACCATAAAAAACATGTTCCAACACTATTACTACACAATTTCTTGAATTCTTTTTAGCTAAATTCCAATCACTTTTTACATCTGTCAAACTTCAAAATTTTGAATGCTTCTGAAATTTTTGATAGCACTGAATCTATTTTTATAATCAAAAACATATTCTAATACTATTATTACAAAATCTCTTAAATTTTTTTTTTAGCTAAATTCCAATCACTTTTGACAAACGATTCCTCCGCTTCCATTCCATTGACACTGAAAAGCCCAAATCAACATATCTGCCCGGTTTGATGGTTTAGTTCTGTTATAAAACCCACGGCCTTCTCTCGCTAGCATATATTTTGATCTTTCACGTCTTTTCTTTAGTGTTCCTTTCTTATTAGTCCCTGCCCAAAGGGCCGGCAGGAGTCTTGTAATCGATATGTCTCTTTATTAGTGTCCGGAAAAAAAACTCATTTAAAAAATTAACATATGAAATCTCATATGAAATCTAAAGTTTTGACCTGACACTTTTCTTTCACCCCATTAAATAGTGACAAGGTTTATTGTTAGCCAATAAAAGACTTTGAGGTCTTATTTGGCCTCAACTCGAGGTGGAAGAGGACATATTGCATCAAAATTTTACCTTAAAAAACATAATATCAAGAATATTTTTGATAATCAACTAATGCCAAAGTCAATGCGTTAACATTTTAAATCTTTTGAAACAAAAGAGATCCGGGTTCTGCCACCTACACCATCATCTTCTGCCACCTACATTGCCATGCAAATATCGGTTTTGTGGTCATGTCGGTATGTCGGTGTTGTGATCTTTAGTCCACCATCACCTGGCCATTTATTTGCATTTTCACCCGTTTCTACGCACTCTGCCCGCTGTCATTAAATTTACATTAAACTAAAAACCCACTGCAAACTCTAAGACTCACTGCAAATTCTCAGTTCCAAGCATATCTCCAAAATGGCACCTCAAGTGCTGAAAATTGTACAGTTTGAAGAAGGCAGAGAAGCTTTTCCCTAAATAGAAATTTATTCTCTGTAGAAAAGAGAAGTATAGTTTTAAGTATGCATCTTTTTCTTCTTTTAATTCTTATTTAGAAGGGGGTAAAAAGTGGCAGTATGGAAAAGAAGAAGGCGGTGGTGCCAATCGTCTGCCATGGACATTGAAGGCCTGTTGTGGATTTGCTCTACAGCCCCATCATCCCCGACGACCTCTTCCTTATTAGCGTGACCAAAGGTTAGTTCTCCTCTTTAAATGCGTTAGCAGAGGTTAGTTCTCCTCTTTAAATGGTTTTGTTACATTTTTTTAATATGGAATTTGTAGTTAAATGGTTTTGTTACATTTTTTGAATATAGAATTTGTAATTGATTGTAATGTAATGTGCTGGGCATTTGAGGATTTTGCAAATTTGCTTGAAATAGTGACTGAACCCGTTACAAGGAATTTCAATTTTTAGGTTTCATTCGAAACCTAACACATCATAGCAAGGCATTTTTTGATTTATCTCATTACAAAATCTAAATAACTCAATAAAAAATCTAAATAAACCAAACCCGAAAGAAAATCCAAAATCCAAAGAAAAACTATAATCTGCATGCTTTAAATTAAATTTAGCATTACTGTTATATTTTGAAAAGAAAAATGTCAGCGAAGCATTCCAACAGAGCAAAAATGCATACAACTTCTTAACAGTGAAAAATAAAATTAAGATAAGTTCGAATAAATTCAGTGAGAACGTTACAATTTAAACAAATAACAGACACTGAAAGAATCAAAAGCCCGCTCATATCACTGAAAATGAGCACGTTCGTTTAGATCTTACCGCCTTGCAAGAGAAACGAGAGTGAAGGCCAGCCATGGGGGTTGAGCAAATCTTTAACAGGTTCTCTCAAGAAACACGGTCCACTGCTTATATAAGTTACTGCTGGGTTCTCTAGTATTTTGTTGTCTGTTCGTCTTTTTCGTTCATTTCTTCTCAGCATCTCGCTACCTTGAAACTCTTGTAACAATTATGGTGTTCAAATGTTTTTTCAAGAATGAATGCAAGTAATGAATTGGGACACTTGTATTGTGTATCATCAGTAAGCTATGCAACTTACTGATTCCTGGGCACGTGGTATTGTGTATCATCAGTAAGCTATGCAACTTTGAAGACATGTAATAAATAGTTGGCCAAACGATTCATGCACCTCCGTGATGTTGAAATCTCTGCAATAAAAACAAGCTGTGTTTAACATTAAAAAAAAAGCACAAACTGAGGTCTTCAACAATATGTTTGCAGAAATAGAGGATTCCGCTGTGGACACCTAATCTGAATGAGGATAAAAAATATCATAATCTTTGTATTCAAGATTAATCATAGATTATACCGGGCCAAACACAATATTGAGTTCGAATATTGAGTTCGAATTTTTAGTGAAGCTGATAATTAGAAAAGTGAAATTGAAATAATCAATTACTTAATACAATCTGGGGTTTTGTTCATAAACGTGTGCAATTAAGGATCATCCAACAGTGGCCCCACGTGGTAGTGTGGAGAACCTGGATTTTAATCATCCTTGGCAAATGCATTTCTTCGGGTTCGCAGAAGTAATTAAATATACTCAACCGGGGTCTTTGACTATTCAAGTCTATCATGAGCACTGCCAACTGGTACAGTGATAAAGTTAAGGAAGTTGTTTTTTATTTAATCTAATTTCACTTTTTTATTTTCAGTATTTTTTTTATTAATGCCATTTATAGCTTATTTATTTTGTCAAAGTGCTTGTCAACTTAGGGGGATGAAGCCTGAGCAAAATCCAAAAAATATCCTCTTAATCGTCTGTCACCCAGTAAAATGATTCTCGATGATTGGAAAAAGTTGTGTGGAAACACAAAGACTAATTTTGCAAACATCCACAGTAAAATGATTCTGGATGATTGGAAAACGAAAACGTTTTATTCAAACACAAAGACTAATTTTGCAAACATCAAAAGAATAATTTTGCAAGCATCGACAGTAAATGATAATTTTTGAAGCATAGGAAGTAAAATGATTCTCGATGATTGGAAAAAGAAAAAGTTTTATTCAAACACAAATACTAATTTTGCCTCTTGACAGGAATTTGCAAGTTTAAAAACTCCATTTTCCACCATCAAGAAAGTTGTTAATAACAACATATCTTGTGCTTCTCTTGTACATTACAAGAACGATGGAGTTTCATTTAAGTAACTCCGTATTTTACTGTACCAGGTAGATTATGGACGGTAGAAATGTAGAAGCTAACCGATGTTCAGTTGAAGAAGTCAATCTCAGTGGCAACATCAGATTTGCCTTTCACTGCAACTTTCTCGTGCGTGGAAAATGGAAATTTCACGCATGTTGATAGCGACGGAAAATACTCTTTGAAATATATATATAGATAATAGAATTAGTTCAAACCTTCGTCAATATTATAGAAATTTTAAATGTTAAGTTATTACATTTAAGTTACAATTTGTTATTTTATAAAATTAGAACCTTAAAATAAAAATTTTATAGGAAAAGTAACTCATCTTAATTTAAAAAATTATAAGTATTTTCTTATTTGACTAGTATGAAGAAAATTATTATTACTAAAATAAGAACAAATTGTTATTAGCCTTCAAGTAAATCATGATATTGAAATTCCTAAAACACAAAAATAGATTATAAATGGAAAAAAGTTCCCCAAATTTCGAAATATGTGTTATAATACTAGCCCTTCTAAGTTCTTAAGTCATAATGTTATAGTCACACTTGAATTCTTATCTTAAAACTTTTAAACATATTTGTTATAATACTAAACTTTATACACTTTTAAGTCATAACATATTTGTTATAATACTAAACTTTATACACTTTTAAGTCATAAAGTAATAATCACTCTTGAATTTGTCTCTTAATGAAATTAACTAAGATAATGAAATTTTAAAGGAAATGCACTATCATATATATTATTTAGTTTATGGACATATTAATCATCTTCTTTTGAAAAATAAAATCCTTAAGTGATTTTTGGTTTCAGCTTCATCGAAAGAGCTTTTCCTATCGATTTATAACTCATATACATGTTAAATATGATGAAAATAAAAGAATTTTGGTTTCAATCTAAAAATCTCTTCCTATCAATTTATAACTCATGTTCATGCTAAATATGATGAAAATAAAACTTTTGATATTCCATAATGTATTAGTATTCATGAAAAACAATATTAAGTAAAAAAAATGCACACTTAGGTTTTAGTATTTTTGGTTTCTATTTAAATATGATTATGAGAGATAAAACACATTAATTTTTTTTTTTTTTTTGTTAATTTGGTAGTGCCTCTTTTTTTCTATTTATATTTGTAAAGCAGGTTACATAATTATAAAATCCAGTCTATAGCCCCAACCTGCCCGTAGGAAACCAGGTCTGTTGGCCATCTTAGTGCATGAAAAGCAAACCAAACTGGAAAAGTTTCATTCTTCTATATCTAGCATGAGCTATCTGTTCTACTACCGAAATATCTACATACTGGGAAAATAAACGGAGTTCATATAAGTCCGATAATATCATAAAAAAGCATGATAAAGAAAACAACTACTCTTCAGATGAAGAGACAGGTGCTGGTGCTTTCAGTGTAGATCCTGGCATGTCAACTTGTTGTAGTTGCTGGAGCTGCTGCTCCATGCGGCCAACCCGATCATCCAATCTGCTAATTTGGTCAGTTGCCTGATATTGAGTGATCTTAATATGTTGCAGCTGATCCTGCATGTGCTGCATCATGTCCAGCAGGCGAAGTTCAGTCTTTGTTGGGTCATACTGAGCGTAACTGGGATTAATACTCTACATAGCCTTTGCTAGAAGGCTCTTTAGGATCCAATACGTGTGAACGGTCTGCTAAAATAGCGTGAGTCGACCCCTGGTGTTGCCAGGATTGGTGATGAAGTCCAAGATTTCTGCCTTTGTTTCATTATCTTCAGGGTCAGTCTGGATGTCCCATTCCCATCCTCTAATTTCCTGACGAACAGTGGCTGAATTCCCCATAACATAGTTTGCTGCCAAGTTCTCAAGAATCTCTAAGTTTGATTTTCGACCGCGCTTCTTTGGAGTTTGTTCACACTGGCCCTGTTGTTTCCTTTTGGTAGACTGAAATTTTGACCAGCGCTTCCCCATAGTATCTAAACGCCTATATTGCAACACAAACAGGCATGAAAACACGAAGAGAAAGTGAGCAACGTCATGGGACCACCCTGCACAAAACCTCTGAACATCGACGTCACGTCGACTTGACAAGCAAGAAACTGACGAGCAAGGCACTACTGACCATTGAACCAAATGACTAAGACAGTGAATGAAAATGTTTTGAATACACGAATAGCGAAAGACCAAGAGCCTTATCTCCCAATTCCAAGACCTGAAGCCCTGAGCTAACTTAGTCTGGATGAATTGTAACAGTACCAACCTCATGCCAAAACTAGTGTTCATGTTAGCAAAATTGACAGGAACAGGGGTGAGCACATGGTCCATAAAAGGAGCGGGGGGCAACTGGAAATTAGCACTGTCGAAACCCATGTACAGAACAAACAGAAAAGACCAAGAACATAATCGACACCTATTGTCCCAGTGATCATAATTTTGATACCACCTATAAATGCTAACCAGACCACTTGCACTGTTAATAATCGCAACAATTACCCAACTCCATGGGCCCCCTACTCTACCCACAGAATTCAATCCTGGCGGCTGCAGGGTGCGAAACAGGAGTAGCCTTACTTTGGACCAAGAATTTATCTGGATTACAACAGTATGAGATGGTTGGGCATGGAAATTGCAAGGGTCTCGGAAGCATGGTTGTTCAGGCTTCGAAGAGGGAGTAACATAACCAATGACCATTAACAGAACCAAAATCGCCATATGATATACTATCCTACACAAGACCATCCCAATTGCAACCATAAATACAAGAAATAAAATAGATACATACCCCCACTGAGTTGAGCGGCTGACAAGTTGAAAAATGCTCGGCTTTCTCCTCAGCTGCCTCCAGATGCTTGCATGCAGAGAGCGATGCATGAACGAATGGAGGGAGGGAGGCAAGCCACTTACCTTAACTGAAACATTCCTTCCGCAAGCTGACATGACAGGTTGGCCTTCCTACAACATTATTAAAGGTCAATCTTTCGCGTACTACCATAATCTGTAATGCCAATGCGCCATTATGAAACGTAAGTGTGAGAAGGACGAGCAACCACCATCTTTCACCTCTTATGACGCTCTGCCAGGCAGGTGTACACCCCGATCGGGGGTTTGGAGATCCTTACTTACAATTAGTTGAAGAGAGTGGAGTTCCACATCTTAGATGGCATCAGTGGGGTGGCCTTCTATGGGCCGTTCAAGATGTTGACATCCCCAATTAGCTAGATAGTTTGCCGCTGCATTGCCTTTCTGGCAGATATGGCCTGGGAGCAGGTACTGGATCTGCTTCATCAGCTGGCTTACTTCTTGAATGAGAGCAGTTGTTCTCCAACTTTGAGTGATTTTCTCCCAAGGTTTGCCTTACTGTAACTTTCGGAGGATTCCTATGACTAATGCAGAATCTCCTTCAACGATGAGTCGCTGATAATTCTATCTTATTGCAATAATAAGACCCTGTTTGACTACGATAAGTTCAGCTTTGTTATTTGTTGCATAGCCTAGTTCCAAGGCATAAAACCGGCAGACTACCCCTTGAGAGTTTCAGAAAATTCCTCCTGAGCCATCTTGCCTGGATTACCTTTCAAGGCTCCGTCACAATTGAGATTAATAAAGCCTTATTGGGGAGGCGTCCAAGTTTCCGTGATAGATTCATTCGGTGATCTATACTTCCACAGGCTTTTGGATAGCATCTGCAGTTTAAGGTTTAGAGATTCTAATATCTGGGATTCATATCCCACAATCTTCCAATCCTCATCTGTCTAGCTCTCTACTAGGATAGTTTCACAAATATTTTCAATGGATCACTGCCAAATGTGTTACAGTGGTTGTGCAGTGTCTTCGAACACCCTGCGATTCCTCTCTTTCCAAATATGCCAGAGGAGGAATCCATATGAGAGTGTCCATGCTCTATTAATCGCTTGACAGTGAAACATCCCCTATCGCCAGCTGCTAATGGTTTCCGTAATGCTGTCATTACTTTTATCCGTTTGTCGAAATAGTTGTTCCAAGTTCCTCCATAATGACTGCACCAGCGGGCAAGAATTCAGGGGATGTTCTATCATTTCAGCCTCTGCTTCACAAAAGGAGCATCGAGAGGGTCCTATTATCCCACGTTTCTGTAGATTTTCCCAGGTCAAAATCCTTTTATGGCTTACCAGCCACAAAAAATATTCCACCTTAGGCCAGTGTTTCAAGACCCAGATTTTTTTCCATAGTGGTCGGATTTCATACTGGGCTTGTTGTGATTGAATATAATATCCTTATTTTATTGTATACTACCCTTTTGTCAAATAGCCCCATCTGAGTATATCTAGACCAACAACTTGTCTTAGTTTTCTGGTTTTGAGTTCTTTGGCAAGATTGTCCCATTACTGCGTGTTAGGAGCTGCTGACCAGTACGTTTTGTCCTTCCATTTCCACCATAAATCACCCAAAATTGGACACCAATAGTGTTTAAGGAGCCTTTGGTTAGGAGTATTCGTGTATAGAAAAATCTCACCCAAGTCAAGTCGATTGAACAATTTCTCCCGTTGTTGCCAAGAATATTCCCAGAAGAGGGTTGTACTTCCTTCCCTTACTTCCCAAAAACTATGAGAATGGATTAAATGTCTGTTCATTGCTGCCAAGTTCCAAATTGATGAACCTTTTGGTGTCTTATCTACTTTCAAACGACCAACGACTGTGTATGGCATGTCATATTTGGTTCTCCATCTGTTCTTCCAAAGATCCGGTCCGCCCTGTAGCCAGCACCACCAGAGTTTAGCTCCCAACACATTGTTCAAAATACAAGGATCACGGAGGCCCAATTCACCTGCAGCTTTCAGTTTTAATAACTTATCCCAAGAGAGAAGAGCCAATTTCCTGCTAGCTTGGGCACACTGCCATAATTTTTTTTTAAACATGCTTACCAATTGTGAATAGACTCCTTTCCGGTAAGCTCTTCCAGACAATTGATATAGTGGAAAAGCTTGAAGCACAAATTTTAACATTATAAGATGTCCTGGTGCATTCAAGACTCTGAAAGCCCAATTCTGTATCATTTTGTCCACTCTTATGAGGATATCCTGCTAATCTGCTATCCGAACTGGGCCTGGGTTTAAAAACATCCCGATGTATTTCAGAGGAAAGGTGCCCCTTTGGAATCCTAAAGTCCTTGCCAGAAAGTTTTGTGTCCCAAGCGTGTAGTTGAAGAAATAGACATTAGACTTGTCATTGTTGATCTGAGTTCCTGAAGCAGCCATGAAGACATCCAAAATTGTGAGGATGGCTTTACATTATTTCAGTGACGCCATACAGAACAATAAGATATCGTCAACAAATTTCTGGTGAGTCAACGGAAGATGAGGTCCCCACAATTTTAAGCCTTGTAACTTCCCTTCAACAAGATGGGATTTTATAAGTCTGCCTAATCCTTCTGCAGCTATAATAAAAAGAGATGGGGAGAGGGGGTCTCCTTACCATAGGCCTCTTGAGCTATTAAATGGAGCAGAAGCGCTGCCATTTAGGAGAATTGAGAAGTGTGAGGAGGAAATGAATTCTTGTAACCATTGAAGCCAGCGGTCATCAAACCCAAAGGCTCGCATTACCTCGATCAGGTACTACCAACTAATTCGGTCATATGCTTTAGACAAGTCTAACTTGATCAACAAGCCCTTTCATTTGTCCTTTGTAAGGGAGTGAATGGCTTCCTGGGCTACCACTATTCCATCCAGGATTTTTCTGCCTTTGACAAAACCAGTATGTTCCAGGGATATTAGAGTGGGCATCAGAGGTTTTAAGCGGTTAACCATAACAGTGGAAAGAATTTTATAGATAACGTTACAAAGGGCAATCGGTCGAAAGCCAACTGGGGTGTCTGCATTTTGCTGTTTTGGAATAAGGGTGATGAATGTGGCATTCAAAGCGGGATATACAGCCTTATTCCTGTGGGATTCTTCCACTACCTCTAAAATATCTAGACCAAGAAATGGCCAGGCTGCCTTAAAAAATTCACTTGTAAACACATCTGGCCCTGGGGCTTTGTTTTTGGGTAAGTTCAAGACCACCTCTTCAACCTCCTACAATGTAATTTCTCGAAGCAGAGAAAGGTTATACTCTCGAGTAATCACGCTTGGAATATGTGTGGTTATCTTCTCAATAGCTGCCTGCCGATTAGGTAGCGGTTCAGTAAGGAGCTCTTTGAAGTGGGTAACCAGCTCTCTCTCCATATCTTCGTGTTTAACCAGACATTCCCCATTTGGTGTTTTTAAGGAAAATATTATGTTATGTTGGCAGCGCTATACCATAGCTTTGTGAAAAAAGCTAGTATTTCTGTCACCTTCTTTCAACCAATTCACTCGGGATTTCTCTTTCCATAATATCTCCTCTTGCTTTCGATGCTCTTCCTGTTGTCTGAAAGTGCGACCTTCCTCCAGAGCTAACGCCTCTATTCAACCATGGAGGATAATTTGCTGCTGAATCTCTTTCATTTTTTCATTCAGTAGAATTTGATCCTGATGAATGTTGCCAAATTTAAGATGATTCCATCATTTGATTTCTTCCTTCAAGTTTTTTAAATGAAGCTGGAATGAATTCATTTTATTGAGACCCCTGACTGGATTTGAATACCACCAATTTTTAACCTTTTCCATGAACTGGGGATCTCAGAGCCAAAAGATTTCAAACCGGAAAGGTCGATTGTAGCGGCTTTCTTTGACATCAATCTCCAATATGATCAGCCAATGATCTGATCCCAAAGTAGGTAGGATGGCGGCTTCATAATATATATCAAGACTCACCAAGGCTTATGAGGCTAGAAAGCAGTTCAGCCGAAAGGCAACCTGAAACCATTCTCCCCTTCTGTTATTCCAAGTAAAGTGTCCATTGAATGTAGGGATATCGACTAAGCGTAGATCTTGTAGTAACTCTCGAAAGAGTGCCATGTCCGGATCCTCCCATCTTAGCCCTCCCTTTTTTTCAGAGAGGTTCAAAATAATATTGAAATCCCCACCTAAGAGCCAATAGTTTTCATTATGCATGGTACTCAACATTCGTATATTCTGCAAAAAATCTACTCGCTCTCCTGGAATTGGAGGTCCATAGATGGCTGAGATGAGGATCCTGTCCTCAGCACCAATCTGTCGGAAAGTAGCTGTCAAAATTCTGGGGAGGCCTATCCATCCCTCTGCACTGATTTCATCAGCATTCCAGAGTATAGCTATTCCTCCCGAGGTACCCACTGAGTCTATAGCCATTACTTCATATTGCATTTTGAAATATTGAAGTATATATTCAAGCTTCTGCCCAGAGACTTTCTTCTCCTGTAGTAACATAATCTGTGGTTTCTCGTCCTTCAGTCTGTCTTTCAAATATCACTGCTTACCCTTACTATTAAGACCTCTGATATTCCAGGAGAGCACCTTCATTAGTGATTTTTGGGTAGTTGTTGGAATGCCGTTGTCAACGGTATTATTTTCCCACTATTAATCAACATTTCTCCCACTAACTGTATTGATTCCTGCAAGGTTCTCTGTCCTCGCTTTTTGGTTGGTTTTGCTGGAGGGGGTGCCTTCTTGTTGGCAGATTTCTCTCTTTCTTGAGCTTCTTTCTGAGCTTGCGCTATGAGATAATGCTCAAAATTTTCTTTATATAATTTCTTCTGGTCTGCCGGTATAAATCGATCATCAAGATTCCTCCATTCGAAGAGAAGGCATTTCAAAAGTTTATCTTCTGCACTCAAATATTCTTTAGTTTGTTCAACCTCCATGGGGATAAGTTCTTGCAACTGACTGTCTTCTGGTGCATCCATTTCCTGCCCTGCTTTTCGCTTGGAAGAATGGTTTTTCTGCGTCACCTCCGATACACCGTTTGCAGCACCTTTTGCTACGATTTTGCTAACTGACGATTCACCTTCTTCCTGTAAAACCTCATACCGATTTTCTAGTATTTTCATGCTCTTCTTTGTAGCCGAAACAAATCCTGTGTTCCTTGGACGGGGAGGTCGTTTTTTTTCAATTACAGGAACAAACCCTTCTTCATCCTGCCGAGGTTGCTCCTCTGAGCCATTCACTCGTGGAGGTGGTTGTGGTTGATCGGAGCCATTCAGGGGGTAATATTTGTACAAATGGCCATACTCATGATAGCGGCGGTAGCGAAAAGGGATGTTCTCGTAGTCTAGCAGCTGCACCAGATTTTACGTTCATATTCCAGTTCAATCATCTCTAGCAAGGGCTTTGAGATATTCATGTAAACACAGATTCTGGAAAACGATGTATAGCGACCCCGAACAGTAGAGTCTGCTATTTTGACAAAATTACCTAATGAGTTTCCTATTCCTTCCAAAATTTCAGGGTCCCAAAAGTCCATGGGAAGCCCAAACAGCCGAACCCAAACTGGAGCAGCCAGAAATTTCTCTTGTTCAGGGTTATAACATTCCTCCCATTGTCGAAGGAAAATCCCAGCATTGCTATAAAAATAGGGCCCTCCCTCAAAAATGCATTCTTTATCAAGTAGATTAGAAAAAATAACTGTAAAAAAAACCCTTTGCCCCAAATTTCAGATCAATATGACCCTTGGGCTACCATTTTATTTGAATCCATTTTAACAAATCCTTCTTTGAAGGCCAAATACCTATAAACTTACATATTAGAGCATGATTCTTCATATATCCTCTGTATTTGTCGAATTTTGATGCTGGAATAACAAATCTTGGTTTCTTTACTTCTCTTGGCAAGCATTGTCCCTTCATTTTAGCTTATCATTCTGCTCCTAAGATAGGGGCAGCTCGTTGTGGAGCAGTTCTTGAATATGGTGGACACATTGCGTGATCACCGCTCGTGACATTGCGGTAGGAGGGTGACAACCCTCCTCTGGAGGATGTAGCCATAAAGTGCACCAGTCGGCTGTAGCAGGTTAGACTCGAAACCCTAAGAAACCCTGCGAACTCTTCAACCTATTAATTTATATATTTCTTCTTGTTCATGGAAAATTTTTATACTATTAATTCAATAAAGATAAAAATTATAACCATGATGTAATTCTATTGTTAATATTATTACCTTATAAGAAATTAGATACATGGAAAATATATAATCATATTTAGCTAATATCTATTGTCAATATATCAACATGCACTAACAACAAAAAGGTATCGAAATAAACAACACTCAATTGTTTCTACTCTAAATCTTGTCAACTAATTTGCAAGAGAATTTAATAACAAAAAGGCCTTGGAATACACAACACCCAATTGTTTCTACTTTAAATCTTGTCAACTAATTTGCAAGAGAAATTTAGAAAACAAAGGTATTGCAAAACAACAATTCAAAATAATGTGGATCATGTATTTGAAAGCATTAGAATAATTTTAAATGTTTGAACAATTTCTTCAGAAATATTATGTCCATGTTAGTTATAGAAACAAAGAACCAAGGAGCAAGTAATAAAAGTATCAAGTAAATTTTCAATCACCTTGAGCTTAGAGACAACATTGATATATTGATAACTATTATATGATTGGGAGAGTTTAATTAGAGGGATGAAATCACGTTGTATTTCCTATGATGGTGATTGTTACAGGTCATTTTTTCACATCAACCCAAAAGGCCTATAAACAGGATCAATTAATATCCATGAACACTTTTTCATAATCCCTTTACAAAGCCCTAAGCATAATTTCTCCAAAAAGTCCGAGTTTATGGGATTAATTGCTCAAAGCACAGTTTTTAGTACTAACACTCCTTGCACTCTTGGCCACCTATGTTCAATGCATGTTTCATGCTTGTTCACCTCAGTTGACCAACATATGTTTCTCTCTTCTACAGGTACAGAGATTATATAAATTTGGGGAAAATAAAAAATATCTCTAAAGGTTCCTCTTTTAGAAGCATTGAAGGTGGTTTTAACTATTTATCTCAAATAGAGAGTTCGAATTCCTATTTGTTCCTATCTTGGAGACCTTATCTCTTAGCTCATCCTCCCATCATATGTGGATCTAAATCCCATAATGGTAAATCCTAAACTACCACACTCATCCTATAAATTTATTGCCTCCCAGAATGTCTACGTTGGTTTTTCGAGATTTCTAGTGCCCTCATGTTGTTTCTTTGAACCCAAAGGAGCCGTCACATTCATGCATTAGCGTTGATGTTGAGGTGTGCTTTGTGAAAATGAAGGACAAGTCAACTTAGGGAGACATCTACAAAGTTGGATTTTATTTTTGGTTGTAAGCACTCTCCTATATTTGCTAATACAAAAAATATCATGTTTTCCTATGTTTTTTATGTTATGTTTGCACTCATGTATTTCAATTCCATGTATATTCATTGAATATATATTTTATATTATATTATGTGGATGTTGTGGACCCTTTGATTGTTTTAGTGATGTGTGTAGGTTCTAATTATAGCACTTGAAGCTAGAATTGGAGCTTACAAGTGAGGAGGAAAGGATGACTTGTTACAGATTTGAGGTATGATTCTTTCCCATACTCTAAATTCTCTAAGGAAAACTTCATGTTTTTCACTTTATGTTGTTCTATATCATGCCACTAGATCTAGGGAAATCACCTTTCTCCACAATCATGAAAATTCTGCATAACAAATTGGAGACCATATTGGGGATCGATTCTTCCCTTAATGGTTTCCTTGACCTTAAAATCTTTTTCACCTCTGAAAGCGACCTTAATTGACTCACTCAAACATTGATTTGTTATTTTTTGTAGCATTGGATGTGTTCTAGCCATGGAATTTGGTCGAAAGGCTAGAATACATGATATCTCAAAAACCCATATATTGTTTCTGGAAATTCCTCCTAGAAGTGTCTCAATTAGATTATTAGCCATTTCTTAAATATTTCCTGAGTCTAAACTTAGGGAATATGGTTAATTAATCAATATTAATGGAGATAAAGTGTGAGCTATCTAGAAACTCACACGGATCAATAAGAAATTAATTTTGGCCATTGATTGTGTTTTAATCTTGGTCGTCAGTGCTCTAATAGAATATTATAAGAAGAAGTTGATGGGTAGATGGAGAGTACACCAATGAAAATACTCAGTTTCCCAGACAATTTGATTTTCTTAGTGGCAATAATTTAGTACAGAATATAGAGCGAGAGGGTGAGTAGCAAGTGGAAGAGGAGGGTAGTTGCATTCTGGGAGGATGTTTTCTAGTTCCGGAAGAGGCAAAGGAAGGAAGGTAAAAATCCACATAGGGTCTACATAAGCATTGCGCAGAGAGTGACACAAGAGGCTAGGGAGGTAATTTCAGAGGAAAAAAATAGTTGTGGGGTGAGAGAAAATTATCACAATAATTCTTCCATTAGTTTCCTCAAATTAGATTTTCGGTTGAGCATATAAATTATCATACTCAAACTTTTTGTTGAAAAAATAGAATAAAACCCTCATCTACTACATCGATTATCCTCAATTAGGGTTTTTCGGGTACAATTGTCCAAAAATAATTGTGTCAAAATTCTTGTGTGTGTGATAGAATTTCTTAGTTTTTAGTATTTTATTTTCCGTAGTATTTTATAATGAAAATTGTAGTTGTGATTTTATTCATTGCTTTTCATAGAAAATAATCTGCATAATTAAATTTACAGTTAGAAGACTAATTTCTAGTTGTTGCAATAGCTAAAAAATTCATATGGTATTAGAGCAAAATTGATTTTCCGGAGAGCTCGGAAGTGAACAAAAGGAATTTCATTGTTCATTGAGAGAAGCAAGTCAAAATTCTCAGGGGGCATCACAGTCTTTTGCTAGGAGGTCGAGTTACTTGAGGAACTTGATTTTTTAGAGAAGAAAAAATTGATTTTTCGTATCAAGTGATTCCAGAGGTAGAGGGAGAAACTCAAATCTTTAGTTGGGCATATCTCTTGCTAGACGCAGAGGGGTTTTACAAAATTTTCTATAGAAAAGACAATGTCAGGTGAAAGAGGAATAACACCTTATAAATTATTCAACATAACCATGGACATAATTGACATTCAAGAGGCTTCAGATTTGTCTTCCAGTTTGGAAGATGAATTTTCTTTCTTATCAAGATCAACTTCACGGGGTGTCTGGTATATAGACAGTGGATCATCAGCTCAAATTACAAGTGTTAGAGAATATTTCTCTAGCTATAAGGAGGAGTAGATGGAATTCCAGATTACTATGAGAAACATGAAAAAATGTACTCCAGTGGGGAGAGGCACTATATATTTTCAGAGGGAGGTAGGAGCAAGAACCAATGCTACATATGTTTTTCATGTGCCAAGATTGCATATGGACCTAATTTTGGTATCCTAGTTACAGCATAAGTGGTGCGATATTCACTTTGTAGGAAAGAAAGTGTATGTCAAACACCTAATGTGGAAGAAGGTAACACAAGTTGGATTTTGAAGTAACATATTGTATTGGTTACAACTTGACTCTCCAATGACACTAATAGGCAGTGACAGTGGCAATGGGAATGAGTTGAATGAGTTATAGCATAGGAGAATGGGACATATACACCATGGAGCACTCAGCATGCTTAGAGAAATAGTAAAAAGAGTTCCAAAACGTGGCACATGACATGATGACATGTGCAGAGGATGTGTACTTGGGAAGTATTGTAAAAGAGAAATTTCCAAGAATTCACAATAGAGATGATGGTGTGTTAGGACTCATACATTCATATATTTGTGGCCCGATGTCCACTAGAGCTCTCAATGGTGCTGAATATTTTGTCACCTTTATTGATGACCATTCCAAGAAAACCTGGATCTACTTCTTGAATACCAAATATGAGGTGTTTGATCATTTCAAGGAGTTTAAAGCTCTCGTGGAGAATGCGACTTGGAATAAGATCAAGGTGCTTCGCTAAGATAATGGTGGAGAATATATAGATAAATACTTCTCATATTTATGTGTGAAGGCATAGAGAGAGAATGAAAAACTACATATAATCCACAACAGAATGGGGTAGCGTAGTGGAAAAACAGAATAATTGTTGGAGCTGCAAAGGCTATGTTATATGACCATTATTTACCTAGATTTCAATGGAAAGAGGAATGTAACACAATAGTATATATTTAGAACATGAATCCTTATAGAGCATTATGGAGAAAAAGGCCAGAAGGATTCTTCACAGGGAAGAAGCCAGTAGTTAATTACTTCATAATTTTTGGTAGCATTACTTATTGCCACATGCCAGAAGAGAAACGTACCAAACAGGATCAGACTACATAGAAGGGGTTCTTTGTTGGGTATAGAGAAACCTTGAGGGCATACAAGATCTACATTCCTAGAAATAGGAAGATTGTAGTGAGGTGAGACGTGAAGTTCATGGGGAACTGAGCTTTCAAGAGATCTTGTGAGATGCCTACAGGTGATTATAATCAATCAGCAGAAGCTCCTTTGGTCTAGAACTAGGGGCATCCAATGAGACATGCAGGAGGACAGTCACAAGGATCAAGTATTATAACTAGTACCAGTATTTCCTTAGGTACAATAAATATGGGGATCTCTCAATAGAAATAGAAGCAAAGGTAGGATGAGGAGGAGCTGGTTGAACCTCCCACAACTAGTGGTCAATCTAGCAGAGAGGTTCATCAGACATTAAGAGATGCATATGATTTTATTGGAACTCCTAGGACGAAAAAAAGATAAGGTGAACAACTTGACAAGCAACAAGCATCAGTGGCTCAGGTTGCAGAACCTTCCAGCTTTCAGGAGGTCACACAACATCAAGTGTGGGTAGATTCCATGGTAGAAGAGTATAAATCTATCATGAGGAATGATGTTTGGGAGGTAGTGCCTAGGCCAGAATAAAAACAAGTTGTAGGTTATAGATGGATCTACAAGATCAAATATGTTGTAGATGATAGTGTGGAAAAGTAAAAGGATGGGTTCATGCCAAAGGGGTATGAACAAAAATAAGGGATAGATTATGAGGAGACCATTACCCTAGTTGCCAGATTCACTTATATCTGATCAATTATATCCCTATCAGCTGAGATGGGATTGCCAATTCAACATATGGACATCAAGAAAACCTTCTTTAACATTTTGATAGAGGAAGAAGTGTACATTGAATAGCTAGAGGGCTTCAAGACTCATGAGAGGCGCATTCATGTATGCAGATTGAAGAAATCTCTATATGGAATCAATCAGGCTACAAGGGAATGGTATGGTAGGATTGACACTTACTTGCGACAGATGGGATTCATCAAGAGTGACAAAAATCCCAACCTTTACTATTTGATGGTAGAGGGTAAGACACTCATCCTAGTTTTGTATGTGGATGATCTCTTTTTGACAAGATCACTAGGGATCATAGAGGATTACAAGAGAAACCTTGCAGTAGAGTTTGACATTAATTATTTAGGGTCAATGCACTATTTTATGGGATTGGAAGCGTGGTAGAAGGATGGGGAGATATTCCGTTAGAAAGGAAGATACAATTCAAATATTGTAAAAAGGTTCAAAATGCAGGATTGTAGACCCATGTATACTCCGATGATCACCAGATCGAAGGATATAGATGCAACAGATGACAAGGATGTCGACTCCACCTTATATAGGCAACTTACTGGGTCTCTCATGTATCTAGTAAACACTAGGCCAGATATTTTCTTCGCAGTCAATAACCTAAGTTAGTTCATGGTAAAGCCGAAGAGGATACATTAGGCAACATCAAGGTGTATTTTGAGGTATGGTCATGGCACAATCAGATATGGGTTTAGATATACAGGAGGGGATGACATCAGACTTTATGGGTTCACAAATGCAGGTTGTGCAAACATCTTAGTGGACAGGAAAAGTACCTTTGCGTATTGCTTTAGTGTTGGATCCAGGATGGTTTCTTGGTGTAGGAGGGAGGAAGAAGTCAATAGCACTAAGATATGTAGCTAAAGAAGAGTATATGGCAGTCAACAAAACTACGTTCAAAGCTATATGGATTTGGAAGCTACTATTAATCTTGTTTAGGAAGAGGATGGAGGCGACCAATGTCTACTGCGATAATTAGAGCTACATACAACTCTATAAGAATCCAATGTTTCATGACAAGTCAAAACACATAGATATTCAATTCCATTTCATCAGATATTGTGTTCAATGCAGATTATTCAAGCTATAGTATGTTCCCACAGAATAAGAGGTTGTAGATATACTCATGAAAGCTCTAGGGAGAGCTAAGTTTGTCTATTTCAGAAAATGGAGAACCCATTTTAGTAGCTGGGACATAATACTTTGGATGATTCTTAGTTGCAGAAGTAGCAGATGAGAGGGAGTTGCAGTGCATATGCAAAGTTGGTAGTAATACAACAGTTTCGGGAGAAACAAATATATAGCATATATCATAGTTGTGTAGTGGTTGATGGGCAGTATGGCCAGAAATCAACAACGTGCAAGAGATGGTGTAGAAATAGGGTGTTTCTACTAGGTGTGCATTAGTACTATAACACGTTTATCGCTAAAAGGGAGTGTTATTTTTTGTAGGATTGTATGTGTTTTATCCATGAAATTTGGTGGAAAGTATAGAATACACGATATCTCCAAAACCCAGAAATTGTTTATGCAAATTCCACCTAGAAGTGTTTCAATTAGATTATTAAACATTTTTTAAAATATTTCCTAAGTTTAAACTTAGGGAATATGGTTAATTAATGTGTACTAATTGAGATAAGGTGTGAATCATTTAGAAACTCGCACAAATCGACATGAAATTAATCTGGCCCATCAATTATGTTTTAATCTAGGCCGTTGGTCCTCCAATAGAAGATTAGATAATGGGTAGATGGAGAGTACATCAGGTAGATGGAGAGTATGCTAGTGTAGATACTGAGTTGCCCAGGAAGTTCGATTTTCTCAGTGGCAGTAATTTAGCAAAGAAGATAGAGCCAGAGAGTGAGTAGCAGGTGGAAGAGGAGGCTAGCAGCATTCCGGGAGGAATTTTTCCAGTTCCTAAATCAGAAAAGGAAGGAAGGTCAAAATCCCTGTTAATTTTTCATAAAGCAACATTGTTCAAGTTTCTTTGATAGTTACATTTCATCATTAACATGTTGCATTAACCCCAAATAATTTTTCCTTTGTACATAACCATCATAAAATTAGACTATGTAGAAAGAAAAATACCATCATCATCATCAGCATCTAAGCAGTGGAAAATAAAATATCAAAGGAAGAGAAGCATGAACAAATAGAGACACCAGGATTGGTCCGAGACCAGGGCAAAAACCACAATGGGGAAAATCCTTGGAAATTATTCATCTTAGATCTTCATTGAATGATTTAGCAACAAGAGTAAAATGATCCATGAGTACATATTTACGATGTAAAAAAAATAACATACAAGCACTAAAACCATACCCATACTTCTGCATGAAGGAAATTGAATCTAAGAACTGAAATGCACTAACACTAGTTGTAGCAAACTGTTGAACATGACTGATACTGAATGAGGACTGAAGATAAATCTAAAACAAAAACAAATAGATCTAATCTGCATATCTATAATACCAAAACAAGTATCGAAAATATCACTAAGTGATCTCAACTCTGAAGTCCTAGATCTAAATCCAAGAGACGTCAATGATCGCTTTGACACAACTAAGACTGAACGAATGATGTTTGGAAGCATTTTGAAATCAATTGTAGGTGAACCAAATCATATCTACCAAATAACTCTCTAAGCTGCGGCCCACTCAAATGAAAATCACTTTTTTTTTTCATATTGTTTGTGACAATGACATTGTTGTTTAATATTAAAGTCTCTACCACTGGTAGGAAAATCCCTAGGATTAATGATAAAGGAATTAATTTTAATTCTTCCGTTGAACTGGAGGGTGCAACAGTGGAAGGTTTAGCCCCATGGCAATCGCTTCGAGATAGTCTATTGGATAACGCCAATGTTTTAAAACTTCCACCTCCAATTAAATGTAGTAATGATCATTATTCATCCAAAGTAGAGGTTGCAGGATATTCTTGTGGCCCTCATCACGCCAAAAATGTTCCATGTCCTCCTAATTGACAAATAAGGTAGGCTACCAATATTAAATGTGTTATTGATTTATTATTGGGTGAGTTTGTATATGCAAGATTTGGATTTATCTAAATATATTATTTAGATTTGGAAGTAAATATATTATTTAGATGAAGACATAGAATGGGTCAATACCACCATAAATATTGATTGCCAAGAAAGAAAGACAAGCAGATAACAAGTGAATGCATAGCAATGCAGGGATAATGAGGAATAATTAGACTTCCATTGATACTGTAAAGCCCAAATCATTTTATTATCTAATATTGGAATGTGTAAATGTGACGTATTTAAATTATTTTATAATAATACTATTTAAATTATTATTATTCATTAAATTGGAGTATAAGATTTTTTGTTTGTGAGACAAGCGATTAACTTGATTTCTAAATCTCTTGCTAAATTTACGAAGGCATACATATTTTACCTTTTTGGTTTTGAATAGGTGACTTATTAGGAGGAAACACATGTTCTTAATCATTAGGTGCTCTCAAACTGTGATTATTATAAATGAATATTTTAAAAATTAAAAAATTTCCACAATACTTCATATTTTGCATTTTCAAAATTAAAAACGATATATCTTTATCTTAATTTTTTCATAAAGTGTGTTGTTTTTTCAATGCAAAAAAAATTATAAATAAATACTTAATATATAAAAGAAATATATATATATATATATATATATATATATATATATATATATATATATATATATATATATATATATATATATATATATATATATATAGATATATATATAGTTGAAACCTT
Organism: Pinus albicaulis; assembly: GCA_034641835.2. Classification (NCBI taxonomy): domain Eukaryota; kingdom Viridiplantae; phylum Streptophyta; class Pinopsida; order Pinales; family Pinaceae; genus Pinus; species Pinus albicaulis. The sequence goes on along the minus strand of CM076580.1, from coordinate 1,317,107,854 downwards.
AGTCAATATTATAGAAATTTTAAATGTTCAGTTATTACATTTAAGTTAGAGGGAAAATTAGTTATTTTATAAAATTAGAACTTTAGAAAATAAAAATATTATAGGAAAAGTAACTCATCTTAATTTAAAAAATTATAAGTATCTTCTTATTTGACGAGTGTAAAGAAGAAAACTATTATTACTAAAATAAGAACAAATTGTTATTAGCCTCAAAGTAAATCATGATATTGGAATTCCTAAAACACAAATTGGTAAATTTTGTGATAAAAAATGGGTTATAAATGGAAAAAAGTTCCCCAAATTTCAAAATATGTGTTATAATACTAGCCCTTCTAAGTTTTTAAGTCATAAAATTATAGTCACACTTTAATTTTAAACATATTTGTTATAATACCAAACTTTATATACTTTTAAGTCATAAATTAATAATCACTCTTGAATTTGTATCTTAAAAAATTTAACTAAAATAATGAAATTTGTATCTTAAAAAATTTAACTAAAATAATGAAATTAACTAAGATAATGGAATTTTAAAGGAAATGCACTAAGTCCTTACCTTTTGTATCATATATATTATTTAGTTTATGGAGATATTGATCATCGTATTCTAAAAAATAAAATCCTTAAGTGAATTTTGGTTTCAACTTTATCCGAAGAGCTTTCCCTATAACTCGTATAGATGTTAAATATGATGAAAATAAAAGAATTTTGGTTTCAATCTAAAAAGCTCTTCCTATCGATTTATAAATCATGTTCATGCTAAATATGATGAAAATAAAAGTTTTGATATTCCATAATGTATTAGTATTAATGAAAAACAATCTTAAGTAAAAAAGATGCACACTTAGGTTTTAGTATTTTTGGTTTCTATTTAAATATGATTATGAGAGATAAAACACATTAATAAATTTATATATTTCTTCCTATTCATAGAAATTTTTTATACTATTAATTTAATAAAGATAAAAAATCTAACCATGATGTAATTCTATTGTTAATATTATTAGCTTATAAGAAATTAGATACATGAATATAATCTTAAATCTCCATACATGTGTGTACATATGGAATTGATTTTTTATTAACTTTGTGAGTTAAATTAGTTGTTAATAAGTTTCATTTTTTAATTTTTAGGAGGTTAGAGGAGAAGGGTTTCTACTCCATCCATGGAGCGTGCCCATGGTTCAACCAGTCGTGGTATGGTTCACACAATTTAATCAATGAATATGTATATGTATTTATATGTACACATGAATGTATTTTTCAATTGATTATAAATTCGTATTTGTTTATGAAGCTTCTATTTCATCTCGAGAGATTGGTGGTGGTTCAAATCCACTTATAGGTCCATCAATGAGTGGTAGCAGGTTACGTGAAGGGGGTGATATTTTTTTCCCCGAAGGCCAATCAATGGCTGTTGGTTCTCAGCAGGGTCATTTTGGGTCTGGTTCTCAGTAGGGTCGTTCTGGGTCTGGTTCTCAGCAGGGTCATGTTGGAGAAGATGCTAACCAACAATGTCAATGTTGCCATCAATTTCAATATTTTTTTCATTAAATTTGTATGCATCAGGAAGACACCAAAAGAAAAGAGACCAATTAAAAAAAACCAACCGAAAAGGCAACCAAGAGAGTGCGTTCTTGGGTTCGATGTGGTTTCTATATATATATATATATATATAGATATATAGATATATCACTGGGTTTAGGGTATCCGGAGATAAGTCGTCAGGCTTTGATGAAGGCAGAGTGTGGAGAAATTTAGAAAATGGAGAAACTTTAGTCCATTTACATCCACTTGGGACTTCGGGCTTTCGAGTAGGGTTTGGCGATAATCTTGCTCTCTTGGATCTCTGGAAGAGGGTTCTATGGTGTGCAAAACCCTTACATTTCTAACGATTTGATTCCGCTAGTTTTGGAAATTTGAGCAATTTGGAATTTGTGTGGGTGAATATCTGTTTTTTTTTTTTTATTAAATATTTTTGCTAAGGAACATAGTAGAATTCGTGTACATTTTTGGTTGATGAAGATTTTTGGTTGTAAAGAAGTGTGAATTAGTTAAAAAATGATTTACCTGATTAATATTGTTAGATTTAAAACTTTTATAATTTATAGTTGAGATCAATTTTTTTAAAATTAATTAAATTACTCTGAATAAATCCACATTTAATCTTGATTAACTAATGCTAGAAATTTTAATATGAATATGAACAGCGAATAGCAGGCTATCAAGCTCCTCATTTATGGTGGAACTTTTTAGATGAATATTTTTCAGACCCATGACCGTGGAAAAATTTGTGTAATGATTTCTATATTCTAGAAATATATTTTGTAATGGTTTTAATCTTTTAAGGTGGTTACTCTATTTATTATTATGGTGGATTTTTGAGAGATGAGTTTTGTATAGAATATTTTAGAAGTAGAAAATAGAAATATGTAACTATTTTAATTATTATAAATATTTATAATTTTTAAGTTATGAGTTATTAAAGAGCTTTTGGATTATCCACTGTGTTATAGAACTTTTGTTTACTTTTCAAATAAAACATTTGTAACGGTTTATAAATATCAATTATTTTGGTTGCTCATTTTGTATTTACGGTGATTTTTGTTTTGTGTAGCAGGAGTGAGTCGTTTACAAATCACCGGGTAAAGAACTGAAGAGAATTATGTTCCTTAGATTGTTGAAATGTTACTTTCAACAGTGGCTGTGCAGAGCCGCTTTCTATTTTTTTCTCCAGGTTTATGTACTCACAGCTGCTTTCTAAATGCAGTGAATAGTCAGTTCAGTCTTGGTTGAAACGGTGCAGTCCATTTTTGACAGACAATGTTTTTATTATGTTCAGGGATAGTCTTTGTTTTTGGAAAAACAAAGTACTTTATTTTTATTTTTTATTTTTTTATTTTTTCGTTACACAGAGATATTATGTTTTGAATCAATGTGGGCGTTTTATTTTTTTTGTACGCTGTGGTCCTCATAGCAAGTGTCCTGTGGATGTGGCGAGTTCCACAAGTGGAACATTTTACATATATTACAAAACCATGTTACAATCGCCCTCCGCTTTGTGCCGAGGTCCACAGGTGGTCCCACAGACCACGCGACATTATATTATATATACAATGGCAAGTTGAATCGCAATCGAGACCGCATTGTATTATGGGCCGATTGCAACAATCATATGGTGGACCCAATCCACTTTTTACAGCGGATTTTTTCCCATCGCATCTACTCTTTCAATTGGTAATCAAATCTTTTTGGTTGGTCGTTTGTTTATTGATGAGCTCAGACCCGATGGAGTTTATTGCAACAGAATTAAAGTGTCATCGCATCAGGTTTGCAATCACAATCGCAGTTTTCATTTGAACCATTTGTGTTATTAAAGTTTGGACCCGATGCAGTTATAGATTAGATCTAAATGTTTTTATCACACATTCAAAGCGCATTGTAAAGTGGGCCCCGACAGTCTTTCAATAGATTTAGTTTTAAGTTTTAAATTTTTGTTATAGTTTTTAATGTGCGCGGCATATATAAGGTAAAGGCCTGAGAGCCTGTGTAAGTAATGTTTTTTTATGTTTTAAAAATGCACCGTAGAGTGCGAAACTTGTAATACACAGTGAATGTATTTTGCATAGCAGTGCGTGAAAAAAAACCACAACAGTGTTATTTTACAGAGATAGAGAGTTAGTTTTTTTTGGTGTGCACTATGTTGGCAGTAGTCACAAATTTTTGTAAATCCCTCTATGTGAGGAAATCTGTAACAATTTTTTTTGAGTGAATGAAATAGTTTTTCAAGTGCAAAACTTTGCCTCCAGTGAATAAATATTCTTTATTTCTCTGTGTTAAAGAGGAGAGTATTACTCTCTCCATTGTTTGTTCTGGAATTTTCAATTTTCCAACATGGTATCGGAGCTAGTCCAGGCTCATTGAAGATCAAAGACGTTGAAGGAAGGAGTTCTTTGTTGCAGCAGCTTCTCCAGCAGTGTGAAGACTCAGCCAAAAAGAATTCAAGGTATTTCTCTATACAGTTTATTGTGTTACTGTTGCAGAACAGTAAGCTATTTTAAATACACAGTCAAGTGTTTTTGAATCATAGTTAAGAGTGTAGAATGGCTTGAGTCAGCACTGGTATGCGTATGGGAAATATTCACCTCCCACTATTTAATGAGAAAAATTATGATTACTGGTCAATAACTATGAGAGTTTTATTTGTCTCCCAAGACTTATGGGAATTTGTTGAGGATGGCTTTGAAGAGCCAGCAAATGAAGAAGAGCTTGATGATTTAACTCAGGCAGAAAGGGAGTTGCTGAAGAGCAATAAGAAGAAAGACTCCAAAGCTCTCTTCTTATTGTATCAAACAGTGCATGAGAGTGTGTTTCCAAGGATTGCAGTAGCCAAGAGATCTAGAAAAGCATGGGAAACTCTCAAGACAACCTATCAAGGCATGGAAAAAGTGAAGACAACAAAACTTCAGTTGCTGAGGAGAGACTTTGAAACTCTCTGCATGAAAGAGTCAGATACTATTGACTCATTCTTCACTCATGTGATTAGAATGGTCACACAAATAAGATCTCATGGAGACACTCTTGAAGACAAGAGGATTGTTGAAAAACTCTTGAGGAGTCTACCCTCAAGATTCGATGTGATTGTCACCACCATAGAGGAGACTAAGGATCTCACAAAGTTCACAGTGGATGAGCTACATGCATCATTGATGACTCATGAGTAGAGATTGGGTAGGAGTGAAAACTCATCTTTGGAACATGCCTTTAAGACCCAAATGCCTTTCACAAGAGGAAGAGGGCAAGGCAGAGGAAACAAGAGAGGAAGAGGTAGAAGCCAAAACAGAGGTGGAAGGAACAGTCCAACAAATGCTCAAGGAAGGGCAGCAATCCAAATCAGCATCAAGGCCAAGGCAACAACCAGCAAAGTGGTCAGCAGAATGCTCAAGGACAGAGGTATGATAAGTCCAATGTCCAATGTCATTATTGTAAAAAATATGGTCATTATGCTAATGAATGTAGAAAGAAGCAGCATGATATGGGAAGTAGAACTAGTGCAAATTTCACTAGAGAAAATATCAGCCAAGATAATTTGTTTTTAGCTTGTAATATGCCTGAAGAAAAAATGAGGATTTATGGTTTCTAGACTCCGGTTGCAGTAACCATATGATAGGAAACTTAGCAATGTTTTCTATGTTAGAAGAGAGTGTGAAGTCACAAGTCACACTAGGAACTGATAGCAAAGTTTTTGTTATGGGAAAAGGAAATGTAAATGTTTTAACAAGGAAAGGTGCAAAGAAATCCATAGCATATGTTTATTATGTTCCAAGAATGAACTGTAACCTCTTAAGTATTGGACAGCTTATCCATAAGGGGTATAATGTATTTTTTGAGGATGATGTTTGTACCATCATGGAAAAACCACCTAGAAAACAATGTATTTTTGAAGTAAATATGACAAGGAACAGGATGTTCCCACTTAGAATGAGAGAAGATTTGAAGAATGGTGAAGAGAAAGTAGCAGTGGCACAAGAGGCTATCCAAAGCGAACCACAAGATGAAAATTGGTTGTGGCACTTGAGATTTGGACATATCAACTCTGGAGGTCTTAATTTGTTGAACAGAAAAGGAATGGTAAGGGGTTTACCATTGATAGAGAAGCCGGACAGCCTTTGTGAAGGTTGTATCTTGGGGAAACAACACAGAGAAAGTTTTCCTTCTGGGAAAAGCATAAGGGCAAAGGCACCCTTAGAGATTGTCCACTCAGATTTTTGTGAACCAATGCAAACTCCATCACTTGCTAGTAGTCACTACATGTTAACATTCATATATGATTTTACAAGAAAAACTTAGGTTTACTTTTTGAAAAACAAAAGTGAAGTGTTTGAAAGATTCTGCAATTTCAAAGCACTTGTTGAGAACCAAAGTGGGCTACACATCAAAGTCCTAAGGAATGATAGAGGAGGTGAGTATATCTCGAAATATTTTCACGTTTTTGTAGATAAAATGGTATTCATAAGCAATTTACAACAAGATATACTCCGCAACAAAATGGAGTAGCCGAAAGGAAAAATAGAACCATAATGGACATGGTGAGGAGTATGTTAAAGGCAAAGCATTTGCCTAATGATTATTGGGTTGAAGTTGTACATTGTGCAGCATACATTCTAAATAGATGCCCTACAAAAGTAGTGATGAAAAAAGTTCCAGAAGAGGCATGGAGTGGCACAAAGCAAAGTGTCACACATACGAAGGTTTTTGGATGTGTGGCTTATGCACACATACCGAATCAGCTAAGGAAGAAGTTGGACAGCAAGGGGGAGAAATGTATTTTCATTGGATACAGTGAGGAATCCAAGGCCTACAGGTTATACAACCCATCCACCAAGAAGTTTATTGTGAGAAGAGATGTTCAGTTTATTGAAGAAGAAGCTTGGGATGAAAGCATAGAGAAAACAATGAATGTTAAACACTGTTTATCTCATGATGAAAATGATGATGAATTGGCTGAAATACATCCCCAAACAGCAACACCAACACCAGAGCAGCAAAGCACACCCTTGAGGAGAAATGAAAGTGCTTCTCCAAGCACACCATAAGGATGAAATTCAAGTGCTTCCTCAGGCATTTGTACACCTAATTAAAGAGGTAAGAAGTTCAGAAATTTGAATGACATTTATGCACAAGAGGCAGCAAATGAAGGTATCAATTCTTTGTTTGCTTTATATTGTCATGTTGATAATATTGTTCATTTTGAAGAAGCTATTAAGGATAAGAAATGGATAGAAGCTATGGATGAGGAGATTAATGCCATACAAAGAAACAAGACATGGGATTTGGTTGAACTCCCAAAAGGTAAAGATGTCATTGGAGATAAATGGGTCTACAAGACCAAGAGTAATGCTGTTATAGCATCATTTCTCACCTTCATATGATTCATGATTGCTTTTATGGCTTTGGGCACCCATTCCTACAGACTTGGACAAAATTCACTAAAAAACAGTGTTAAAATCCCCATACGCGGTTATGCCCAGACTTTTCCACGTGTATACGCGAGTCTACATGTACTTTCCCGCGTATGCCATTAAAATCATTAAAAATATATATAAAAATTCCCTATTTTCGGGCTAGGTTGATGGTTACTCTGGTAGTCCAACCACCCCAGCACGTGGCCAACTGTTTCCAACTGTTGAAACTACTTTGAGGGAGTATAAAAGCCCCTCATGTGCATGGCCTATGGGAGAGAGAGAAATTATTGATGTTATACTCTGTTGGTATTCCCTATCCAAGTATGAATTCCCGTGCCTCCTGCACTTCCCAGTTCATTATAGGAAACCCTTGTTTCCTGGAGACGCTCATCTCTTTATATGTCATCTCGTATGCACCAGTTTGGAAGGAATCTTAGCGAGGCAAGGGTGGGACGGATCCGGACGACGGTCTGCTCGAAGATCGTGGAAGGATTCAGGTGATCTCTCCACTCGTTATTTCTGTACATGCTATTTATAATACAGAAGAACCATCTTGTTCCTGAAATATACGTGTTAGTGTCCACTTGCATATATGAGAATATTGTTATTTAAACATTTATTAAGGTTTATCTAATGTTTCGCGTGGATTTCACTAAAATTTAGAGTAGATATATGCTGTACAACCAGTTCTTCGTGCTTGTTTCTTCTTGTCTTTCAGGTTAAGAAGGAAGAAGGGTTGCTGGGGGTTTGGACCCCGCGGGATCTGCTTCAACCGTAGGACCTACGGGTAACTTCCACGATCTACTCTATTTAGTTTTTCATGAACATGTATGGTTGTGTGAGTCCTTCTTAAGTAGCATGCCCTGCTCTGTGGAGGTTTAAACCCAACAAACCTCTAGGGTGATTTTCCCCGAAACAGAACTGGCGACTCTACTGGGGAGTGTAGGAGGCACGGGAATTCAGACTTGGATAGGGAATACCAACAAAGTATAACATCAATAATTTCTCTCTCTCCCATAGGCCATGCACATGAGGGGCTTTTATACTCCCTCAAAGTAGTTTCAACAGTTGGAAACAGTTGGCCACGTGCTGGGGTGGTTGGACTACCAGAGTAACCATCAACCCAGCCCGAAAAAAGGGAATTTTTATATCTTTTTTAATGATTTTAATGACATACGCGGGAAAGTACATGTAGACCCGCGTATACACGCGGAAAAGTCTGGGCATAACCGCATATGGGGATTTTAACACTATTTTTTAGTGAATTTTGTCCAAGTCTGTAGGAATGGGTGCCCAAAGCCATAAAAGCAATCATGAATCATATGAAGGTGAGAAATGATGCTATAACAAATGCTGAAGGAAAAATAGAGGGACACAAGGCAAGACATGTCATCAAAGAGTATAAGCAGAAGCATGTGATAGATTATGAGGAAAATTTTGCACCGGTTGCAAGGATGGAAACTGTGAAAGCAGTGTTGTCCATAGAAGCACAAAACAAGTGGAAAGTTTACCAAATGGAAGTGAAGTCAGCATTCCTAAATGGAGTGTTAATGGAAGAGGTTTACATTGAACAACCTCTCGGCTATGAAAAGAAAGGCCAAGAGCACAAAGTGTGCAAGTTGAAGAAATCTCTTTATGGGATGAAGCAAGCGCCAAGAACGTGGTACAGTAGAATAGACTCCTATCTACTAGAAAATGGATTTGAAAAGTGTGATGGAGAACCCACCCTCTACATCAAAGAAAAGGATGGTATAATGTTGATTGTAGTTTTATATGTTGATGATGTTATTTTCACAGGTAATTATGCTTACCTTATTGAAAATTTTAAAACAGTCATGAAAGAAGAATTTGAAATCACTGACATGGGTTTGTTGAGATACTTCTTAGGAATAGAAGTAGAACAAGATGAAAATGGGATTGTTATCTCACAGAAAAAGTATGTTAATGAAGTGCTTGAAAGATTTAATATGTAGGAGAGAAAAGTAGCAATCACTCCCATAGTGATGGGATTAAAACTCAACAGAGAGGACAGCAGCAAGGATTTCGATCCTAGCTTGTATAAGAGCATAGTTGGCAGCCTCATGTATTTTACTGCAACTAGGCCTGACATAATGCATGCTGTTAGTTTAATTTCTAGATTCATGGAAAATCCAAAGGATGCACATTGGCAGGCAACGAAGAGAATTCTGAGGTATGTTAAAGGTACTAAAAGGTTTGGTATTTTATATAATACTTCATAATGTTCAGATTTAGATGAATACACTGACAGTGATTGGGCTGGAAGTGTAGATGATTGGAAGAGCACTTCTGGTTATGTTTTTCACATGGGTTCAGGAGCCATTTCATGGGCTTCTAAAAAGCAGCCTATCGTAGCGTTGTCTACAACAGAGGCAAAATATGTGGTAGCTACAGCAGCAGCGTGTTAAGAAATTTGGATGAGGAGGATGCTAAGAAGTTTTTGCCAAGAGTAGGCAAAGGGAACTGTGATTTTTTGTGACAATAGTTCAGCTATTGCATTATCTAAGAATTATGTGTTTTACAAGAGGACGAAACACATTGACACAAAATTTCATTACATCAGAGAATTGGTAAACAATGGTGAAATTATTTTGGAACACTACAGAACTTAGGAGCAGATTGCAGACATTCTGACCAAGCCATTGGGGCAAAAGAGTTTTGAATTTTTGAGAAAATGCCTGGGTATGACTGATAACCCAGTAGTTGAAAGTAAGGGGGAGCGTTGAAATGTTACTTTCAACAGTGGCTGTGCAGAGCCACTTTCTTTTTTCTCCAGGTTTATGTACTCACAGCCGCTTTCTAAATGCAGTGAACAGTCAGTTCAGTCTTCGTTGAATCGGCGCAGTCCGTTTTTGATGGACAATGTTTTTATTATGTTCAGGGACAATCTCTGTTTTTGGCAAAACATAGTACTTTTTTTTTTTTTCCTTACACAGAGATATTATGTTTTGAATCAATGCGGGCATTTTATTTTTTTTGTATGCTGTGGTCCTCACAGCAAGTGTCTTGTTGATGTGGCGATCTCCGCAAGCGGAACGTTTTACATATATTACAAAACCATGTTACAATCGCCCTCCGCTTTGTGCCGAGGTCCGCGGGTGGTCCCATATACCACGCGTCATTATATTATATATACAATCGCAAGTTGAATCGCAATTGGGAAAACATTGTATTATGGCCCGATTGCAACAATCATATGGTGGACCCGATCCACTTTTTACAACGGATTTAACTTTTGTCCATCGCATCCGCTCTTTCAATCGGCAATCAGAACTTTTCAGTTGGTCGTTTGTTTATTGATGAGCCCAGACTCGATGGAGTTTATTGCAGTGAAATTAAAAAGTGTCATCGCGTCTGGTTTGTAATCACAATCGTAGTTTTCATTTGAACCATTTGTGTTATTAAAGTTTGAACCCGATGCAGTTATAGATTAGATCTAAATGTTTTGATTGCGTGTTCAAAGCGCATTGTAAAGTGGGCCCCGACAGTATTTTAATAGATTTAGTTTTAAGTTTTAAAGTTTTGTTATATTTTTTAATGTGCGCGGCCTATATAAGGTAAAGGCCCGAGAGCTTGTGTAAGTAATGTTTTTTTATGTTTTAAAAATGCACAACAGAGTGCGAAACTTGTAATACACAGTGAATGTATTTTGCACAGCAGTGCGTGAAAGAAAAACACAGCAGTGTTATTTTATAGAGACAGAGAGTTAGTTTTTTTTTGTGTGCACTGTGTTGGTAGTAGTCACAAATTTCTGTAAATCCCTCTGTGTGAGGAAATCTGTAACAGTTTTTTTTGAGTGAATGAAATAGTTTTTCAAGTGCAAAAATCTGTCTCCAGTGAAGAATTTTTTTTTTTATTTCTCTGTGTTAAAGAGGAGAGTATTACTCTCTCCATTGTCTGTTCTAGAATTTTCAATATTCCAACATAGAAAAGCATCCCTGAGGATTGTTTGTGGAAAAGGTTGCTTAGAAAACACTTGCCGGACAACGATTTGCTATTGCCCACTCAAATGAAAATCACTTTGTTTGTCATCTTGTTTGTGACAATGACGTTGTTGTTTGCCACAGGCAGGCAAATCCATGGGATTACTAATAAGGGAATTAATGTTGATTCTTCCGTTGAACTAAAGGGCGCAACAGTGGAAGGTTTAGCCCCGCGGCAATTGCTTCCACATAGTCTACTGGCTAATTCCCATGTCCATGTTTCAAAACTGCCACCTTCTTCGAAGGTGGAGGTAGCATGACATTCTTGTGGCCCTCATCATGACAAAAATGTTCCATGTCCACCTAATTGACTAATAAAGAAGGCAACCAATATTTACTGTGTTATTGATTTATTATTGAGTGAGGTTGTCTATGTAAGCTTTGGATTGAAGTAAATATATTATCTAGATATTGATTTATTATTGAGTGAGGTTGTATATGTAAGCTTTGGATTCAAGTAAATATAGCATTTAGATATAAACATATATAGTCAAGATCAATAATATCATAGATATTAATTGTCAAGAAAGAAAGATCATCCCATAAAAGTGAATGCATGGCAATGCAGGGATAATGAGGAATGTCATAGTCTAACTAGTCTGTGTTTTTTGGAAATCATGGAAATTCAGACAAGATTTTAATAAAATTCGATAGAGATTTTTGAAAATCTAGATTGCATATGTCAAACTTCAAGATTTTGGGTTCTTTTGAGATTTTTGATGGTGCTGAATCTATTTCTACTCTCAAAAAGACTTTTGATGTTGCTGAATCCATTTCCATCATCAAAAACTATTACTACAAAATTTCTTGAATTTTTTTACCCAGATTCCAATAACTTTTGAGAAGCGATTCCTCCGCCTCCATTCCATTCCATTTCATTCCTACCGAAAAGCCCAAATCAGCAGATCTGCCCGGTTTGATGGTTTAGTTCCGTTATAAACCCCAGGGCCTTCTCTCACTAGCATATATTTTGATCTTTCGCGTTTTTTCCTTCGTGTTCCTCTCTATTGTTATCTACGTTCCCTGTTCTGAAATAAAAAAATAAATATAAACACTATTTTTTTAATTATAACGTATTGACGAGCTGTTTGGAATGATATAAATTAAGAGGTTCTTGATTTATGTGAAAAAAGGCAAGTCGCTAATATTCTTTTTTCCTATGAACTGCCTATTTCTTATGACGTGTTTCAAAGGAAACTGATATCCTTCTGTCTTAAAATAAAGATCGTCATCATAAGGTTCTAGGTTTTATGTCATGGATAAATCATTAAGTATGTAGTTTCTACCTTCTATTTTTAAATGTTCTCTCTTAGTATGTTAAATTATCTTATAATGATATTATTTAAATTATTATAAATGAGTATTTTAAATATTAAATATTTTTTATTTTTCTACATTACTTCATACTACATATTTTACATTTTCAAAATTAAAAGTTATATATCTTTATCTTAATTTCTTCATAGATTTTGTTTGTTTAATGCAACAACTATTATGAATAAATACTTAATATATAAGAAAAAATAATATAAAATATAAATAATTTTTTAAAATTACTCTAAACTTTGGTCAATATTATAGAAAATTTAAATGTTAAATTATTATATTTAAGTTGGAGGGTAAATTTGGAATTTTATAAAAGTTAGAATTTTAAAAAATAAAAATATTATAGGAAGGTAACTTATTTTACTTAAAGAAATTATAAGTAAATTTCTTTTTTGACTAGTATAAAGAAGAAAACTATTATTACTAAAATAAAAACAAATTGTTATTAGTTTCAAAGGAAATCATGATATTGAAATTTCTAAAACAAAAATTGATAAATTTTGTGATACAAAGATGAATTATAAATAGAAAAAAATATATTTTAATTTTAAAATATTTATTATAATACTAACTTTTATACACTTTTAAGTCATAAAATTATAATAACTCTTGAATTCTTATTTTAAAACTTTTAAACATATTTCTTATAATACCAAAGTTTATATACTTTTAAGTCATCCAATAATAACCACTCTTGAATTTTTATCTTAAAACTTTTAACTAAGATAATGGAATTTTAAGGGAAATGCACTAATTCCTTGTTTATGGAGATTTTAATCATCATGCTCATCTTCATTAAGAGTTTTTATTGAAACGATACTCAAAAATAATATCCTTAAGTGAATTTTGGTTTGAGAAGAGCTCTTCCTATTGATTTATAACTCATATTCATGCTAAATATCAATGAAAATAAAAGTTTTGATATTTCATAATGTATTAATATTCATGAAAAAGAATTTCAAGTAAAAAAGATGAGGTTTCAGTATTTTTGGTTTCTAGTTAAATATGATTATGAGAGCGATAAAACATGTTAATAAATTTATATATTTTTGATTGTTCATGGAAAAATTTTACATTGTTAAATTAATACACATAAAAAATCTAACCATGATGTAATTCCATTGTTAATATTATTAGATTACATCACTCATAATAAAAAGGTTTTGGAATACACAACATCGAATTATTTATACTCTAAATCTTGTCAAGTAATTTGTAAGAGAAATTTAGAGAACAATCAAGGTATACAATACAAAAATTCAAAACAATGTGGACCATCTATTTGAAAGAATTAGAATAATTCTAAATGTTTGAACAATTTATTAATAAAGATTATTTCCATGCTAGTTATAGAAACATAGAACCAAGGAACACGTATAGGAAAGTATTTAAGTGAAATTTCAATAACCTTGAGCTTAGACACAACATCAAAATCTTGAGAAATATTATATGATTGGGAGAGTTTAATTAAAGAGATGAAACCACGTTGTATTTCCTTTGATGGTGATTTTTATAGGCCATTTTGTCACATCAACCCAAAAGGCCTGAAAACTGGATCAATTAATATCCATGAACACTTTGACATAATCCCTTCACAAATGCTTGAGCATAGTTTCTCCAAAAATTATGAGTTTATGGGATTAATTTCTCAAAGCACTGCTTTTAACCCTAATGCTCCTTGCACTCGTGGTCACCTATGTTTAGTGCATGTTGCAGGCTTACCCACCTGCATTGATAAACACGTGTTTCTTCCTTCTACAGGTGCACTGATTCTAGAAATTTGGGGAAAATAAAAATATCTCTGAAGCTTCCTATTCTAGAAACTTCTAAGGTAGTTTTAACTATTTATCTTGGATAGAGAGCTCGAATTCCTATCTGATATTCTCTTGGAGACCTTATCCCTTATCCCTTGATCTTATTCTCCCAACATATATGGATCCCAAGTCGATAACGGTAAATCCTAAACTACCAGACTCATTGTTACACGTCATTTTGTCACCATGAAATTTGACGATCAATATCGATCTATCGCCATTCATACTCATGCTTCCTTAGAAGTCAAACATTTATATTCCTTAACTAAGTATTGGAAACTAGGAAAATAGCTCTTAAGTACTCTTAAAGATGAGCTGTTCACTTATTTTGGTCACGTCATGTGCATGCACAACTATTACTTAGCTTACATGTGGATATCTGTGCTATGTTTTCCATAAAATAAAGTAAAGGAAAAAAGTAACTTCTAGAAGCATAGTTGGACGCATATTCTTCCAACTAAAAGCTTCCTGAGTCACGCTAGTTCGAGCTATATCCCTCCAATCATGGAACTTATCCCCTTGGATAAAGGAACACTAATCCCCTCATTTGAGGATCACGCCCCTCTATTGATGGATCTAAAACCTCCTCAATCTCTCCTATAAATTGAGCTGAAACTTCAGGGTTGGGGGGTTCACTTATGATAATCTTATGTTGGTCGTTCTAGAGTGGAAAGCTTATTAAACCAAGGAGGAAGATTGGAAAGGCATACAAGAGGAATCTGCACGACATCAAGGCACGACTTCTTCGGGACAAAAGGCAAGGTTTTCATCAAACATCTTGTAGCAAGGTAAGAGCATTATCCTCTCCTTTCTTCTTTTGATAATCTAGATACTAATAGCTTAGGGAAAGATACATTCACATGTATGTTTGTTTCTATTGATCTGTTAGGATACTAGGGTGATCACTCTTGTCCGCAAGAGAGATTTATTTGGGTAACAAATTGGCAACTCCATTGGGGAACGACTTGGGATTTATTGGTTTTTTTTTGTTTAGCTCTCCGATTTTTCTAGTTTGACTATGTTTGAGTGTTGTTGGGTTTATGAATTGTAGATCCTCTAAAATAGAATGCCTTGTGTTTATTTCTTTGAAATTTTCTCTCCCTACGCAGTTTTGTTTCATAAAAAAAGCACATTTTTGTGCAAATTTTCAGTTTAATACATTGTGCATTTGCACTGGTTTTCACTGACTACCTATGCACCCCTTGAGAATTTTTGAAAAAAAAAAATTTCTCTCCCAAATTTTGATGATTGATTTCTAGAGGTTCAACCTGGCTTATACCAACCCTTAGAGTATGTTTGTGAACTCATATTAATTGATTGGGTGTTTAGAACTTTATTTTTTGATAAATTATTAATTTTATTTCATTTGGTCATTACTTCAAGGTCTGTCTCGGTTTCTTAGCAATTTTTGCATAGTTTTTCTTTCGTTTTTGCAAAAAAAATCTCTGCCTCATTTGCCGGGGGGGTGTTAAATTGTGTCTTGGTGTTAATAGCCTATGAGTGTTTTTATATTTTACCTTTGGAATTTTCACCCAAATTTCTTTACTTACACTTGATTGGTTCATTAGATTACATCAGTGAAGGAAAATACTCTTGTTGTTCTTTCGTTGATTTGGAATCATCTTGTGTTTGAGAATTATCTTGCATAGATTACATTTGCAAAATTATAATTTTCATTTTCAGAATATGAACGAAAAATTTTCATAGATTACATTTGCATAGTTTTCAAGTGAATTGTGCATAGATTACAACTGCATAGTTTACATTATGGAAAAAAAGCCATAGATCTAGTTAAGTTTCTTTGATAGTCTTATTAAGGAAAATTACTTATCCTTACAGTTTTGGGTTTTGAATTTTTGTTGGTTTGTTGATCTATAAAAAGAGAGTCTTTCGCTGCAAGAATTGCTTGTGTGAATCTCTTTTCTTTTAGTGAATCTCATCATATATTCATTTATTCCAGAGTTATTTCATCAATTGAAAAGATAATGCCTCTCATTGATAGTATTGAATTGAATTTGCATGCTTTTATGCTTGTTTTAAACATAAAAATAAAATACAAAAAATCTTCTTTAAATTGATTAGAATTATTATTTTCTTTCTTAAATTAGTACATTAGAGAATTGTATATTTTCTCTTATTTATCAATTTTTGCATTGTTGGAAGTGAATGGAACGTCTCTCCTTACTTTAGTTAGATTCATCGAAGTGAAAATATTACATTATCATATTTAGAGACGTTAGGTGTGAATTGTGAATTTTAATAATTAATATTGTTAAATTGTTAATAAAATTCACTGAAACTGAAATTAATGGAAATAGTTTCGGAATTCGTCAACCAAGGAATCCATGTTAATGAGAATCCTAGTCCTTTTTTCTTGCTTTGGAAATATAGGTCCTCCTCACATGACTACATTTTCATTACCTGGATTTACCATAGGTTTACCAATATGGTTATTTTAAACTTCCTTGGCCTCAAATACTAAAATTTTTCCACCTTAACCAGATACTTCACCTCAATAGAGTTCACTATCTCAACGTCACCAACCTCATGTTGACCCTTTACCTTCTTCGCCCAACATGTCTTCCTCCCTTTCTTCTTGTTCACTTGGTAAAATACTTGATGTTGGTAGACATGTGACTAAGAAGAAGAATAAATGGAAGAAGAAGAAGAAACAAGATAAGAAATATGTCAACCAACCAACCATGGCTGTAAGTATTGGTAATGTTGAGGAAACCTACAACATGCATCATAAGCCCAAGTACCCTTGCAAAATTTGTAAGGGTGAAAACTTCCTTATCAATTGTCCTCATATTCCTAAGGTATTGGAAGTATGGTTTGAAAATTCTTATCAACTTACTATTGATCCGTCAACCAGTGATTGTCAAGTTTCAGGGAAAAACGGTAAAGTTAGGTTTCCTTGTAAGTTGTCCAAAGGGAGTCATCATACTCACCTTTTCCCTCATACGGACGAAGCCTCAAAGTTTTTGGGAAACCTTACTATTCCATAGCAAAAACTTCTAACTGGTTACCATAAAATTTCTCCCAACCTATAGTTATTTGACGAAGTGATTGATCTAATTCCAAGCACAGTCAATCCCACTCTTCCATTGGAGAGTGAAACACATATCAATCAGGTTAATGAACCATTAGTTAATCAATTGGTCGACTGTATTTCACATTTGGTCGATTCGAATCTCCCTGTAGAGAGTGAAATTCATACCACAGGTTCTTCTTGTTACTTCATATTCTTCTACACTAGGGGACATTTCACCTTTTTCTACATAACCCCCTCCAAGTACTGAGGTCTTTTCCTTCGATTGGAGTAGACTCACGTAACCTCATCTTCCTTCTTCCATCCATTTCCAAATAATTTTTAAGGCTTGTGGTAAGAATGTGCATCACAAAAATGTAGATATAGGTTCTTTTGTTAGTATTTTATTCTCGACTTCTTAGAAAGATTTGGGTTACCATCATCTTGTGCATGTTACACATAATATGTCGCCTTTTAATAGAACCATTAGTGAACCTTTAGGGATATTTCCTAAGTTTCCTAATACTATGGAAGGTAAAACTATCTGTATTGATCTTATGGTAGTTCAAGGCCCCTTGGATTCATTTGCACCTTGGGCGAGACTATGTTTATGCCATGAATGTTATCGTATCGACACGCTTTCGCATGATGTATTTCCCTCACAATGAAACCATTGTGATTCTTGACAAACTTTAATTAATTAATCTTGACTCGATTACTAGTCATTCAACATCCTTGAATGTTCCTTATATTGAAGTGGTATACACCCCGCTATAGGTTAATTATGTGGCAGCCAGTCCCATGTTTTCAGTTACCGATGCAAGCGACCCCCTCATTGTTTGCTCATCTTCTTTTGACTTAGATCTGGTAATTGAGATGGTCAACCCTATGGGGGTATTTGAACGCAATGTTATTATCCTTATTGAGTCCCTTGACATATGTTCCTTCTAGAGAACTATTCTTCCATCTAATGAAGACCTCGTGGAAGCCATGATCAAGGTGTGTCCTTTGACATGTGTTTCTTTCAGTTAGAAGACACGATCAAGGTTTACATGAGGATGGTTCTTTTACTGTGTCAAAATAGTTAAAAAATGAAACAAGTTCCCATGAGGATGGTTCTTTTACTTTGTCAACCTCGTTAAAAAATGAAACAGGTTCCCATGAGGATGGTTCTTTTACCGTGTCAACCTGGTTAAAAAATGAAATAGTCCCATAAGGATGGCTCTTTTATAGTTTCAACCTCGTTAAAAAATGAAACAGGTTCCCATGAGGATAGTTCCTTTTACTGTGTCAACCTCGTTAAAAAATGATACAAATCCTCTCCTAATAAATCAAGTATTTGACTAGATCACTTAAATATCAAGTTGAGTCTTTCAGCTGATATCGTAAATGAGCCTTCATTCCATGCAGCTATTAGGTGAATTAAATGAAGCTTGGGGGGCATGTTCCCTTGTGGGTTATTCTTGGGGGGCATTGAAACTTATCTCAAACACGGTTTTCTCTGTTTCAATATTATGTAAAAATGAAACCACTCTCAAACACAATTTTTCCTTTGTTTCAAGCTTGTATGAAAATGAAACCTATCTTGTGTCCATTTCAATTATTATTCTCAAAACTCGTTAAACTCATGAAAATCCCAAGTTTCTTTTTCTATATTTCATGCTCATAAAACACATGAAAATGTTGAGTTCTTTCAATATTTTCATGCTCGTTAATTAAATTGAAATTTGGTGATATGAGTACATTTTTATCACTTTTCTGGATTGGTTAAAACTTATGAAAAAGAAAAACCTTGGAGTTCTCTTTTAAGCCCTTTTCAAACTCTCTAAACATGAAAATATTATCGAGCACTTGACTATTCGAACTCATTAAAATAAATGAATAGTTGTCTACTCAGTATAAGTTTACCCCTTTTCTGGACTGAACTAGACTATTTACGAAAAAGGCATACGTTGACTAAGCATGGTTAATAGAGTTCTCGCCTACATTATTTTATCATTTTTTGGGTTTGAGAGACTAAATTTACAAAAAATAACACTATGGATTTTGTTTATTTTTTTCTTTTGACTCCCTAAAATTGAAAAACAACGAGTTAATCCTATGTTGGACTTGTTAAAATTAAACATTACAAGACCCTTCAATCACAACAGGACCGAGCAACTCCTTCTTACTGTTTGTTAAAAATACTAAGATGGACTCATCCGAAGGATGATCTTACACAACAATAAAATGGTATCCTCCTCAAGCATGAAAAAAATAAAGAGGTACTTCCTAGTAATGGTGGGGGGGCGGGGGGCCGGGGGGGGGGAATTGAGAAAAAGAATCCATATCTTATACTTGTTTTAGAAGGAGCATGTCACTCTTGAACATGACACTTTGTCACAGTCGTGTCTCGGTTGGGTAATCCTTTTGCCTTACATTTAATAAAAAATTCTTCAGCTAGTTTTGGGTATTATCTTTAAGTCAAATGTTGCCAAGTCATTTACAATGTCATTATGTGTTCAAGAGAAAGTTCAACTTCAATTCATTATTCATTGCAAATATTTGTCTCCATTCGCATTGAGCATCCTTGAGTTAATCCTTGCAAAATATTTCTTCAAAACTTGACATAATGGTTTTGCGTCATAGGCCCTCCTGCAACAGATCACTTCCTATTGATTTCATCTTCTTATCTATGAATTTGATCTAGAAATCTTATCAATACCTTTAAATCTTTATGCCTTAATGGAACATTTCTCACCTTTGACGATAGGTTTTCATTATTGGCCTTTGATCGAATGACTCTATGAGTGTTCGACTGCAAATCATTCATTCACATTTCATATATTGTACTGAGGTACTTTGAGAGCCATTGTCATTAGATGAGTTTTATCTCACACTTATTAACGATTTTCATCATTGACTGGTAATCAAGTGGTTTCTACCATGTTCGACTTCGAAACAATCAATCTGATGATTATATTCGTACTAGTTTGAGAAGCGAGAATCAAGACATTGGATCTATTTTCAACCATCCAGGCTGTGAGGAGTTATTTATTCATGTTTCTGTAGACTAATTGATAATAGATGGTTGTGTCCATACTGTGTCTACTATTGATGTAATTCTAGGTCACTTTTGTAGTAGGACATAGTGTTGGTTTTGCTCTGAGTATGGGAATTCCAACCTCAATGATGATTATATATTTCCATTTAATTTTATTTACAAATTTTTCACTGATGTCTCCAATCCAATCCTTGGTATGATCAATCACTTCACTCTCTTGAAATATTTTCTCAGACTTCGCGCTTAAGGGGGTAATCTGTTACACGTCATTTTGTGACCATGACATTTGACGGTCAATATGGATCTATCACCATCCATACTCATGCTTCCTTAGAAGTCAAACATTTATATTCCTTAACCAAGTCTTGGAAAATGGGAAAATTACTCTTAAATACTCTTAAAGATGGCTTGCGCACTTTTTGCGGTCACTTCCCATGCATGCGCGTCTATTACTAAGCTTACCTGTGGATATATGTGCTCTTTTTTCCATTAAAACTTGCACACACCATTTCAAATAAATTAAAGGTGAAAATTAACTTCTAGAAGCATAGTTGGATGCATATTCTTCCAACCAAAATCCTCTTGAGTCATGCTAGTTTGAGCTATATCCCTCCATTCATGGAACTTATCCCCTTGGATCAAGGAAGCCTAATCCCATCATTTTAGGATCCCACCCATCTATTGGTGGATCTGAAACCTCCTCAACCTTTCCTATAAATTGAGATGAAACTTCAGGGTTATGGGGTTCACTTATTATAATCTTATGATGGTCATTCTAGAGTGGAAAGCTTGTTAAACCAAGGAGGAAGATTGGAAAGGCATATAATAGGAATCTGTATGACATCAAGGTTTGGCTGTAAGATTGATCTTGATATTCTTGATAATAAATTTGGATAATTTTTCTCATTGTGTTATTTTTAGATTTATTAAAAAAATGACAATTGTTAATCTCCTTGATCATTAAGTTAAGCTAGTATTTTGATTATTACATACTACAAATGCTTTTGATTCTTTTCATGTTTGTGATTGCAGGTTTCTTCTCAGCATTGAATGACATCTTTGAGATAAAATACAAGGCCTTCATCAAACATCTCGTTCAAAGGTAAGAGCATTGTCCTCTCTTTTTTGTTTTTGATAATATAAATGATAATATCTTAGGGAAAGATATATTCACATGTCTGTTTGTTTCAAGTTATCCATTAGGATACTAGGGAGATCACTCTTGTCTACAAGAGGGATTTATCCAGGTAACACTCATCCTATAAATTTATTGCCTCCCATAAGGTATGGGTTGGCTTTTCAAGATTTTTAGTGCCCTCATGTTGCTGCTTTAAACCTAAAGGAGTCATCAAATTCATGCATTCACTAGGACATTTGGCCCAATTTACGATGGCCAAAATGTCACTCTTGAGGCAAAGAGGCATCGCAAGAGTGACACTTTGAGGTGGGGAAAAATGTCGTTTCCTGTCCCATCATAATTCCAACACTTCTAATAATTTTTTGTACGACGACAATAATTCCAACATTCTTTTTTCGTACTGAAATTTTGATGCTTCTAATATTTTGTCCCTCTTCCAATGCTTCCAATATTTTGTCCCTCTTCTGACATTTCCAAGTTTTCCTCGCTCTTCCGACACTTCTAATTTATGTCCCTCTTCCGACGTTTCCAGGTGGTCGTCACACTTTTTACATTACTAAAATTTTGTTGCTCTTCCAACGCTACCAAAATTTTGTCACTCTTCTAACATTAACAAAATTTCATCTCCCTTCTGGCATTACCAAAAGTTCATCGCTCTTCCGACTTTACCAAAATTTCCACGCTCTTTTGACGTTACCAAAATTTCTTCGCTATTTCGACGTTACCAAAATTTCGTCGCACTTCCGATGTTACCAAAATTTCATCACTCTTCCGACGTTGAAATGTCAGAATACAGATGGCAAAAAACATATAAGGAAAAAAAATGTTTATCTTTGTGTGCCATGCATTAGTTGGTTTGTTTTAACAATTTATTATTAATACAAATTTGGCTTGGTTCATGGCTTTGTTGTGTCCTCTCTTCTATGATTGTAAGCTAATCAGTGTGCTCGCGTGGGAAGGTCTGCTCATTTTACTACAAAGTTTTTATTTGTATTTTATCATTATAGTTTGTGTTTGTGATTTGAATATTTCATTACAGTACTGATGTTATTTCCTGTAGCATTATATTTTGTTGAAATGCATCATTATATACATTGTATTTATGACTGTGTGGATGAATGTGTATGATCGAATTTTAGAATTATTAAAATTGTATCGAAATTACCCAAACGACCAAGATGGTTATTTGGAATTTAGTAATTATCGATTATGTAATAATTCAGCTATTGATCAAGATGGTCATTAAATTTGTGAGTTCAAATGTTTGACATTGATCAACGTTAACTTCAGTTTCGACACCAACAAATATGTTTCAAAAGCGCTAGTCAAGACATCTTCAAGTTGACCTGTGACAAAAAACAATAAGTTTGTCAAAAGAGTTATGTAATCACACTTGTGCTAATATTAACTGTAAAGGTCAAAATGTTGGTATTTCACTTTGTAAACCTTATTGGATGAAAAAATATCCTAAGATAAAAAGGACTAAGTTTAAATCCTAAATCCTAGGTTCAAGTCCTAAGGACTAGCGCTAAGTGTCAGATTAAAACACATTTAATTTGTTGTAAAGGCCTAAATCTATTCCTAGGACTAAATGTCAATCAAAGTCCTAGCATAAAGTCTATGGTCTTAAAGTCCTATTCCTAAGTTTCATAAACTTATGGACTTAAACCTCCTAGCACAATTTTTAAACCATAAACCTTTTTTATTAAGGTTCGGATGATGGGTAGGAAACCCATGATATAAAGTCTTAGTATTAAGGTTGGGTTAATACTATGTTGTAAAAACCTTACGTAAGGGTTTCGGACTATGTCAAAGTTCGGAAGATTAGTTTAAAACCTTACCAAAAACCTTATTAAAGGTTCGGAGGATGATTGGTCAAAAACCTTTTAAAGGTTTGAATGTCGGGTTTAAAAACCATTGTGTATAAAATTTATGTTAAAAGTTTCAAATGGGTTTTATAAAACCTATGATATAGCGGAAAGGTTGAAGACTTGGCGCATAGGTATAAAACTATGGCTCAGGTTATGTTTTATATACAAACCTTTGTAATTAAAACACCACAGTTTTAGCTCCTGACCGTAGTGGAAAGTTGTCCAAATCGCAGAGGTAAACTGCGTCGGAGTCTTGTGACCAGATTTGTAAAGACCGCAATGAATCTGGGTTCTGAGCTGTCGGGGTTTCATGTGATAGGTTTGCAGTTGATAGATGTCAAACCGCATCAGATAAAAATGTTACCAAAACTGTCGGAGTGACCTCCAGAGTCAGAACCATCAGTGGTTAAGCCGAAACCCTGGAGTCAAGACTGCGGATAAGACCGTAACCGCCGGAAAGGATCTTTGTTCACATATCCAATTACTCCACCCGGTTTGTGTTGTCTACCTGTTTAGTAAGTCATTTGATATATCCAAAGTCTAAAATGGGTATTTTAATTTAAATATAGTGCTATGGTAATACAACTTATCCATAGTTTCATGAATGAGTTTTGATTCGAAGACCTCATCACCAAATTATCTCAAACAAATTGCTAATTACAACATACAGAGATTCGAGGCAGCTTTGTGAAGCCATGAAATTATGTACTCCTAATATATAAAGGAAAGTATGTTTTATTTCAAGAGAGGAGTGAGAGGAGAGACCTCATGAGAGGAGGTTGAGGAGAGTTTTCCATACTTCAAGAAGAAGTAAGCACTCTTAAGAAGGCAGAAGATATAATTGGTGGAGAGTTTCTCATTGCAGGTTTATTGAAGGAGCAAAGGCCATCCTACTTGCATAAAGTCAGTATCGAAGTACATTGATGATTGACGAGATCAACTTCGAATTTCTAAAACTCTTTCAGCCACCATCCAATCAAAGGTCCATAAAGCTTCAGTTCTTAGTGTTTTTTATGTGAAAATCATCCATGTCTTTTCTTAATTGTTGAAAGAAAAGAGTTGATATCAGTTAGCCTATTCAAGGGATTGTCCATATTTGCAACATCAGTAGTGCAACTGATGATTCATTTTAGCACATTTCTCTTGGCTTAAAGAATACAATGGATGCACATTTCTGAGGCGGACCTGGAGATGTAGTCCAGGAGGGACGAACTATGTCACAAAATTCTTTATCTTATGGTATTGCTTAGGTGATTGATGTGAAATTGTTCAATCTAAACATACATAGATTATTTCATGTCTAAACAGTTAATGCATATAATAACCGTTCAGTAATATTGCCATTCACATTTTGTACAAGAACGAGGAAAGATCTTGGTAAATTTCTCCATTTTAAGAACCTAAATGTTAATCTCTATAAAGTTCTATAGAAAGAGTTTGTAGAGGGCTAGGTAGCCTCTGGATCACATCCTTTCTTTAAGGGTGACATATCCTGTAAATGCCCCTACAGTCAATCTCTGAAATAGAATTAAGTAACTCAGGTCTTTTCCAGATTAGCGTAACAAATAGGAGATTTCTGATTTGATTCTTTTATCAATATTGGTATATAAGAAAAACCTAAAATTGATTTCATATTATTTAATTTTGTGTTGTATAATTCTCCATCTCTCTTTTTTGTTTGGGTTAATCCATTCATATAACATGCGATTTAAATGAAGTGTTAACCTTTGAAATCAATTATGCATCACATGTAATGTGTGTGTTGAGTCATATATTGTTTCCTTTGGTTTCACATAAAGCTCATACAATTACATTAACCTTTGGAACTCGAATTATTACTCTATCATTGGTGTAGCAACACATACACTTTGAATTGTATGAAGGAGAAACAATATTGATTTATATATTTCATATCAAGGATTTGATACTCTGTTTACATAATAAATTAGTATTAGACACTAGGATTGACCTGTTGCCTAAAAAAATTATAGTTTACAGTCAATATTGAATATGTTCCATCATCATCTCAAAGAAACATGAGATCACAAAAGGATCAACAAAAAATCATACCAAACCATAGATGAAAAAAAATGAGTTTATTTGTTGTTTTTCGTTTAACTCTCCGATTTTTCTAGTTTGACTATGTCTGAGTGTTGCTGGGTTTATGAATTGTAGATCCTCTGAAATAGAATGCCTTGTGTTTTTTCTTTGAAATTTTCTCTCCCTACGCGGTTTTGTTTCATAAACAAAGCACATGTTTGCGCAAATTTTTATTTTAATACATTGTGCACACGCACTAGTTTTCACTGACTACCTATGCACCCCTTGAAATTTTTTGAAAAAAATAATTTTCTCTCTCCCAAAGTCTGATGATTAATTTCTAGAGGTTCAACCTAGCTTATACCAACCCTTAGAGTATGTTTTTGAACTAATATTAATTGATTGGGTGTTTAGAACTTTATTTTTTGATAAATTCTTAATTTTATTTCATTTGGTCATTACTTCAAGGTTTGTCTCAGTTTCTTAGCAATTTTTGCATAGTTTTGCTTTCGTTTTTGAAAAAAAAACTCTCCCTCATTTGCCAAGGGGGTGTTAAATTGTGTCTTGGTGCTAATAGCCTTTGAGTGTTTTTATTTTTGACCTTTGGAATTTTCACCCTAATTTCTTTACTTACACTTGATTGGTTCCTGAGATTACATTAGTGAAGGAAAATAATCTTGTTGTTCTTTCGTTGATTTGGAATCATCTTGTGTTTGAGAATTATCTTGCATATATTACATTTGTAAAGTTAGAATTCTCATTTTCAGAATATGAACGAAAAATGTGCATAGATTACATTTTCATAGTTTTCAAGTGGATTGTGCATAGATTACAACTGCATAGTTTACATTATGGAAAAAAAACCATACATTTAGATAAGTTTCTTTGATAGTCTTATAGAGGAAAATTACTTATCTTTACAGTTTCTGGTTTTGAGTTTTTGTTGGTTTTTTTATCTATAAAAAAAGAGTCTTTTGCTGCAAGAATTGGTTGTATGAATCTCTTTTCTTTTAGTGAATCTCATCATATATTCATTTATTCCAGTGTTGTTTCATCAATTGAAAATATAATGCCTCTCATTGATAGTACTTATTTGAATTTGCATGGTTTTATGCTTGTTTTAAACATAAAATAATAATAATAACAATAATAATAAATAAATTCTTCTTTGAATTGATTAGAATTATTATTTTCTTGCTTAAATTAGTGCATTAGAGAATTTGTTATATTTTCTCTTATTTATGAAATTTTGCATTGTTGGAAGTGAATGGAACATCTCTCCTTACTTTAATTAGGATTCATCGAAGTGAAAATATTACATTATCATATTTGATTGCATTTAGTTTTGGGTAAGGTCAAAACACCACTACTTTCATATGCATTTACCTTTTGAGTAAGCAACAACCTAATAACAATATGCTAATTAAAATTAATCTAGAAAACTTCACATTTTCTAGGGCTCATTCCACCAATTTAGATCAGGTTTAGAGTTTTGGAACATGGTAGTAGATAACTTTCCAAAGAAAATAACCAAACAATAGTATCTTGCGGTAGGGAAAAAATCCAATTGTTGCAATTTTGCTCTAGGAAGCTCTTCTTAAAAGAGTCAAGCATGAGGTCATATCAAACCCAGTGGAGTAATTGTGATGACTTCATTGGTAAAGATAAAATATGTCCACGCATTACAAACGGCAAACCTCGGATTAACCATTGTCTAGGAGCCCAGGATCACTTGTTAGTAAACCTCCTATTTACCATGTCGAAGAAATTTCAAGGGGATTGAGCTTTGATACTCTGCCCTTGCATTGATATATGGCCACAGACTACTCCCCTAGGTTTGATTGTCTCAGTTGGTAACCTCAGTGGCTATAATCTTAGAATTTTTCCCAAGGTGATGATGGAGGGAAGGTCCCACTGTACCTGGTACAGATATTGACTAGACTCATTTGGGCTCTTTGGAGGGTAATCTTCACTCGAGATGGCATAGTGGAGTTACTTGCACCAGACCATTTCATTAAGTAGGTTGTCAGGGAAACTAGTTCCATTCGCTAATTTTTCACATTGATCTTTGTACCGTGAAAACAAACTGTTTGTGTGTGGTTTCACTCCTAGATTTTATAACACGTATTAATTTGTCTTTTTTTACTTTTTAGAGACCTTAGGTGTGAATTGTGAATTTGAATTATTAATATTTTTAAATTGTTAATAAAATTCACTGAAACTGAAACTAATGGAAATAGTTTCGGAATTCACCAACCAAGGAATCCATGTTAACGAGAATCCTAGTCCTTTTTTCTTGCTTTGGAAATGTTGGTCCTCCTCACATGACTAAATTTTCATTACTTGGATTTACCATAGGTTTACCAATATGGTTATTTTCAACTTCCATGGTCTCAAATACACAAATTGTTCCACCTCAACTGGATACTTCACCTCAACAGAGTTCACTATCTCAACGTCACCAACCTCATGTTGACCCTTTACCTTCTTTGCCCAAAATGTCTTCCTCCCTTTCTTCTTATTCTCTTGGTAAAATCCTTGATGTTGGTAGACACGTGAGTAAGAAGAAGAAGAAACAAGAAAAGAAATATATCAACCAAACAACCATGGCTGTAAGTATTGGTAATGTTGAGGAAACCTACAACATGCATCGTAAGCCCAAGTACCCTTGCAAAATTTGTAAGGGTGACAACTTCCTTATCAATTGTCCTCGTATTCCTAAGGTATTGGAAGTATGGTCTGAAAATTCTTATCAACTTAATATTGATCCATCAACCAGTGATTGTCAAGTTTTAGGGAAAAAGGGTAAAGATAGGTTTCCTTGTAGGTTATCCAAAGGGAGTCATCATACTCACCTTTTCCCTCATATGGACGAAGCCTCAAAATTTTTGGAAAACCTTACTATTCCATAGAAAAAACTTCCAACTGGTTACGATAAACTTTCTCTCAACCTATAGTTAGTTGACGAAGTGATTGATCTAATCCCAAGCAGAGTCAATCCCACTTTTCCATTGGAGAGTGAAACACATATCACTCAGGTTAATGAACCATTACTTAATCAAGTGGTAAAATCTACTTCACATTCGGTCGATCACACTTTCCCTGTAGAGAGTGAAATTCATACCACAAGTTCTTCTTGTTACTTCATATTCTTCTACATTAGGGGGCATTTCACCTATTTCTACATAACCCCCTCCAAGTACTGAGGTATTTTCCTTCGATTGGAGTAGAATCACGTAACCTCGTCTTCCTTCTTCCATCCATTTCCAAATCATTTTGAAGGCTTTTGGTAAGAATGTGCATCGTACAAATGCAGATAGAGGTTCTTTTGTTAGTAATTTATTCTCAACTTCTTAGAAATATTTGGGTTCCCATCATCTTGTGCATGTTACACATAATCTGTCGCCTTTTAACAAAACCATTAGTGAACCTTTAGGGATATTTCCTAAGTTTCCTAATACTATGGAAGGTAAAACTGTCTGCATTGATCTTATGGTAGTTCAAGGCCCCTTGGATTTCAATTTACTCCTTGGGAAAGACTACGTCTATGCCATTAATGTTGTCATATCGACACTCTTTCGCGTGATGTCTTTCCCTCACAATGAAACCATTGTGACTGTTGACTAGCTTTAATTAATTAATCTTGACTCGGCTGCCAGTAATTCAACATCCTTGAATGTTCCTTATATTGAAGTGGTATACAGCTCACTATAGGTTAATTATGTGACAACCAGTCCCATGTTTTCAGTTACCGATGCAAGCGAGCCCCTCATTGTTTGCTCGACTTCTTTTGACTTAGATCTGGTAATTTAGATGGTCAACCCTATGGGGGTATTGGAACGCAATGTTATTATCCCTATTAAGTCCCTTGACATATGTTCCTTCTAGAGAACTATTCTTCCATCTAATGAAGACCTCTTGGAAGCCATGATCGAGGTGTGTCCCTTGACATGTGTTTATTTCAGTTGCAAGACATGATCAAGGTTTACATGAGGATGGTTCTTTTACTGTGTCAAACTAGTTAGAAAATGAAATAAGTTCCCATGAGGATGGTTCTTTTACTTTGTCAACCTCGTTAAAAAATGAAACAGGTTCCCATGAGGATGGTTCTTTTACTGTGTCAACCTCATTAAAAAATGAAATATTATCATAAGGATGGCTCTTTACTATTTCAACCTCATTAAAAGATAAAATAGGTTCCACTGAGGATAGTTCCTTTTACTGTGTCAACCTCGTTAAAAAATGAAACAAATCCTCTCCTAATAAATCGAGTATTTGACTAGATCACTTAAATATCAAGTTGAGTCTTTCAACTGATATCGTAAATGAACCTTCATTCCATACAGCTATTAGGTGAATTAAATGAAGCTTGGGAGTCATGTTCCCTTGTGGGTTATTCTTGGGGGGCATTGAAACTTATCTCAAACACGGTTTTCTCTGTTTCAATATTGTGTAAAAATGAAACCACTCTAAAGCATAATTTTTCTTTTGTTTCAAGCTTGTATAAAAATGAAACCTCTCTCGTGTCCATTTCAATTATTATTCTCAAAAATCGTTAAAATCATGAAAATCCCAAGATTCTTTTTCTATATTTAATACTTGTAAAACACATGAAAATGTTGAGTTCTTTCAGTATTTTAATGCCCGTTAATTAAATTGAAATTCAGTGATATGAGTACTTTTTTATCACATTTCTAGACTCGTTAAAACTTACGAAAAAGCGAAACCTTGGAGTTCTCTTTTAAGCCCTTTTCAGACTCTCTAAACATGAAAATACTATTGAGCACTGGACTATTTGAAATCATTAAAATAAATGAATAGTTGTCTGCTCAATATAACTTTACCCCTTTTCCAGACTGAACTAGAATATTTATGAAAAAGGCATACGTTGACTAAGCATGGTCAATAGAGTTCTCTCCTACATTATTTTATCCTTTTTTGGGTTTGAGAGACTAAATTTACGAAAAATAACATTATGGAGTTTATTTATTTTTTTCATCTGACTCCCTAAAACTGAAAAACAACGAGTTAATCCTATGTTGGACTCGTTAAAATTAAACAATACAAGACCCTTCAATCATAACAGGACCAAACCACTCCTTCTTAGGGTTTTTTAAAAATACTAAGATGGACTCATCCGAAGGATGTGCTTACACAACAATAAAATGGTATCTTCCTCAAGCATGAAAAAAATAAAGAGGTACTTTCCAGTAATGGTAGGGAGGGGGGGGGACTGAGAAAAAGAATCCATCTTTTATACTTGTTTTAGGAGCATGTCACTATTGAACATGACACTTTGTCACACTCATGTCTCAGTTGGGTAATCCTTTTGCCCTACATTTAATCAAACCTCATTGAAGTCTTCGGCTAGTTTTGGGTATTATCTTTAAGTCAAACGTTTCCAACTCATTTACAATGTCATTATGTGTTCAAGAGAAAGTTCAACTTCAATTCATTATTCATTGCAAATATTTTTCTCCATTCTCATTGACCATCCTTGAGTTAATCCTTGTAAAAAATTTCTTCAAAACTTGACATAATGGTTTTGTGTCATAGGCCCTCCTGCAACAGATCACTTCCTATATACTTCATCTTCTTATCTAGAAATTTGATCTAGAAATCTTATCAATACCTTGAAATCTGCATGCCTTAATGGAACGTTTCTCGCCTTTGACGACAAGTTTTCATTATTGGCCTTCGATCGAATGACTCTATGAGTGTTCGACTGCAAATCATTCATTCACATTTCATATATTGTACTGAGGTAATTTGAGAGCCATTGTCATTATATGAGGTTTATCTCACACTTTTTAACGATTTTCATCATTGACTGGTAATGAAGAGGTTTATACCATGTTCGACTTTGAAACAATCAATCTCATGTTTATATTCGTACTATTTCAAGAAGTGGAAATAAAGACATTGGATCTATTTTCAACCATCCAGGCTAGGAGGAGTTATTTATTCATGTTTCTGTAGACTAATTCATAATAGATGGTTGTGTCCATACTGTGTCTACTATTGATGTAATTCTAGGTCACTTCTGCACTAGGACATAGAGTTAGTTTTGCTCTGAGTATGGGAATTCCAACCTCAGTAATGATTATATATTTCCATTTAATATTTTTACAGTTTTTTGACTGATGTTTCCAATCCAATCCTTGGTATGATCAATCACTTCACTCTCCTAAAATATTTTTGCAGACTTCGCACTTTAGGGGGTAATCTGTTACATGTCATTTTGTGACCATGACATTTGACGGTCAATATGGATCTATCAAGATCCATACTCATGCTTCCTTAGAAGTCAAACATTTATATTCCTTAACCAAGTCTTGTAAAATGAGAAAATAACTCTTAAATACTCTTAAGATGGCTTGCACACTTCTTGCGGTCACTTCCCATGCATTCTCGACTATTACTAAGCTTACCTTTGGATATGTGTGGTCTTTTCTCTGTTAAAACCTACACATGCCATTTAAAATAAATTAAAGGTGAAAATTAAATTCTAGAAGCATATTTGGATGCATATTCTTCCAACTAAAATCCTCTTGATTCATGCCAGTTCGAGCTATATCCCTCCAATCATGGAACTATCCCCTTGGATCAAGGAACCCTAATCCCCTCATTTTAAGATCACACCCATCTATTGCTGGATCTCAAACCTCCTCAACCTCTCCTATAAATTGAGATGAAACTTCAAGGTTATGGGGTTCACTTATCATAATCTTATGATGGCCATTCTAGAGTGGAAATCTTGTTAAACCAAGGAGGAAGATTGGAAAGGCATACAGTAGGAGTCTGTATAACATCAAGGTTCGGATGTAAGATTGATATTGATATTCTTGATAATAAATTTGGATACTTTTTCTCATTGTGTTATTTTTAGATTTATTAAAACAATAACAATTGTTAATCTCCTTGATCATTAAGTTAAGCTAGTATTTTGATTATTACATACTGCAGATTCTTTTGATTCTTTTCATGTTTGTGATTGGAGGTTTCTTCTGAGCATTGAATGACATCTTCGAGATAAAATACAAGGCCTTCATCAAAAATCTTGTTGAAAGGTAAGAGAATTGTCCTCTATTGGTTGGTTTTGATAATCTAAATGATAATATCTTAGGGAAAAATATATTCACATGTCTCTTTGTTTCAAGTTATCTGTTAGGATACTAGGGAGATCACTTTTGTCCACGAGAAGGATTTATCCAGGTAACACTCATCCTATAAATTTATTGCCTCCCATAAGGTATGGGTTTGCTTTTCGATATTTCTAGTGCCCTCATGATGCTGCTTTAAATCTAAAGGAGTCATCACATTCATGCATTCTCTAGGACATTTGGCCCAATTTATGATGGCCAAAATGTCACTCTTGAGACAGAGGCGTCCCAAGAGTGATACTTTAAAGTGGGGAAAAACTTCGTTTCCTGTACCATCGATATTCCAAAACTTCTAATAATTTTCTGTAGTGCGACACTAATTCCAACATTCTTTTGTCATGTTGCAGTTTCGACGCTTCCAATATTTCGTCCCTCTTTCGACGTTTCCAAGTTGTTGTCACTCTTCCAACGCTTCTAATTTTTGTCCCTCTTTAGATGTTTCCAAGTGGTCGTCACACTTTTGACATTACCAAAAGTTTTTCGCTCTTCCAACGCTACCAATATTTCATTGCTCTTCTGACGTTACCAAAATTTCATCTCCCTTCTGGCATTACCCAAATTTCATCGCTCTTTTGACATTACCAAAATTTCCTCGCTCTTTTGACGTTACCAAAATTTCGTTGCTATTTTGACGTTACCAAAAGTTCGTCACTCTTCCGATATTACCAAAATTTTGTCGTTCTTCCAACATTGAAACGTCGAAATACCGATGGCAACAAACATATAAG
This sequence comes from Pinus albicaulis, assembly GCA_034641835.2. Lineage (NCBI taxonomy): Eukaryota > Viridiplantae > Streptophyta > Pinopsida > Pinales > Pinaceae > Pinus > Pinus albicaulis. Next base: position 1,317,074,734 of record CM076580.1, on the reverse strand, counting down.
GAAAAACAAATGTGTAGCTTCATGTGCCATGGATTAGTTGGCTTGTTTTAACAATTTATTATTAATACAAATTTGGCTTGGTTCACAGCTTTGTTGTGATCTCTCTTCTATGATTGTAAGCTAATCAGTGTGCTCGTGTGGGAAGGTCTGCTCACTTGACTACAAATTTTTTAATTGTATTTTATCATTATAGTTTGTGTTTGTGATTTGAATATTTCATTACAGTACTCATGTTATTTCCTGTAGCATTATATTTTGTTGAAATGCATCATTATATACATTGTATTTATGATTGTGTGGATGGATGTGTAACAAATAGGAGATTTATGATTTGATTCTTTTATCAATATTGGTATATAAGAAAAACCTAAAATTGATTTCATATTATTGAATTTTGTGTTGTATAATTCTCTATCTCTCTTTTTTGTTTGGGTTAATCCATTCATATAACATGAGATTTAAATGAAGTTTTAACCTTTGAAATCAATTATGCATCACATTTAATGTGTGTGTTGAGTCATATATTGCTTCCTTTGGTTTCACATAAATCTCATACAATTACATTAACATTTGGAACTCGAATTATTACTCTATCATTGGTGTAGCAACACATACACTTTGAATTGTATGAAGGAGAAACAATATTGATTTATATATTTCATATCAAGGTTTTGATACTCTGTTTGCATAATAAATTAGTATTAAACTATAGGATTGACCTATTGCCTAAAAAAATTACAGTTTAAAGTCAATATTGAATATGTTCCATCATGATCTCAAAGCAACATGAGATCACAAAAGGATGAACAAAAACTCATGCCAAACAATGGATGAAAAAAATTGAATTAATCTTTAACACCAAGAAGGTACAAATTAATTTAAAGATAACACTTTAGCTTACAACTGATATGGATACCATGTCAACAATGCAATAAACTAAAGAAATCAATAGTTAAAACATACCATCAAATTAGCAAGAATTTGTCAATTTATTTTTATCTTCATGGGGTTTTATTAGTACCACCTGAATAACTTTCCTATACAAAAACTAATTTTTGATAGAATAGAAGCATGGTATATGGAATATTTACACTGTAGAACTTTTCTCAATAGAAGATCTGATACATTGAACAAAATACCTTCAGTTCATGACTTGACTAAGTTCGTGACCATTGGACCTTTACACACCAACAAAATTACATTGTGTCGATAGTTGTGACTTCAAAACACATGTGTTGGAGTCCCATTTAAGTGTCCATGCATACATTGAACAATGGCCTCATAAACCTTGGTATTGGAATCCTTCTATAGGTACTAGATGTAAACTGCTCACATTTTTTAAGGGGTATTTTGGCTCAAAATCATAGGGTTTTGGGGGGAAATAGGAACAAAAGGTAATGAAATGGTGAATGAAAGGGATAGCTTGTGATTCCAATTTTTAATACCATCTCCCTCGTGTTGATTTTCTTGCATTTCCTCATGAAATCCATGCAAAACTAAAAGATTGAGTTCTGTCAAAATTGTTATCATCCTTCAACCCATTTACGAAAGCCTTGCAACATTGAGGATAATGTTGAGGTGTCCTTTAGTTCTAGTCACCTTTTCCTATCACCTTTGAGATGATGATGGGACATATTCTAAAAATATGTCTTGTAACCTCCTAATCTCCAAATGTAATGCCTTTTTTTCCTCCTAGAACCTATTGTTGGAAATGTTGTCATTGATGGCAAGGGAGATGGCAAAGGAGAAGTGAAAGGAGAAGCACTTGAAACAACAACAAGGCAAAGAGAGCATGAGATATGAAGCAGAGGCAGTTTTAGAAAGGTCAGTTGATTGGAGATCAGGAGAGGCAGTAGAGGAGCTTCAAGAGCAAGGAACAACATCAGTCAAGGAGCAGAGGTATTTTATTTGAGAAACTGGTTCTGAGTGTGGGAACATATTATAGAAAGTATGAAAAGAGTGTTGAAAAGTTACCTCTTATGCACTGTAAAATATCCCCCTCACTCTGGAGAAACTGTGTGTGAAGGGTCGTGGAAATTCCTTGCATATAATAAGGAATTCGGTGTTGTTGAGTAATTGCAATAAGGGTTAATGCCAATGGTTTGATTTATAAACAATTCTGATGTGCTGAGGATATATATTGTATCATTTGAATTGAATAAAATAAGGTTTATTATAGATCTGTTTCGAACTTAGATGTGTTGTATTGATTGAATAACTTTGAAATAAGGGCTCATTCGAGATTCTGCACAATATATCTGAAGGGTCATATGGACTAAGGTTCTATCGATCGCCGGAAGGATCGATGTCACAAAAGGAGAGGCGGAACCATAGTCAAATGCATAGTGTGAATGGAGCTATGCGTCGTAACAGATGAAAGTACTGTGGTGAAATGTGATGAATAGTTATATATATATCGAAAGGAGCGAAGTATTAGAAGATGAAACTGTGATTAGAGTGAGCGGATCTCATAAAAATTAAAGGCGAATGGAACCTTGAGCGAAGAAGCGGAACCAAGACCAGATGAACAGTGACAGTGGTTTATGGTTTTCATCGCACCACCTTTACATGGTGGGTAGTATTTGAGGAGTTGGGAGCGATTCCACAGGAAGGAAGATGCGTGTCCCAGAGCAAGTTGGCAAAACCGCTCTCCACAGTGCGCCATCACACGTTAACGTTCGTACGAGGAGGTGGAGCGATATCGCCAGACACCGTAGATCTGGAAGGGAGTCATCGAACGATGGTCGTTTCACGGAGATGCATGAAGGGTAATTAGGTACGGTGTGTGTGTTTGATTGGGCAATTGGTTGTAGAGGTGGGCTTGGAGTCAAGGTTTATTATACGGTTATTTGTTTAAAACGGAGCATTGTGATATGATTGATATATATATTATATGATAAGGCGCATATGAATATTTAATGTAATGTGTGGGCCTGGATTCTAAATACGCTGAGATGGTGAGGTTATTAAATAATTTGCATATGCGTGAAGGCCTAATCAATAGTAAGCTATACTCAAGTATATTTATGTTAAGAACTGGGTTCTTAACCAAAGTTTGTTTAAATTAAATATAAATTATGACGAAGAGCGAGTGGGCCATCACCTTGAGTGTTATTCCAAAATTGAGATATTCATTAACGCCTTCATAAAGCTGAGTGCAATATAACTTATTGATCATTGGAGTCAAATTATAAAAACCAAGTATATGCAGAGACTTCTGTGTAATGGCTTGGCCAGAATATTCGAATATTAATCCGAAGTATTATGAGTTGGGTTTTTATTATGGTTTGACCACAGTTTTGAAAATGCCGAGAGTTGATTAAACCAAAGGTTCTGTAGTAGAAACTATTCAAAAGGTGTTTTCAATTTGAAGACTTTGGAAGCTATAAATCCAGATATATATAGTCTCATATGGAATATTGTAAAGATTGAAATATGAATGAATTTATATGTATGGTTTTATAACCATGGAAAAATGAAATATCCACATTAATTCATTTTTTCCCAGATTTAAAATCAGCAGTTACATATGCAGCAGGTGCACAAAAGCACAGTGAATAGGTGAATAAACAGAGGGATAAAAGCATGGTTCTGACAAAGGTAAACATAGATTACAGGTTTGACAGGTATACATACACAGGTGCACACAATTACAGTGAACCAAAGTATACAGAACAGTCACTCAACAACAGTAGAAAAGACAAATCCAGTAAATCCAAAATCCAAAAAAGGAGCTGAGTTGAATTGAGATGTAGAAGTGAAAAATGTAAATGTAAATATTTTTTTTATTGTTTATGATGCAAAGGCAAGTTTCCTAAAGAAAAGAAAAATCCCACTGTAGCATGGAAATTTGTACATATTATTATAATTCTAAATTGAGTTGGACAAGTGTTACACCATTTTTTGGTCATCTAACCTATTATCATTAGATGGACCCAAGTACACCATGTAAGACCAATTTTACCCTAAGTAAAATTGCCTTCACTATGTTAAATAACTTAATAAACCACATTTATTAGGTTGTTGATGGTCCAAAAAGGAAACCCCAAAAGGAAATATTAAACAAACCTATATTTGTTTGATTTTCCTCATGCAATAATTAATTAAACCATATTTTAATTATTATTCCCAATCATGTTTAACCCAAAAAACAAAGAAATTAATTAGATAAACCTTTATTTATCTTGTTATTTTCTAGGAAAAATTATTTAAATCTTATTTAGATAATATTCCTTGTTAAATATGACCAAATCACCCACAAATAATTAAATAAATCATTATTTATTTGATTATCTTTCAACCACTTCCTTAAATAATTAAATAAATCATTATTTGTTAAATGATTATCTTCCAACCACTTCCTTAAAAAGATAAATAAATCATTTATTTATTTATTTTTAAATGTCGAGGATTTGACCCAGTCCAAATACATTTCCCTCCAACAAATATATAAAATATTCCATAAAAGGTGGATCTAGATTTGGTTAACATTATTTTAATCATGCACCAAGATCTAGAATGACCCAATATTTTGTTATAAATAGGAGGGTTTTCCCATCATTCTTCACCTTTTGTTGCCTATTAGATCACTCTGGATCTATACACTTGGTCACATTTTTCGATCATTCGCTGTGTGAGCTCCCATTGAGCTCCTTTCTTTGCATTGGGTTTTCTACACCAACAAGAGAGATAAATCTTAGATCTGAAGTGCTGAGGACTTCCAAGAACCCATCCCACTGAGGAGAATTGGATACACCTTCTTGGTTTCCTCCCAGGTGCCCAATTAATACAAAAATTCTTTCAAAAATTGTTCTTTTCTTGTCTATTGGTATATGGAGCAAACCGTTGTTTTTACCGCTTAATGTCTTTTCATGCATAGATCTGGTTTTTTGCAGCTCTTTTCTTGTTTAACTAACCACAGATCTAAAGATATTGGCAGCCACTTTTGTTGTTAGGGCTATTAGTTATGCGTAGCTAAAGTGGTCCTTTTTCGCACACTTCGACAAAGGATTCATACTAACAAATGGCGACTCCACACAGGTTTTAAATTACGACCGCTGTCGTTTTTCATATTCCTGCATATCCAGCTACTTCAGACCCTAGGGTTTCTCTTCAGCTGTTTATTTTTCCTATTTTTATGTTGTTTTTCTCACATAAAACCCTAAAACATTAAAAATTTTAACTTCCGTGTGTTTCTGGCCCTATTGCGTAGGTAAGTGACAGCAGCTGCAACTGAGATGACAAATTTTCCGAAAATCTGCCGCCGAGACAACCGGAATGGGAGGTCGCACTTTTCAGCCCAATAAGTGCAACTTGGACCTCCAGGTCGCACTTTTCAGCCTCTTTTCTGCGACCTGCACTGAAAACAGGTCAGAACCTGCGACCTGCCAAATTTTCAGTGATTTTTCTGCAATTTTTCTGGGTTTTGCTGAAGCTTCTGTCAAGGTTTTCCAGCCTCTGTCTCAGCTCGCTTTGACCTAGTTCCGATCTATTTTTACTCATCTAAGTGGGAACCTAGCCCCCTAGGGCTTTAGTACCCTCCACTTTTTGTGGAATATTTTTAGCTGCCATGGGCGCTGTAGATCCTGCCGATGACCAAATGATTGTTTTCGACGCCCATTAATCAGAACATCCTCCTCTTCCTTCTTCCATAGCCTTCCAAATCCCAGTCAAAATCCGGAATGGCAGACCACATCATTAAAATGTGTTTAGATTCCCATTTTTCTAAATACATTTTGGCATGACCACAGCATGCTCGGGGGCACCCATGCCCCTTAACCATAACCCTCCTCACCTTGTTTTTGGAGAGGAGGCTATCTTACCGATCGAGTGTGAAATCCCTTCCCTTCATCTGGCTGTTGAAATTCTCCCTGACACACAACTTCTAGAACAACGACTTATCCTGCTTGAGCATGCCTCTGAAGTCCGCCGTGTTGCATTGCAAACCATAGAAGCGGCCAAGAAACGAACCAAAGCTCAATATGACCAAAAATTCCAGCCTCGTCCTTTTCACGAAGGCGACCTTGTTCTAGTATATGACCAGGCCCATGATGTCCTTGGTCGCGGGAAGTTCGACTCATTATGGCTAGGCCCTTACGTCATCAGTAAGGATCTTGGTAAGGGGGCATACTTTTTAGAGGACTTTGAAGGAAATCCTCTTCCTAATCCTCGCAATGCACTCTATCTTAAGAAATATTACCCTTAGCATTTCCCTTCTGAGATGCGTGTTTTATTTTCTGTTAGATAGCCAGCATCTTTTTTGTACTTTCATCCTTCGTCAAGACCTATTTTGTCCAAGAAAGGCCACTTCACCTCCACTTTAAATCGAATTTCCTCACTTACGACACTTGTACTTGGGGCACCACTTCGCCTCCATCCTTGTCCATGTTCGTGTCGATTTTCGTCATGAGTTCCCACCTTGTACTCATGTTTTCATGGTCCCCCATTGGGTCTTTACTGTGTGGCAGCACCATTGAGTTGCCCCTGTTTAGCGCATCCAAGTTGAGTCATCATCGCATTCATGGAGTCTATCCTGAGTCTCTTTGTACCCCGCCATAGCCCTCCACCCTTCATTGCTTGGTCTCTCTCTTATGCCGCACATTATGACCTTCAGTCCCACTGTCCCTTATGATATTGTGTCAGTAGCTGCCATGTCATTCTTGCCCTTTATGCTCTAACAAGGGAAGTCATCCATTCGCTACTCAGTCCTTTCCATTTCCCTATCATCATTAGTGTCAGTCTGTCCGTCGCTCTACTATTTTCTCTCGCGCCTTAGTTGAGGATTTCTCATTGCCTCACCTATGGCGGACCTCCTTCTGTCGACATCAGCTCATTCATTCTAGAAGCCAGGTCTCGAGGGCGGTGTACCTTGGTTCCAGCTTCCACTCTTGTTCGGTGCCTCGGATCAGGCAAAGGGATCTCTCATTTCCCTTTGACTTGATTGTTTCTCCAGCTCCTTTCAGCATGACCGAGATCCATATACTTGATGGTTTAGTGATACAGCAGTAGCTCTTGATGATTCCCGGGTGTGTGTGAGATGTCTCAACCCTCATGAAGGGGTGGCCCTGCAGGTAGCCCCCCACATGCCCGGATGACCTCTTCCTTGCAGCCTTCGATGCAGCTCTAGATATTTGATGATGTTGGCCTTAGCCACTTGCAGCACCTCTTTGATTTTCATGTATTAGCCAGATTTTGTGAGCCCTTCCCCATTTATACGGGGCATTTGGGTTGTATTTATCTCATGTACTCAGATATTATTGTACCAGTCCTGGCTGTTATCCCAGGCACAACATGTATGTGGGATTCCTCATTGTATTTTTCTCTAACTCATGATTATGCCGGCTGTACTCTATGGTTTGGTCCCTTGTTTACTGGACACACTATTCTTTTATACTTTGTCTCGGCGGGCATAGGTATGCCTCCCCCGCCGCCTTCAACACAAGTACCCTCTCATAAAAAGAGACTTGTTGCACCTGCGAGTCTCGTCTCCTCAGGGTCTAGTTCTTCAGCACACTATCTACCTTGCATTTCTCTCTCTGACTTCCCTTTCGTTGTCTGGTGATTGAGTTCTTACAACGTACTTCGGTCATACCATTTGCTCCTAACACTCGCACACTGGGGGGAAATCTGTTACACCATTTTTTGGTCATCTAACCTATTATCATTAGATGGACCCAAGTACACCATGTAAGACCAATTTTACCCTAAGTAAAATTGCCTTCTATTAAAATTGCCTTCACTATGTTAAATAACTTAATAAACCACATTTATTAGGTTGTTGATGGTCCAAACAGGAAACCCCAAAAGGAAATATTAAACAAACCTATATTTGTTTGATTTTCCTCATGGAATAATTAATTAAACCATAGTTTAATTATTATTCCCAGTCATGTTTAACCCAAAAAACAAAGAAATTAATTAGATAAACCTTTATTTATCTTATTATTTTCTAGGAATAATTATTTAAATCTTATTTAGATAATATTCCTTGTTAAATATGACCAAATCACCCAAAAATAATTAAATAAATCATTATTTATTTAATTATCTTTCAACCACTTCCTTAAATAATTAAATAAATCATTATTTATTTGATTATCTTCTAACCGCTTCCTTAAAAAGATAAATAAATCATTTATTTATTTATTTTTGACTAATCAAGGGATTTGAACCAAGTCAAATACCTTTTCCCTCCAACAAATATAATAAAATATTCCATAAAAAGTGGATCTAAATCTGGTTAACCCATGCACCAAGATCTAGAATGACCCAATATTTTGTTATAAATAGGAGGGTTTTTCCTACCATTCTTCACCTTTTGTTGCCTATTAGATCACTCTGGATCTATACACTTGGTCACATTTTTCCATCATTTGTTGTGTGAGCTCCCATTGAGCTTCTTTCTTTGCATTGGGTTTTCTACACCAACAAGAGAGATAAATCTTAGATCTAAAGTGCTGAGGACTTCCAAGAACCCATCCCACTGAGGAGAATTGGATACGCCTTCTTGTTTTCCTCCCAGGTGCCCAATTAATACAAAAATTCTTTCAAAAATTGTTCTTGTCTTGTCTATTGGTATATGGAGCAAACCCTTGTTTTTATTGCTTAATGTCTTTTCATGCATAGATCTGGTTTTTGCAGCTCTTTTCTTGTTCAACTAACCGCAGATCTGAAGATATTGGCAGCCACTTTTGTTGTTAGGGCTATTAGTTATGCGTAGCTAAAGTGGTCCTTTTTCGTACACTTCGACAAAGGATTCATACTAAAAAATGGCGACTCCACACGGGTTTTAAATTACGACCGCTGTCGTTTTTCATATTCCTGCATATCCAGCTACTTCAGACCCTAGGGTTTCTTTTCAGTTGTTTATTTTTCCTATTTTTATGTTGTTTTTCTCACATAAAACCCTAAAACATTAAAATTTTTAACTTCCATGTGTTTCTGGCCCTATTGCGCAGGTAAGCGACATCAGCCGCAACTGAGACGACAAATTTTCCGAAAATCTGCTGCCGAGACAACTGGAATGGGAGGTTGCACTTTTCAGCCCAAAAAGTGCGACCTGGACCTCCAGGTCGCACTTTTCAGCCTCTTTTCTGCGACCTACACTGAAAACAGGTCAGAACCTGTGACATGCCAATTTTTCAGTGGTTTTCTGCAATTTTTCTGGGTTTTGCTGAAGCTTCTGTCAGGGTTTTCCAGCCTCTGTCTCAGCCCGCTTTGACCTAGTTCTGATCTATTTTTACTCATCTAAGTGGGAACCTAGCCCCCTAGGGCTTTAGTACCCTCCACTTTTTGTGGAAGATTTTTAGCTGTTTCAGCCGTCTGTTTTTCTGAGTTTCAGCCTTCCCTTTTTCAGATCTGAAACCTCCTCCTCAGATCCCTTTAAATCAGCCTCTCTTCCTTTCAAATCACCTCTTGTCGTTTTGTTTGGACCTCTCTTTAGGACCCCCTCCCTCTCCTTTCCGGTTTTTGCTGATTTCCTCCCTTTTTCCAGCCACCTTGCCTCTGTCTCTTGGCTATGATCTGCACCTCTTTTCAGCACTTTTATCCTATAGATCCCTGTCCCTTTTGACCTTAGATCTATTGGCCTCTTTTCCGTGTGATTTTCCTAGATTTTTCCCTTTTTTTAGCTTAGTTTTGAGAGACCCACCTTCTTGGGTTAGATAGATGCATAAGTAGCTATTAATTTTCTGTTATTTCAGCATTATATACTGTTCTCTGCAGATTTATTCTCAGTTACGCAGCACACTTTTTTCTTGCTCTCAAAACGGAAAGGGTTTAAAAATTAAAATTAACGCACGCCACACACTGACCCTAAGTGAAGAAGCGCCTAGTTAACACCACCTGGAAAAGACTCTAAAATCAATTGTCACTGCACCTTTTTTGCCCTTGACCTCACTTGATTCTGTCCCTTTCTACCCTTGTTGGTTTCCTTCTTCCCGTCATCATTGCGCCCCCAAGGCGCCTTTCCCGGAGACTTCTTGGCCTTCACCCTCAGTTTTAGGTCGATCGACCTGCTCCGTCCCGCCGTCGTCAAGCCAGTCCTCCTCCGAGTCCGCACTCCGACTCCTCTCCTGATTCATTGGGTTCTCCTTCTCCTCCTGGTTCTCCCCCTGTCACCTTCACTATGTCTGGTCCAGGGCCTAACGTTAGCGGTGCTCCAGGCCCTAATGCTGGAACCACTACTAGCAGAACCGCCACAGGAACTACCTCAGCTGCGCCTTTGCTCCCCTTCTTGGCAGGCCTCAGCCTCCCCGATTTGGACCGGTTGATAAATGACCCTATACACCATGACACTAGTTGGCCTGCTATGCCGACAAAGCTCCCTTCCGACATCCCAAAGTTTGAAGGCCGTGCTACAGAAGATCCTTCAAATCATGTCCGATCTTTCCACATGTGGTGTTCATCTACCTCCATTACCGATGACTCTGTTCGTCTTAGATTGTTCCAACGCACACTTACAGGCGAAGCTTCTAAGTGGTATGTTGATCAGCCCACTTCCTCGCATACCACCTTTGCAACTCTTGCCCGGGCTTTTTTATCTTACTTCCAGCTTCCCCTTCGTTATGACACTGGTATCAAACTTTTGACTTCTTTCCGTCAATCATCTGCGACCCGCCTATCCGATCACTTCCAGGAATGGCGGAGAAGAAAGAGCCTATGTCAATCTCCTACCTTCGAAGACCGTGTCTACATGGACTGGTTCCTTAGATCTCTCTTGTCCCCTATCGAGAAATATGTCGCATCACATTTTCCTCAAACCGAAGAAGATGCCCTCCAAATGGCATTAAAATATGACCTGATCTACGCTCAGATAGGTTATGATCATACTTTCCTACCTGATCTCCCCAGACCCGGTGATGCCCATACACCAGGGGCACCTCATGCCGCCGACAGCATCGTTGGATCTATCTCTCATCCATCCGCTCAACCTCTCATGAGCTATGGTTTTCCTGGGGGAGGGGGCACCACTTCCTGCACTTCTCCCTCTCCCGGTAGCACGCATCCAGGATACGACATGCCTCATCCTTTCGCCCAACCTCCTGCTTACCTCAATGTTGCCCAACCTAACCATTACCCTTATCCGCAGCCCAGTGTGCCAGCTCCTCCAGCATATGCACTTTTGCCTCCCTTTCCTTCTCAACCCCTGCAACAACAGTCACCGCCCCCTCAAGAGCAGGTGGATGCACAACAGGGATTCATGGCTACCCAACCACCTGACGGACAGGTGGCCCCTCAACCTTCCCCTTCTGGTTCCTCCAATTACCAGATCCTCATGATGAACTCTGATCCACCTCTAACCATCGACCTTAACCTTAAAACTCGGTCCCATCAGTACCCCAAGCCTCCCGCTCCATCTGTCCCCGAGTCACCTTTTGCAGGTTCCACAGAGCCTCTTTCGACAACCAATGGTCCCTTACATATCCCTCAAACCAAAGTTGAGGTTCATACCAAGATTCCTAAAGGACCATTACGCTGAAATGCTACTTCTGGTCGAGCTGCTCATTCGTATAGCATAGTAGATGATTTGGCGCAATCTCCTGCTGCCATCTCCACATTGGAACTCCTCCAATCGTGCCCCTCCCAAAAGAAGGCTCTGCTATCTGCCATGGGCACTGTAGATCCTGCCGATGACCAAATGATTGTTTTCGACGCCCATTAATCAGAACATCCTCCTCTTCCTGCTTCCGTAGCCTTCCAAATCCCAGTCAAAATCTGGAACGCTAATGTTTCCCAGTGTATAATTGATGAGGGGGAATCCACTTGCGTGATGTCTGCTTCGGTTTGGAAGCAACTCGGATCCCCTGAGCTGGCCCCTTCCACGATCACCCTTCGCGCGTGGGACAGTCATGCCTCCCAGCCCATTGTCCTGTTTCGTAATTGTCCTATCACCCTCGCCGGTAAGACTGTTTGCGTTGACGTCGAAGTCATTGACGCCCTGCTAGACTACAACATTCTATTTGGGCGAGGCTACACCTATGCTATGTCTGCTGTCCCATCCGCGGTTTTCTGCAAGATGTCTTTCCCCCATAATGGAAAGATAGTCACCATTCACCAGTTGACATATCATGAGCCAAAATCTCAGACCTCACCTGAGACGACCATCTCTTCTGTAGCCAACAAGCAAACCATCGATTCCTTGACCAGTGTCTCCCCCGGCGTTTACAAGGATTCCTCCCTGCTTGGAACTTTTCCTAGTCTCCCCCCTCCTCCTATCACTGATCCCAGCTTATCGAATGTTTGCATGATGCAATCGTCTTAGGCTGCCCTTAAGTGGCCTGCTTTGGCTAGTTAGCAACCTCCCCCTCGCCCTCCGCAACCCGCTCCTAGCCATTCATCTCAGTCAGTTGGACCTCTTCCCTCTGGCCATCCCCCTACAGCTGGTATCCCTGAACCCCTTTATCCTCCTGGCTCGGTTCCTCCAGGCCTTAACCATCGCGGAGCCGTCCCTCCTGGCCATTACCCCTCTGGTCAGATACCGTTCCTAGCTCCCCCACCAGGAGTGTACACGGTACCGACCATGGCCACCCTCTCTCTTCCTAACTTGACCCTTGGGATTCCTGTTTGGTACCTTGATCCTCCAGCCCCCACCTTGCCTGGTCAACCCAAACCTTATATTGCTTTGACCCCGGTTCAACCAGTCCCCATGCCTTCTCCTACTGCATCAGTGCCTCAGTCACCTCAACAGGAACCACCTCCTGTTGCGACCACTTCGGGTAAGAAGGGCAAAGCTCGCAAGGGGGCATCACAGGACAAGGCTGCCCTGACAAACCCTGCTCCTCCTCAGCCTCCAAAGCATACCATCCAGTGTGATTTGTGTGATGTTGTCGGTCACACCTCTCATACCTGTCCTGCATTGCTTCATCTCAAGCCCATGGTTAATTTCACGTTCCCTGAGTCCGCGGTCCCAGAAGCCTCTGTTCCTTCCGCGACCACGATCAAGAACCCCAAGACTATTCACACCAACCACCCCTGTGCTTTGTGTGATATCCATGGCCATTACACCCATCTTTGTCCCCGCCTCGAGGACTTCCACACCTCTATCGTCGCGGTCCACCAACTCGAGGCCAAGCGCAATGAGTCCACTTCTCCCCTATTTGCGCATACTGCTTCAGCAAAACTACTAGATATGACTGCTCCCATTGACATTCCCCCTCCTGATGTTGAGATGACGGAGCCTTCGTCCAGCATTTTTTACCTATCATCATCCATGAGACCCTCGGGGAACATTCCATTTGAATCCTCCCCTGTTGTTTCACTTGACCTTCCTTCAGCGATCATCTTGGGCTCAACATCAGTAGATCCTTTATCTACTCACTCTTCGACCACCCCTTGTGACGATGCGCATGTGAACCTCTCTTCTCATGATGATGATTCAGGTCACTTCACCACGTCAGGTGGTCTTTCTTCCACCAGTCACCCCATCTTCTATCCCGATGACGACATTATGGAAAAAATCCCCACCCCTGACGTTATCTATTCCCCCTTACATCGAACCCAGGCGTTCACACCACATCCACCTTGTGGCCATTACATTGAAACCCAATGTTTTGGTAAGGGGGCACCTACATTTGAGAGACCAAGAGAAGCAATTCTCCACAACTCTCCTAGTGTATCTGGTCGTGTTGACTTTAGTCCCAGTATTCTTCCACATTTAGAAGAACCTCTAGAGTCCCATATCACTTCAGATCACCCTAGGTATGATACCCCTTATCGTTCCCTCATCTTACATCAGCAACCCAGTCTCTTAGACATTATTGTTGACCAACCTATAACTTTTCTACGAGCGCATCAGTTCATTATCTCCAAATCCTCTTTTTGGGATAGTGACACCAGGTATGCCAAATCGGAAACTTAAAGTCCATTTGATCCCTATATGCAGTACGAAAAGAGATTGGTAATCCTCCATTTCCTTTCTCAAACTGCATAACCATAACAAGAACATATGCCAGACCACATCATTAAAATGTGTTTAGATTCCCCTTTTTCTAAATACATTTTGGCATGACCACACCATGCTCGGGGGCACCCATGCCCCTTAACCATAACCCTCCTCACCTCGTTTTTGGAGAGGAGGCTATCTTACCGATCGAGTGTGAAATCCCTTCCCTTCATCTAGCTGTTGAACTTCTCCCTGACACACAACCTCTAGAACAACAACTTATCCTGCTTGAGCATGCCTCTGAAGTCCGTTGTGTTGCATTGCAAACCATAGAAGCGGCCAAGAAACGAACCAAAGCTCAATATGACCAAAAAGTCCAGCCTCGTCCTTTTCACAAAGGCGACCTTGTTCTAGTATATGACCAGGCCCATGATGTCCTTGGTCACGGGAAGTTCGACTCATTATGGCTAGGCCCTTACGTCATCAGTAAGGATCTTGGTAAGGGGGCATACTTTTTAGAGGATTTTGAAGGCAATCCTCTTCCTAATCCTCGCAATGCACTCTATCTTAAGAAATATTACCCTTATCATTTCCCTTTTGAGATGCGTGTTTTATTTTCTGTTAGATAGGCAGCATATTTTTTGTACTTTCATCCTTCGGCAGGACCTATTTTGTCCAAGAAGGGCCACTTCACCTCCACTTTAAATCGAATTTCCTCACTTCGCCTCCATCCTTGTCCATGTTCGTGTCGATTTTCGTCATTAGTTCCCACCTTGTACTCATGTTTTCTTGGTCCCCCATTGGGCCTTTACTGTGTGGAAGCACCATTGAGTTGCCCCTGTTTAGCGCGTCCAAGTTGAGTCATCATCGCATTCATGGAGTCTATCCCGAGTCTCTTTGTACCCCGCCATAGCCCTCCATCCTTCATTGCTTGGTCTCTCTCTTGTGTCGCACATTATGACCTTCAGTCCCACTGTCCCCTATCCCTTATGATATTGTGTCAGTAGCTGCCATGTCATTCATGCCCTTTATGCTCTAACAAGGGAAGTCGTCCATTCGCTACTCAGTCCTTTCCATTTCCCTATCATCATTAGTGTCAGTCTTTCCATCGCTCTACTATTTTCTCTTGCGCCTTAGTTGAGGATTTCTCATTGCCTCACCTGTGGCGGACCTCCTTCTGTCGACATCAGCTCATTCATTCCAGAAGCCAGGTCTAGAGGGCGGTGTACCTTGGTTCCAGCTTCCACTCTTGTTCGGTGCCTCGGATCAGGCCAAGGGATCTCTCATTTCCCTTTGACTTGATTGTTTCTCTAGCTCCTTTCAGCATGATCGAGATTCGTATACTTGATGGTCCAGTGATCTAGCAGCATCTCTTGATGATTCCCGGGTGTGTGTGAGATGTCTCAACCCTCATGAGGGGGTGGCCCTGCAGGTAGCCCCCCACATGCCCGGATGACCTCCTCCTTGCAGCCTTCGATGCAGCTCCAGATATTTGATGATGTTGGCCTTAGCCACTTGCGGCGCCTCTTTGATTTGCATGTATCAGTCAGATTTTGTGAGCCCTTCCCCATTTACAGGGGGCATTTGGGTTGTATTTGTATCTCATGTACTCAGATATTATTGTATCAGTCCTGGCTGTTATCCCAGGCACAGCATGTATATGGGATTCCTCATTGTATTTTTATCTGGCTCATGATTATGCCGGCTGTACTTTATGGTTCGGTCCCTTGTTTACTAGACACACTATTCTTTTGTACTTTGTCTCGGCGGGCATAGGTATGCCTCCCCCGCCGCCTTTAGCACAGGTACCCTCTCATAAAAAGAGACTTGTTGCACCTGTAAGTCTCGTCTCCTCAGTGTCTAGTTCTTCAGCACATTAGTCTACCTTACATTTCTCTCTCTGACTTCCCTTTTGATGTCTGGTGATTGAGTTCTTACAACGTACTTCGGTCATACGATTTGCTCCTAACACTCGCACGCTGGGGGGCAATCTGTTACACCATTTTTTGGTCATATAACCTATTATCATTAGATGGACCCAAGTACACCATGTAAGACCAATTTTACCCTAAGTAAAATTGCCTTCACTATGTTAAATAACTTAATAAACCACATTTATTAGGTTGTTTATGGTCTAAACAGGCAACCCCAAAAGGAAATATTAAACAAACCTATATTTGTTTGATTTTCCTCATGGAATAATTAATTAAACCATAGTTTAATTATTATTCCCAGTCATGTTTAACCCAAAATCAAAGAAATTAATTAGATAAACCTTTATTTATCTTATTATTTTCTAGGAATAATTATTTAAACCTTATTTAGATAATATTCATTGTTAAATATGACCAAATCACCCACAAATAATTAAATAAATCACTATTTATTTAATTATCTTTCAACCACTTCCTTAAATAATTAAATAAATCATTATTTATTTGATTATCTTCTAACCGCTTCCTTAAAAAGATAAATAAATCATTTATTTATTTATTTTTGACAAATTAAGGGATTTGACCCAAGTCAAATACCTTTTCCCTCCAACAAATATAATAAAATATTCCATAAAAAGTGGATCTAGATCTGGTTAACCCATGCACCAAGATCTAGAATAACCCAATATTTTGTTATAAATAGGAGGGTTTTTCCTTCCATTCTTCACCTTTTGTTGCCTATTAGATCACTCTGGATCTATACACTTGGTCACATTTTTCCATCATTTGTTGTGTGAGCTCCCATTGAGCTCTATTCTTTGCATTGCGTTTTCTACACCAACAAGAGAGATAAATCTTATATCTGAAGTGCTGAGGACTTCCAAGAACCCATCCCACTGAGGAGAATTGGATACGCCTTCTTGTTTTCCTCCCAGGTGCCCAATTAATACAAAAATTCTTTCAAAAATTGTTCTTGTCTTGTCTATTGGTATATGGAGCAAACCCTTGTTTTTACTGCTTAATGTCTTTTCATGCATAGATCTGGTTTTTTGCAGCTCTTTTCTTGTTTAACTAACCACAGATCTGAAGATATTGGCAGCCACTTTTGTTGTTAGGGCTATTATTTATGTGTAGATAAAGTGGTCCTTTTTCATACACTTCGACAAAGGATTCATACTAACAACAAGGGAATGAGAAGACAGAATTCAAAAAGTCAGGACTATTCACTTCAAATTCTATGAGGAATGCAGAGAGTCATGTGATGAACTCTATCTATAATATCACACTGATATGCACAAGAAGAGAGAGGAAGAGAGAGTAAATGCAGAATATAGAAGAGTGAGGAAGAGAAGATAAGGAAGAGAGGAGAAGAAAGAGATGCTACAGAACAGAGATGATATCTGAGGTAAATCAGCAAACATTTCTTTTGATAACTTGAGGAAGTTGGAGATTCCCTATCAAGTTGAAGCTTGGTAGATGTCAGTTGTAGCTGAATGAGGTTGGTGCCTCCTGTAGGTTGGTGCCTGCAGAAAACAGTGTCGACAGGGAGTTGGAGCTTGCCTTTGCATCACAACAATAATAAGATGTGGTTTTCTCCCTTTATGGGTTTCCACTTACATCTGCTGTCACTATGTGTGTTTATTGTGTGTTGATGTGATTCTTTCAATCTGCTTAATTGTTTGCTGCTCTCAACATAAGTATGGTGTCACACTAATTTAATATTGGCTACAACATTTTAAGACTGTTCACATATTAAGCTGTAAATAAGTTCGGTGAAAATTTTAAAAAAGCTTATGTATGTATTAAACTGATTCACCCACCCCCCCTCAGTTTAATTAAAGATTCAACAATTAGTATCAGAGCAGGTTCCTTTTGTATCAGTTTAACAACTGAAAGGAGATCCTAGGCCCTCAAGATGGCTATTCAAGAAGGAAGCTCAACCAATAAAGCACCTTTCTTCACTGGTGCTAATTATGCCTTCTGGAAAATCAGAATGAAAGCATATATAATGTCTTTAGGATTAGAATTTTGGGATTCTATGGAATTTGGATATGTCACAAAGTCAACTGATTCAGAGAAAGAAGCTAAACAAAGCTTTGTAGCTAATGCAAAAGCAATGAATGCAATCTTAAATGGACTATGTGAAGCTGAGTTTATCAAAATAATTCACAATAAGACTGCCAAAGATATGTGGGACACTCTAGAGAATATCCATGAGGGAAATAAAAAGTTAAAGAATTCCAAACTTCAAGTATATAGAGCCCAGTTCGAAAATTTAAAAATGAATGATGATGAAGATATTGGCAGCTTCTTCTTAAAAGTTGCAGAAATTGTTAACAATATGAAAGCTCTTGGAGAAACCATGCCAGAAAGTATAACTGTGCAAAATATTCTAAGATCACTTCCATCCAAATTTAATCCCAAGGTGTCTGCAATAGAAGAAATAGTTGATTGGGAGACCTTGACCATGAACCAGCTACTTGGAAATCTAACAGCATATGAAATGAGGCTCCCACAGAAGAAGCCAAGTACAAGGGAGGCAGCTTTTAAAACAGAAAAGAAGAAAGAAGAAAAGGAAGACATAATCTCTTGCTCTGATGAAGAAGAGGCTAAATTTGTCAAGAAACTGGATAGAGGCTTAGGTAGATACAAAGGTAAACTTCCCTTCAAATGCTTTAACTGTGGAAGAGTTAGACATTATGCTGCTAAGTGTCCTCACAAGAAAGTAAGGAATCAGGATCAAGAATCAGAGAAAAACACATCAAAGAACTGGCAGAAAGGAAAGAAATTCAGCAGAAAATCCTTCTATGCTCAACAAGACAACAGTACATCTGAAGACTCACATGAATCCTTAGGAGAAGAGGGAACCTCTGAATTTTTACTGATGGCCATAGAAGAACTTGAAGGACTCTTGCTATAAGATGAAGAATAAGGTGAATTTGACCTTGAGGGGGAGCTAAGAAGTGCCCTAGAGGAGATTGACAGACTCAAACTAAAATGCAGAAAACAAAAAGAGATTCTCCTCAAATATGTGAAAGAAGAACAAAATTCAGAAGTCCTCATATAGCTGAAGGTAAAGCTTGAAGAAGCCAAGAATATAGAAGACATATTACTTCAGAAAATCAAGGATAAAACTCGAAAACAAGAGAAGCTGGAAGAATAAGTTGTATGTTTGAGGAAGAAAGTAGAAAATGCTCAGAGGAAAGTATCTACAAATTTTTCTCAAACAACAAGCTCTAGTAAGTTGAACGAAATCCTGGATGCTCAAATATCTCCTATGATAAAAACGGGAATAGGTTATGAAGGAGAATCAAGTAAAAGAAAAGAAAAGGAAAACAAAAAAATTATTTTTGTAAAAGAAAAGAAGGATGATGAAGCACCTCAAATAATTCCTACAAAAGAAGAAACATGTAAGGAGGGAGACAGAACCCATAAGAATCCTCGAATAACAAAGAATGAAATAAATACTCAGAAAACAGAAAAAGGTTCATATACTCCTGAGTTTGTCAAGTTTGCAAGCCATCAAAGGAGATTCTTCCCTCCTATGAAGAATGCCACCTGCTATGTCTGCCACAAGCTAGGACACATTGCTGCATATTGTCATGCAAGGAGGAGTAATTCAAACTAGCTAAATATGCAAACAACAAAGAGACTGTCTCAAACAAACAACTAGAGAAGACAACCTCACATCAGGTATGCAAGTTGTTTCTATGGTTACTATTTTTATTGTAAATAATTTGGCCATAAAATCATTGAGTGTAGAAAGTATGGACAAAGATTGATATTCAACACTTCAAGGAGGTTTATGAATCAAAGAAATTTTGTTCATACTCACAACTCTGCAAAAATTATGACCAAATGTTGTGTATGCAATCAAGTTGGACATACTTCTTCCAAGTGTCCTCTCAGAAGATGTATCCCATCATCTCACAAAAGATACCAAACAAAATGGTGCTTCCAGTGGATAAAGAAGGAGAATAAATGTGACTTGGCTCTAACTGCTCAAGACCTGAAAATCCAGTGGTACCTGGAAAGTGGCTGCTCAAAACACATGACTGGAGAGAAAAGCAAGTTTATAACTCTTGATGAAAAGAAATATGGCAATGTTACTTTTGGCAATGATAAATCAAGTAAGATCAAGGGAAAAGGCTCAATCAGCATAGACAATGGCAGAGGAAAGGCCCAAGATGTATTTTTTGCAGATGGGCTGAAAGAAAATTTACTGAGTTTCAGTCAGATGTGTGACAAAGGCTGTGAAGTTCTTTTTAGAGCACAATATTGTGAAGTCAGATCAAGCACAATAGGAAAGACTCTGCTCAAAGGTGTTCGAACAGAGAGTAATGTGTACATAGTGAAAGAGGAGGATGAAGCCTGCCATCTTAGCAAACTTGAGGAGTCATGGTTATGGCATAGGAGATTGGGACATCTTAGCTTTGACCATATCATCAGACTGAGCAAGAAGAAAGTTTTCAGAGATATGCTAGAAATAAAAAGACCTTCAAATACCATATGCAAATCTTGTTAATTAGGGAAACAGACGCGCACATCCTTTAAATCTAAAGATGAGCTATCAACAAGAAGACCACTCCAGCTTGTGCACATGGACCTGTGTGGACCTACTAGAACTAAGACACCAAGTGGAGAATCCTACTTCATGTTGATAATAGATGATTTCTCTAGAATGACACGGGTTGCTTTTCTCAAGAACAAATCAGAAGCACTGGAAAAATTTAAGATGTTCAAAGCATTAGCAGAAAATCAAACTGGATGCAAAATAAAATGTATCAGATCAGACAGAGGAGGTGAATTCACAGATTATGACTTTGAAGACCTATGTAATGAACATGGGATAAAGCAACAATTTACCATTGCAGGGATACCTCAGCATAATGGAGTAGCAGAGAGACAAAACAGGTTTGTACAACAAATGGCCAGAGCTATGATGCAAGAGAGTAACATTACTCAAAACTTTTGGGCAGAAGTTGTACACAAAGCAGTACATATTCTAAACAAAGCTCATTTAAGGCCTAACAGTGACAAGACTCCTTATGAACTATGGCATGGTAAACCAGCATCAATCAAGCACTTTAGAGTTTTTGGCAGCAAGTGCTACATAAAAAATAATGATGAAAATCTGGGGAAGTTTGATGCAAGAGTAGATGAAGGAATACTCTTAGGATATGCATCCAAGAGTAAAGGATATAGACGCTACAACAAGACTCTTCGAAAAATTGTAGAAAGTATTGAGGTAAGAATTGATGAAGAACTCCCAAACAAGACAAGAGCTAAAGACTGCAGCAGCTACTCAGAAAATCATGAAGAAGAGGACCAAGATGATGATGAAACAAGCAAGACATCAAAAGATGTTGAACTGAACTCGAAAACCCCCTCAAGATACACTCAAAAGAACCATCCAGAAGATCAAATCATTGGAGACAAGAGTGTAGAAGTGTAGACAAGAAGGCAGCTAATTGAACAGACAGAAGAAGTATACATAGCCATGTTATCACAAATAGAGCCAAAGATATTTGAAGAAGCTAGCAAGGACAAGTATTGGGTGAATGCTATGAATGAAGAATTGGACCAAATTGGGAAAAACAACACCTGGGAACTAGTTCCTAGACCCACTGAGAAAAATTTCATAGGATCAAAATGGGTATTCAAAAATAAAATGGAGGAAGGACAAGTAGTCAGGAACAAAGCCGGACTAGTCTGCAAAGGATATTCACAAATCGAAGGACTTGATTATGATGAAACATTTGATCCTGTAGCCAGAATGGAAGCCATTAGAATGTTTTTGGCCTTTGCATGCTACCAAGACTTCAAGGTAGATCAAATGGATGTGAAATCTGCATTTCTGAATGGAGATCTAGAAGAAGAAGTCTACATGGAACAACCAGAAGGTTTCTCTTTAACCGACAAAGAATACTATGTGTGCAGACTGAAAAAAGGCTCTATATGGACTGAAACAGGCTCCTCATGCTTGGTACTCAAGACTGGATAAATATTTGCAAAAACAAGGGTTTAAGAGAGGTGGAGTAGACAACAATATATACATAAAAGCCCATGAAAAGGAACTCCTGATTGTTGTAGTATATGTTGATGACATTATGTTTGGAAGCAACAGAGATGAACTAGCAAAAGGATTTGCTGAGGAAATGAAATCAAAGTTTGAAATGTCCATGATTGGAGAACTCAGTTTCTACTTCGGAATTCAAATTCAGCAACATAACACAGGTACATTCATCTCACAGGAAAAATACTTAAAAGAAATGTTGAAAAGTTCAAAATGGAGGACTGCAAGCCTGTGTCAACTCCCATGATCACGGGATGCAAGTTGTGTGTTGATGATGGATCTGCTGATATAGATCAAAAGCTCTACAGATCCATGATAGGAAGTCTATTGTATCTGATAGCATCAAGACCGGACATCATGCTAGCAGTTGGATTAGTGGCTAGATATCAAGCAACACCTAAACAAAACCATCTTCTGGCAGTCAAAAGAATATTTAGATATCTACAAGGAACAACATAGTATGGGCTTTGGTATCCTCAGAGAAAAAACTTCACTTTGAAAACATACACGAATGTAGATTGGGCCAGCTGTGTGGATGACAGAAAAAGCACAAGTGGAGGTGAATTCTATCTAGGAGAAAGTCTGGTGGCATGGTTAAGCAAGAAACACACATCTATCTCTCTGTCTATAGCAAAAGAAGAATGTATAGCAGTAGCCGCATGTTGTACACAAGTCATGTGGATGAAAAAAACCCTCCAAGATGAAGGTAAGCATTAATGAACCTATCTCAATCAAATGTGATAATACAAGTGTTATAAGTATATCTAAAAATCCTGTGCTTCACTCAAAAACTAAACATATCCCAATCAAGTATCATTTTCTCCGAGAACAAGTGGCTCAGAAGATAGTAAAGCTAGAATATGTACCAACAAAATAATAGACAGCTGATATATTTACCAAACCTCTTGCTAGAGAACCATTTGAATATTTGAGAGATAGACTAGGGGTAGTATCTGTAGATGCTACTCTCTGATATAAAGAGGAAGCACAGTTTCAGGGGGAGAACAGAAACGAAAATATCATTCCAAGGGGGAGATCAGCCAACAAGGAAAGCATGAAACAGGTCCTCAGGGTCAAAGGATTATGGGAAGAATACATCCAGCATAAAAGAGTCAGTGAAAAGGCTAAAGGGTCAGAATGTTATATTTCATCCAAATTTTGGAGCAGCAGGCTACAAAGTCAGAATATCTCAGAGAGAGAAAAGGCAACAAATATTGAAAAAGGGTAAATAACAAAGGATACAATCTACACTAAATAAATACACAACCCCTTGCCATTGATGTCAAAGGGGGAGGAAGAACTAACAACAGAAGAAAGGGTATTAAAAGGAAAGTAGAGGAAGTGTATTGCCATTAATGCCAAAGGGGGAGACTGTTGGAAATGTTGTCATTGATGGCAAAGGAGATGGCAAAGGAGAATTCAAAGGAGAAGCACTTGAAATAGCAACAAGGCAAAGAGAGCATGAGATATGAAGCAGAGGCAGTTTTAGAAAGGTCAGTTGATTGGAGATCAGGAGAGGCAGCAGAGGAGCTTCAGGAGCAAGGAAAAACATCAGTCAAGGAGCAGAGGTATTTGATTTGAGAAACTGGTTCTGAGTGTGGGAACATATTATAGAAAGTATGAAAAGAGTGTTGAAAAGTTACCTCTTATGCACTGTAAAATATCCCCCCCACTCTTGAGAAACTGTGTGTGAAGGGTCGTGGAAATGCCCTGCATATAATAAGGAATTTGGTGTTGTTGAGTAATTGTAATAAGGGTTAATGCCAATGGTTTGATTTATAAACAATTTTGATGTGTAGAGGATATATATTGTATCATTTGAATTGAATAAAATAAGGGTTAGTATAGATCTGTTCTGAACTTAGATGTGTTGTATTGATTGAATTACTCTGAAATAAGGGCTCATTCAAGATTCTGCACATATATATCTGAAGGGTTATATGGACTAAGGTTCTATCGATCGCTAGAAGGATTGATGTCACAAAAGGAGAGGCGGAACCATAGTCAAATGCGTAGTGTGAATGGAGCTATGCGTCGTAACAGATGAAAGCACCATGGTGAAATGCGATGAATAGTTATATATATATCGAAAGGAGAGAAGTATTAGAAGACGGAACTGTGATTAGAGTGAGCGGATCTCATAAAAATTAAAGGCGGATGGAACCTTGAGCGAAGAAGCGAAACCATGACCAGATGAACAGCGACGGCGGTTTATGGTTTTCATCACACCACCTTTACATGGTGGGTAGTATTTGAAAAGTTAGGAGTGATTCTACAGGAAGGACGACGTGTGTCCCAGAGCAAGTTGGCAAAACCGCTCTCCACAGCGCGCCATCGCACGTTAACGTTTGTACTAGGAGGCAGAGCGATATCGTGAGACACCATCGATCTGGAAGGGAGTCATCGAACGGTGGTCGTTTAACGGAGATGCACAAAGGATAATCAGGTACGGTGCGTGCGTTTGATTGGGAAATTGGTCGTAGAGGTGGGCCTGGAGCCAAGGTTTATTATACGGTTATTTGTTTAAAACGGAGCATTGTGATATGATTGATATATATATTATATGATAAGGCGCATATGAATGGTTAATGTAATGTGTGGGCCCGGATTCTAAATACGCTGAGATGGTGAGGTTATTAAAGAATTTGCATATGCGTGAAGGCCTAATCAATAGTAAGCTATAGTCGAGTATAGTTATGTAAAGAACTGGGTTCTTAACCAAAGTTTATTTAAATTAAATATAAATTATGACGAAGAGCGAGTGGGCCATCACCTTTAGTGTTATTCCAAAATTGAGATATTCATTGACGCCTTCATAAAGCTGAGTGCAATATAAATTATTGATCATTGGAGTCAAATTATAAAAACCAAGTATATGCAGAGACTTCTGTGTAATGGCTTGGCCAGAATATTCGAATATTAATCCTAAGTATTATGAGTTGGGTTTTTATTATGGTTTGACCATAGTTTTGAAGATGCCGAGAGTTGATTAAACCAAAGGTTCTGTAGTAGAAACTATTCAAAAGGTGTTTTCAATTTGAATACTTTGGAAGCTATAAATCCAGATATATATAGTCCCGTATGAAATATTGTCAAGATTGAAATATGAATGAATTTATATGTATGGTTTTATAACCATGGAAAAATGAAATATCCGCATTAATTCATTTTTTCCCAGATTTAAAATCAGCAGTTATATATGTAGTAGGTGCACAAAAGCACAGTGAACAGGTGAATAAACACAGGGATAAAAGCATGGGTCTGACAAAGGTAAACAGAGATTACAGGTTTGACAGGTATATATACACAGGTGCACACAATTACAATGAACCAAAGTATACAGAATAGTCACTCAACAACAGCAGAAAAGACAAATCCAGTAAATCCAAAATCCAGAAAAGGAGCTGAGTGGAATTGAGATGTATAAATGAAAAATATAAATGTAAATATTTTTTTTATTGTTTGTGATGCAAAGGAAATTTTCCTAAAGAAAAGAAAAATCCCACTGTAGCATGGAAATTTGTACATATTATTATAATTCTAAATTGAGTTGGACAAAGGAATGAGAAGACAGAAGTCAAAAAGTCAGGACTATTCACTTCAAATTCTCTGGGGAATGAAAAGATTCATGTGATGAACTCTATATATAATATCACACTGATATGCACAAGAAGAGAGAGGAAGAGAGAGTAAATGTAGAATATAGAAGAGTGAGGAAGAGAAGATAAGGAAGAGAGGATAAGAAAGAGATGCTACAGAATAGAGCTGATATCTGAGGTAAATCAGCGAAAATTTCCTTTGATAACTTGAGGAAGTTGTAGCTTCCCTATCAAGTTGAAGCTTGGTAGATGTCAGTTGTAGCTGACTGAGGTTGGTGCCTATAGAAAACAGTAGTGAGAGGGAATTGGAGCTTGCCTTTGCATCACAACAATAATAAGATGTGGTTTTCTCCCTTTATGGGTTTCCACTTACATCTGCTGTCTCTATGTGTGTTTCTTATGTGTTGATGTGATTCTTTCAATTTGCTTAATTGTTTGTTGCTCTCAAAATAAGTATGGTGTCACACTAATTTAATATTGGCTGCAACATTTTAAGACTGTTCACATATTAAGCTGTAAATAAGTTTGGTGAAAATTTTAAAAAATCTTATGTATGTATTAAACTGATTCACCCCCCCCCCCCCCCCTCTCAATTTAATTAAAGATTCAACACCTATAGTTATGAGCCCTTAACTAGTCATTTTCCTTCTGCATGTATTTGTTTAATACCGTAAGATCCATATTTTCTTCTTTCAAAATTTTAATCGTCTTATTTATCCTCTTCATATTCTCAATAAATGGATCAGTCGGGAGATGCAGAAACATTGACTCTCCAAGAAGAGGGTTGAGCTCAAATTGGCGAGTATGCTCACTTACATTCGACTCATATGGGTTACCTTCAAGCCAAGGTTGACTTGACTCTTCTGTTAATTTGTTCATGATCCTATGTTCATATATTTCACAAAAATGTTGTTGGAAGTTAACATTGTTGCCTACCTATCTTTTGTGCTCAATTCTATCAATTATCACGTATTTCAGTTCACACTTTTGAATGGGCTTAATCCCTCATTTGAAATGGATGCATTCTTCAAATACCATTACACTTAAGAAAGTGCATATCATTTTGTGGCACCTGACATGTGCATGTAATAAATAGACCCTTTTTCTTGAACTCATGTATGATATTTATCCAAAATGTTTGAACAAAGATCAACTATGGCATAAACTGAAATTGTTTACTCGATTAGCATGGTTACACCTAAACGGGGTCTTAACACCAAGAACTGTTTCCCACAATCATATATTGTGATAGAGGTGAGGCATCCTGCATAGATGGACTCAAAAATCAACATCTTTGTAACCAATCTGTGTGGACCTACTAGGGTAAGAGACTAATGAGGACTTCCCAAACCACTGTGAGACTGTGGGTGCTTAATAAGCATGGATCTATGTTTTAACTTTGAGCCTCAACAACTGAATAATAAACTGTGGAAATGGTGTTCAAAACTCTGAAAATTCTGGAGCAGTGTCAAGTTTAGGTTTTTTCCTTACAATGATAATCATTTGTAGCATGTTCACAGTTGGAGGAAGGTGCAGTAATGGAGAATGGCTTCAATATCATTAAGAATTTCTTTTCTTGTGAATTTGGTGACAGAGCCTACATGACCTCGATTGAGGAATTTCTTGTATTTTTCCAAATTAGGAAAAACAAGAATATAGAAAATAAAACTAGAATTTTCATTAAATATTAATACATCAAAACATGAGAAAATGATAGAGCCATTTCATTATGTATAATAGCATAAATGAGTACAATATCTTGAGAAAGAAGACACTCAATCTAGGAAAAACAAGCCTCCAATGGTCTAATACACCCAAACAAGAAGTATTGCTATTACACAAAATGTCAAAAGTCCATGAATTCATAGTCCTAGTGAGAATAACTGTAGCTGGAGAATAGGAATACAATAATATGCTGATATAGTGAACATAAAATGTCTGGATTAGAGATCTAGGCTCTCTAGCACAATTCCAAGACAACCTAGAAAGAGTTTCTAGAAATACACAATATGAAAAATGCATCCCTAGGGTTGAATTACTCTCTGCAACTGAATAACTGCTCAGAGGTGGTTGATGTTAACATTTCGCAAATTGTAATATTGCCAAGAAAAAATGACAGAGGACAACAACAAACCACTTTGGATTCCAGGACCTAGCCTTCCTAGAATCAGAGAGGTCTCTCTCTATTTTATGATTTAACTTGATAGCTGCAAGTGCTGATATTAGGCTAGTTATAGAAATGAGGGTTGTTTGTTTGATTGATTGGGTTGGTTGGGTGAGCAAGTCTACAGGGACTATTCCATTGGGATATGGAGTCAAAAGGCTAGAATGGCACATCAATATTCAAGAGCATCACATGGAAACCTAATTGTGCTAAATGGATCTTTAGAGCTGTATGAATTATGAGGTGAAAAAAATAACAAGGTTCAGAAGTGACTAAAGAGTAGTTAGGAATTATTTAATCAGCCTTCAAAAGAAAAAGTTAAGATTGTAAATGCAGACAGAATTAAGGTGCTCCAACAAAAAATCTTAATCTAAAATTTTTGATTTACAATTAGATGAACATATGCATAGTAGAGAAAACACAGACACATTTAAAACAAATAAGTATTACATCACCCTTTTGCACAACTCAGGAATCCTGTAAACAGTGTTTGATTATTGATGTCCAGTTCCAAAATTACAGTGCTCCAGTATAGTAGTTCTTACAATGTAGCAGCTAGCAAAATCCAACCCTTGTTAATGAAAATTCTAGCAGTATTTCACTAAAACGTGAGTCAATTGCCCTAATTTACTTTCGAAAACTTCATTAATTACAAACAAGCTGAAATTAGACAAGTGTGGCCATGCAAGGCCGGAACAAAGAAACGTACCCATAAAACGTCGTGTGTAGAATTAATTTTGGTAAATCTTCAAGAATGAAAAACTTAGGCGGCTCTTCATAAATTGAAATTAGGCTTGAAGGGGGCATGTGATGATCCCAAAGAGGCAACGAACGATGGATCTTACATCTGGCCTTGCTTTTCAAAATATTGTCATTGGGTAATTAAGTCTAGTACAGGGATAACCACTTTACATTGATTAGTGATTGTGCCGATGAGTTTGTTGCCTTTTCTATTTCTGTCATTATAACATAACAAGTTTCCAAAAACGATTTGCTCGACTTGACCCTTGGTGTCTTTTTTTATACCTGAGACCTTTCGGCTGTGTTTAACTCTTTTTTCCCAGACCAGAAAATGTTTAGATTTTAGCTTGGAGCCACATCGAATCTGTGACAGCATCACATTTCACAAGTTTTTCAATTTAGGATATAATAAAAGGAATCAACGATGCAATGCGAAGTGGGAGGTGACATGGAGGGAAGGTGGGACAGACTGCATCCTAATCGCAAATATTAAGGTTTAGCTATAAGCGCAGGAAGTAACTCTAAAATATGCAAAGTGCGAAGTGCGGGGAGAAAGGAGTGGCGTGGCAGGAAGGTGGGACTTGACTGCAGCCCAAAGATCGCAAACTTTAAGTTTTTGTTATATGCACCCGAGGTTAACTACTAAAACATGCGAAATGTGATTTTCGTTTTTAGAGGATGATGTGGCAAGGAGGATGGATCCCATTGCATTGTCGGAGTTATAAAGCGTTGAATGATTTCAGTTGTATGGTAAAGTTTATTATGTTTCATATGATATGTCAATGTATTTCAAATGGTTATGAAGTGGAGGGGAGGAGCTATTGTGGTGGATCCAATTGCATCGTGAGTTAAACAAAATAGATTGTGGGCGCTTCAAATGGTAAGTTAAAAAATTTGCAATGTGATAAGTTATCTTTTCCTATATGCGATGGATGGTAGGGGGAAAGGTTGACATGGAGGGATGGCCCCACTTTAATTGCAATCAGGGAAATTGGGAAAGTGGAAGGTAAAAATTTGATATAGTGGTGAAAGGGTAAAGAAGAAATATATAGCACAAAAATGCGAAAAAGGTAAAGTTTGATGACTTTTTACGGGAAATGGAATGAAAAGGAAGTGTGGCAGGTGAATGGGTCCCATTTCATCGCATATCATATTTCGCTAATTTTGACATTTACCCTTGTGCCCATCCTGAAAAAATTGCTATCTGCAATTGCGATTGAATCTCCATCGTTAATCATTGCTAAGATCCAATGTTCCTATCAGCAAAAAATTCAAAATTGTACAATCATGCTTATATTGTATGCTTGCACAAAAATCTTTTCAATAGTAGTGGCACTTTGATTTGCTGCACTTTTAGAAATATTTATTTTTTGTGTGGGACTTTATTTTATTTTTCCTTTTTTTTAAATACCCTCTTTTATTCTTCTTTTGTTTCTTTTTATATTTCTTTGGCAAAGACTTTTGAATATTTGAACCTATGTACAACATGAAAATTTGCAAAGAGGAAGTACACAGTTACGAAGCACACCAAAACGAGTAGCCTTGTATACTTCTCCTCTGCAACGTTTTGACTTATCACTTTCTTCACATTTTTTTTTTAAATTGCTGATTAGACTAGGCTTATGGCCTTCACCTTGGTCTTCAGCCTTGTCCAATGGATTTTTGAAAATTGTAGGACTATGGTATTTACAATGATGAAAGTTTAATCTGATTTTTTCGCAGAAGTAATGTTTTAGCATCCTGCCATTTACAGGACTTCCAAACAGCTTTGTTCTATCCATCCCTTGCAATAAAAATGCATTATCTCCTCTGAAAGAATGAATAATGTATGGGCCATTCCAAATGTTTTCAAACTTGCCATGCTTACCTTTATCTTCTCTTATAGAATCCCATTTCAGCACTTGATCTCCAATATTGAAATCATTTACATTTGTTCTTTTGTCAAAGATCTTCTTTATATTTTCATGCACCACCTGAGTTCTGTTGTACACCTCTTCTCTAGATTGTTACAGTTGAATGGTATATTTTATTCTTATTTGTACATCATTTTCTTCAACCTGCACTTTTTGAATGAGTTGCATGGCTGGCACTCCTAAGGATGTTTAGAAAACTGCATCCACTCCATAGAATAACTAGTATGGTGACATTCCAATTGATTTCTTAGTTGTTAGTATGTCAGCCCACAATGCATGCACCAATTTGTTATGCCAGGATTTCTTGTTGTGTTCCAACAACTTCTTGATGATGTTGATCGGACTCTTGTTGGAGGATTCAACTAGTCCATTACCTTGAGGGTAATAAGCTGTTGAATGCACCAAAGAAATGTGATATATGTGGCAAAATTCCACCATCTTCTTGGACAGAGGAGGAAGGGTGGATTTCTCCAATGAATTCTAAACCCCATTGCTGGAAAGGAGCTTCAACAGAGATTGAATGTAAAGGTAGAGGCAACAACTTTATTTTTCCCTAAAAAATTTTCCATTTATAACAGGTAGCTAACATTTTGTGGATATATGGGAAGAGAGTAGGCCAATAGAGACTAGCCCTAAGGATCTTGTTAGTAGTGGCTTTCCAGTAGAGGTGGCCTCCACAATCCCCTTCATGGAATTATTTCATGACCCTATCTACATCTTCTTGAAGCAAAAATTTAAGAAATATGCCACCAGAATCTTTCCAGTACAAATCATTTTCTAGGGTGCAGAATTTTACAGCTTTCAATTTCAAGACACTAGCTTTTATTTTGGACAAGCTAGGAGGAGAATTTAAATAAAATAGGACATATAGTATATCTGTGTACCAGGGATAATTTAGGAATGCTTCCTCAAAAGGTGGAGTATTTAGATCCTGTTGTTCATCCAGTGAATGAATCATGTTAATATCTAGTACTTGAATTTTTTTTTCATCCATCAATTTGGCTAATCCTTGTCCCTTGATTAGTTTGGTGGGCCTGATCTCTAAATCATACTCCAAGATGAGAGCAATCCACTTGCCTCTTTTTCCATCAGGATTATGTGTTAGCATTTCTTTGAAAACCGTATTAGGAACAAATTCAATGATGTGTGAATGCAGAATGTAAACTCTGAAATTCTTCAGTGCTTTGATGAAGGTGAAAGCCTGCTTTTCCATGATATTATACTTCAAAGGTGCATCTCTTAAGGCATGGATGAAAAATTATATGGGCTTCTCTTGTTGCTCTTTATTTTTCTGCAGCAATACAGTAGCAATTGTGTGCATTGAGGAAAAGGAGAAAATGATGAAATCTTTGGTGAAATCAGGGCTGATCAGAACTGATGCCTTTGTGAGTGCCTTTTTTACTAGGTAAAAATATTGTTTAGCCTCCCTAGTCCACTTGACTCCTGAATCTCTTTTCAGAATGTTGGTGATATTCCTCAGGAGTTCTGCAAGGTTTGGAATAAACCTCCTAAAAAAGTTTATCTTTCCGCTGACAGATTGTAGCTCCTTGATGTTCTTGAGATGACTGATTTGTAGTATGCCATCAATACTACTAGGGTCAATCTTGATCCATTCTTCAAATATGATGTGCCCTAGAAGCTTTCCTTCTTCAAGACCAAATAATGATTTCATAGGATTCAGAGATAGACCTAACCTTCTGCATTTTTCAAAAACTCGTCTCAAATGGGCCAAATATTCTTCATGAGGTTTTGAATATACTTTAATATCATCAAGATGTATCACAATGAAAAGGAAAATTTCTTCTGAAAAGGAAATATTCATTACTCTTTGAAAAGTGGCACCAACATTTATTAGTCCAAAGGGAATTTTTGTATACATTAAGGTTCCCCAAGGAGTAGTAAAAGTTATTTTGGGTTGATCATCTGGATGCACCAGCACTTGATTGTACCGTGAAAATCCATCTAGTAGAGAGATTTTTTTTGAGCCCACTACCTTTTACAATATGTGGTCCATCTTTGGTAAAGGGTAGTTTTCCTTAAGAGATTCCTTGTTCAGATTTCTGAAGTCAATTCAAAGCTTGATCTCTCGTGTCTTCTTTCTCACAAGTACAATATTGGAAGCCCATTCGGAGTATCTGATTGGGACTATTATCTTGGCATCATACATTTTCTTGATCTCCTTCTCAACTAGAGGCATTTGGACAGGATTTATCCTGTGCAGTTTTTGTTTGAAAGGCTTTTGGTTCTCCTTGAATGGAATTTTGTGCTGGATAATATCAATATCATAAGATTTCAGGTCTTCATAACTTTAGGAAAACACATCAATAAACTCTTTGAACAAAGCAATGTATTTCTGCTTTATGGATGCTGTCAGTGTATTTGACAACTTTATCACCTTGGGCTCCTGCTCACTACCCAGATTGCACTCCTCGACATTTTCTTATGTAGATTCCATTTTTGGTTTCCTAGCAACATCATTGAAATCGAATAGTTCCTCTAGAGGGACAAGTCCTCTAGGCAAGGTGTTGTCTTTGAATTGCAGTACTTCAGATTCCTCCTTTTCCGGGTCTTCATGCATCTTTGTCCTATGTAGATCTTTATTTGCTGAAAAAATAATATCTGAATTATGTGGAGTTTCCTCCTTGCACATTTTCTCTTTAATGGAGTAGTCTTCTTCACAATCTAGGTCCAAATTGGAATCTTCAAACTCACCCTTAGATTGAAAGAAATTCTCAATCTGTTTTTCATTTCCAAAGACTTGCCAATATCTCATATTTTCAGGAACTACTGGGCAGTTTTTTTCCTACACTACATACTGGATTTTAGGATGAGGTAATTGACAAGTGCTAGCTGAAAATGCTAACTTGTTAGCCAAGACATTCTAATTTCTTGGAACTTCAGTAAGGTCATATTATTCAAATGTTTTTAGGAGGTCAAGGGAAGCATTCATATATGCTCTCATTCTAGGATTCTTGTCTGAATATTCTTCCTTGATTTGTTTAATGACCAGCTCAGAATCCCCATGAATAGAGATTCTTTTGGCTCCTAATTTCTTCAGTAGTTGTAAACCCAAAAGGAGTGCATCATATTATGCTATTATGGTAGCATAAGTCATATCCATTTGGAGCGTGCCTTGAAGCTTGGCTCCCCATGAGCATAAAAAAATCATACCATATTTAGGAGGGATGTTAGCCACCACTATGTCCATCACTAGACTATTGGCCAGTATCTGGGCTAAAGTAATACATAGATCATTGATGAGACCTAGACATTTAACTTTGCTGGAGTCAAATGATTAAAGGTATTTGTAGGGTCTGGTTATATCTATGCCAAGTTTCTCCATAATTTCCTTGGGTATGAGATTATGAGATGCACTTGAGTCTATCATTACATTATGGAGGATTTTATCATGAACATTCAAACTGAGATAGAATGGGGGAACACCTCCCTCCTGGAATTTACCCTCTACTTCGGTCCCAAACAAAAGTTTAGGTTTGTCATCATTTAGATTGACAGTATCATCAATTTCTCCTATGTTCAATGCTTTCACGACTTGGGACCTATATACATACAAGTTCACCAATTTAGTGAGAGGGACATAGATTTTTATTTTGGCAATTTCATTCTCAGTGCTGAATGGTGCTTGGGTTTTCGACATATTTTAATCATTATTCTCAGGCACTATTTTTGTAGTGACTTTATATTGTTGACTTGTACTAGGGATATCAGCTGGAAAAATTTTGCTAGGGCTGACTGATGGTCCACCAGTGTTGCTTTCTAGATAATTCTTTCTAGGGATTTTACTACTTTTCTTTGAAATCTCTGTTGTTTTCTTAGGATCAACTTTAGGAGCCTTTTTAGCAGAGTTTTCAGAATTATTTCTTGGTAATATCCAAAATTTTCTTTCTCCGGAGGTTATATTGTCTATGCACCTCCATGATGGCATTCTTAAACACTTGTTTATAATCTTTAGACTCTTCAAATTATACTTCAGTTTGAGTTGAAGAAAATAAATCTTGTTCTTCTTCGGTGAGGAAAAAAATATCTTCATTATTAATTCCCATTAGATTAATTTGACTTTCTTCTAGTTCTTCAGCCACCACCTCATCTTCATCAACATAATTTTCTTGGAATGGGGGCCTAATTTGCTGGTCAGGTCCTCTTTGTTCTCTCTGTCTTATTTGAGGGGAGTGCTCTGACACTCCAATCTGCCCTATAACCGCAACATTAGGGAATCCAATCGTTCCCTAATTTCAACCAACTTTTTCGACGGTTCATCACAAACCAATATCATGCCCTCCAGCTCCTCATCTTATCATAGAATATCTTCTCATGCTGATATGGCCTTCACCTTCAAAGCCAGAAGGTTGAACCAAAACTGATGGCACTGCTGTGTGCGACCATCATCCAGTACCTCTGTATCTCCTAGTGCCTCCTCAAGGGCTAGCCCAAAGGATGGATGCACACTGTCCTCCATAGATATGCCAATACGCAAGCCATGCTCACTAGTTAGCTGCATGTGATTTTCATCCGATAATTCCGCCATAAAGCCATAGGCCTTTGTACCTATCGGCTCCTCAACAATGGTGGAGTTCTCTTCTGACACCTCATTAACCTATGATGCACTGTTGTCATTAGAGAAATGGATCACAACCTGAGATACCCCATCAATGGATACCTCAAAAATTGGTGGTGTCTCATCAACGAGTTTATGCTCAGTTGTCTCCTCCCAAGTCTTTGTCGTACTCTTTGATGACCCATAAAAAGTAGGTATAAAAATTCTACCCATGGTATGCTATAGGTCATTGCCCTGTGTGGACCCTCTTCCTCTGTTGTAGCTGTGAGGTCTTCAGTTTTCCTTAATCTGAAAAAAATCCTGGAAATTTAGATGTTCTTTGAATCTTTCAGATTGAGATTCATATTCTAGAAAATAATAACTGAGAGCCTCCTGCTCTTGTGGTCCTCCAACCCCATTTCCTACTACTAGGAAGGTAGGCATAATGGAGTGTTGTGAAGCTTTTTGCACTGTCGATTTCTCATAACAATGATGTAAAGTACCAGAACATTCTCCATTTTGCAACCCTCTTGGGGTTTCCCTTCGTCTCTCTACTCTCATCTCCTTGATCTCTCTGGCGAGATCCTGCATAATTTTGAGGAGGAGATTTCCAAATTCCTTCCCATAATCTTCTTCTACCATTGGAGACTCCCTTTATCCCCCTCCACTGAAACATAATTCTATTTTCCTGATGTGAACTCTAAAACAAGTTGAATCTAGTATTGCAATTGGAAGAATTTGAAAAATGACCACCACAACAAATCTAAGAAAATAATCTTCAGAGAAACTTTTTTCTACCAATATAGACCGAATTTGGAAAAACTGGTCATGAAAAAATATAATTGGTTTGTTCTGCACAAAACCCATGTCTCATATTTTCTAGATTCATCTTCATTTCCCGAAAGAGCTAACTCAAATTCGTCAATTTTTATCCCAACGAATTTCTGTGTTTTTGTTTTTGTATCTCTCAGAGAACCTTCTGTTTCTCTCAATTCAGGCCGAATTCAAAAAAACTGTTCATAAGAAAATATAATTTTTCAGTTTTGAAAAAAAACCAAGCCTCAGATTTTCGAGATTCATCTTCATTTGCCCAAAACATCTAACGCAAAACTGTCACTTTTTATTTCATCGGTTTTCTGCATTCTCAGTTTTTGTATCTCCTTGTACAGTCTATAATGTATTCTCTATGTTTGGATGTCATATATTTTTTGTTCCACAGTCTGAGCCAAGTCTATGAGCTCTGATACCACTGTAATATTCCAAATTCGAAAAAACAAGAATATAGAACATAAAACTTTAATTCTTGAATTCTTATTTTAAAATTTTTAAACATATTTCTTATAATACCAAACTTTATGCACTTTTAAGTCATAAAGTAATAATCACTCTTGAATTTTTATCTTAAATATTTGAACTAAGATAATGGAATTTGAAATGAAATGCACCAATTCCTTGTTTGTGGAGATATTTATCATCATGTTCATCTTCATTAAGAGTTTTTATTGAAACGATACTCAAAAATAAAATCCTCAAGTGAATTTTGGTTTGAGAAGAGCTCTTCCTATTGATTTATAACTCATATTCATGCTAAATATGATGAAAATAAAAGTTTTGATATTTCATAATGTATTAAAATTCATGAAAAAAAATCTTAAGTAAAAAAGATGAGGTTTCATTATTTTCAGTTTCTAGTGTAAATATGATTATGAGAGAGATAAAACACATTAATAAATTTATATATTTCTTATTGTTCGTGGAAAAAGTTTTCACTGTTTAATTAATAAAGATAAAAAATCTAACCATGATGTAATTCCATTGTTAATATTATTACATTACATGCACTAATAACAAAAAGGTTTTTCAATACACAACACTCAATTGTTTATAGCCTAAATATTGTCAACTTATTTGCAAGAGAAAATTAAAAAACAATCAAGATATTACAAGACAAAAATTCAAAAACATGTGGACCATCTATTTGAAAGCATTAGAATAATTCTAAATGTTTGAAATTTTTTTTAATAAAGATTATTTCCATGTTAGTTATAGAAACAAAGAACCAAGGAACAAGTATAGAAAGGTATCAAGTAAATTTTCAATAACCTTGAGCTTATACACAACATTAAAATCTTGGGAAATCTTATATGACTGGGAGATTTTAATTAAGAGATGAAATCATGTTGTATTTCCTTTGATGGTGATTGTTATAGGTCGTTTTGTCACATCAATCCAAAAGGCATGTAAATTGGATTGATTAATATCCACGAACACTTTTTCATAATCCCTTCACAAATCCCTGAGCATAATTTCTCAAAAAAGTCTGACTTTATGGGATTAATTGCTCAAAGCACTATTTTTAGCCCTAACTCTCCTTTCACTCTTTGTCACCTATGTTCATTGCATGTTGCATGCTTCTTCAACTTTGTTTATAAACACATGTTTCACCCTTCTAAAGGTGCACTAATTCTAAAAATTTGGGGAAAATACAAAATAATCTTGAAGCTTCCTCTTCCAAAATCTTCCAAGGTAGTTTTAACTATTTACCTCAGATAAAGAGCTAAAATTCCTATCTAGCCCTATATTGGAGACCCTATCTCTTATCCCTTGATCTCATCTTCCCATCATATATGGATCTCAAGCCCATAACAACAAATCCTAGAGTAACACATTCATCTTATAAATTTACTACCTCCCATAAGATATGGGTTGGATTTTTGAGATTGATAGTGCCCTTATGTTGTTGCTTTGAACCTAAAGGAGTCATCACATTCATGCATTAGTGTTGATGTTGAGGTGTGATTTTTGAAGAGGAAGGAAAAATCAACTTAGGGAGACATTTACAAAGTCGGATTTTATTTATGGTTGTAAACACTCTCCTATATTTGCTAATACAAAAAGTATAGTGTTTTCTTATATTTGGTGTGTTCTGTTTGCACTCTTGTATTTAAATGCCATGTTGATTCACTAAATACAGATTTCAAATTATGATATGTGGATGTTGTGGGCCCTTTGATTTTTTTACACGTGTGGGCATGTTGTAATTATAACATTTGAAGCTATAATTGGAGCTTACAAGTGAGGAGGAAAGGAGGGCTTGCTATATATTTGAGGTAGGATTCTTTCCCTTACTCTAAATTTTCCAAGGAAAAATTAATTTTTTTGCTTTATGTTGTTCTAGATCATGCCACTAGATCTAGGGAATTCACCTTTGTCTGCAATCATGAAAATTTTGCATAAAAAATTGGAGACCATACCAAGGATCGATTCTTCCCTTAGTGGTTTCCTTGACCTAAACACATTTTTCACATCTTAAAGTGACCTTAGTTGAGTCACCCAAAAAATTATTTGTTAGTTTTTGTAGCATCAAATGTGTTATAGCCAGGAAATTTGGAAAAAAGATAGAATCATGAGATCTCCAAAACCCAGAAATTGTTTATGGAAATTCCCCTTAGAAGTGTCTCAAATAGATTATTAACCATTCGTTTTTATATTTCCCAAGTATAAGCATAGGTAATATGGTTAATTAATCAACATTAATTGAGATAAGGTGTGAATCATCTAGAAAATCACACGGATCAACAAGAAATAATCGGGGACATCAATTATGTTTTAATATTGGTTGTTGGTGCTCCAAAAAATTATTATAAGAAGAAGTCGATGGGTAGATGGACAGTACACTAGTGCATATACTCAATTTCCTAGAAATTTTGATTTTCTCAGTGCTATTAATTTAGCAGACATGATAGAGCGAGAGGGTGAGTAGTAGGTGGAAGAGGAGGGTAGCAACATTTCGGGAGGAAGTTTTCCAGTTTCAGAAGAGACAAAGGAAGGAAGGTCAAAATCCCCACATGGTCTATGTAAGCACTGTTTGGAGAGTGACGCAGGAGGCTCAACCAAGAGGCTAGGGATGTAATTTTGGAGGTATAAATTAGTTTTGGGGCGAGAGAAAACTCTCACAATAATTTTTCTAGTAGTTTCCTTAGATTAGATTGCCAGTTGAGCATCTATATTCTTGTACTCAAAATTGTTGCTACATAATAATAATAAAACCCTCATGTGTTTCACGGGTTTTCCTGCATTGGGTTTTTCTAGGGACAATTGTTCAAAAATAATTGTGTCAAAATTATTATGTGTGTGCTACAATTTCTTAGTTTCGGTATTTTATATTTTCCAGTATTTTATGGTGAAAATTGTAGTTGTGATTTTATTCGTTGTTTGTTGTAGCAAGTAAATTGCATAAATAAATTTATAGTTAGAAGAATAATTCCTAGTTGTTGTAATAGATAAAAATTTCACATGGTATCAGAGAAAAATTGATTAGCTAGATATCTCAAAAGAGAAAAGAAGTAATTTTGTTATTCAATGATAGAAATAGGTCAAAATTCCCAAGGGGCAGTGCAATATTTGGCGAGGAGGTTGATTTACTTGAGGAAACCTGATTTTTGAGAGCATAAAAATTCGATTTTCTAGATCAAGTGATTCCATAGGAAGAGGGAGCAACTAAGATATTTCATTGGGTAGATCTGTAGTTGGACACAGAGGTGTTTTGTAGCAGTTTCTAGAGAAAAGTTAGTGTCAATTAAAAGAGTAATAAACAACAGTAAATTCTTTAGCATAACCATGGGCATAATATATATTCAGGAGGCTTCAGATTTATCTTCCAAGTTGGAAGACGAATTTTCTTGCTTGCTAGGATCATCTTCACAGGGTGTTTGGTATATAGATAGTGGAGCATCATCTCACATGGTAGCGGTTAGAGAATATTTCTCTAGATATAAGGAGGAGTGGATGGACTTCCAGATTACTATGAGAAACAAAACAAAATGTACTCCAGTGGGGAGACGTACCATATATTTTCATAGGGATTCAGGAGCAAGCACCGGTGCTATAATATTTTTGCATGTGTCAAGACGTGGTATGAACCTGATTTCATTATCCCAGTTACAGGATAATGGGTATAATATTCACTTCATGGGGAAGAAAGTGTATGTGAAATACCCAAGTTGGAAGAAGGTAAGACATATTGGAGTTCAAAGTAATAGATTGTACCAGTTACAACTTGAATTTCAAA
This sequence comes from Pinus albicaulis, assembly GCA_034641835.2. Taxonomy (NCBI): domain Eukaryota; kingdom Viridiplantae; phylum Streptophyta; class Pinopsida; order Pinales; family Pinaceae; genus Pinus; species Pinus albicaulis. The sequence goes on along the minus strand of CM076580.1, from coordinate 1,317,034,799 downwards.
TGGCACTAATAGGTAGTGACAGTAGCAGTGGGAAGGAGTTGAATGAGTTATGGCATAGGAGAATGGGATATCTACACCATGGATCACTCATGATGCTAAGAGAAACAGTAACAAGAGTTCCAGAACATGGCACGGAACATGATGATGTGTGCATAGGATACGTACTTGGGAAGTATGCTAAGGCGACATTTACAAGAAGTGACAATAGAGCTAATGGTGTGTTAGGATTCATACATTAATATATTTATAGCTTTATTTCCACTAGAGCTCTCAGTGGTGCCAGATATTTCATCACCTTTATTGATGACCATTCCATCAAAATCTGGATCTACTTCTTGAAGACCAAAGATGAAGTCTTCGATCATTTCCGAGAGTTTAAAGCTCTCATGGAGAATGTGACAAGGAGGAAGAACAAGGTGCTTTTCTCAGACAATGGTTGATAATATAATGATAAAGACCTCACATATTTTTGTGAAGTCCATATAATCCACAAAGGAATGGGATAGTGGAGCGAAAAAAATAGAACAATTATTAGAGCTGCAAAGGCAATGTTATATGACCAGTATTTACCTAGATTTTTGTGGGAAGAGGCATGTAACACAATTGTATATATTCAGAAGAACACTCCTCATAGAGAATTGGGGAAGAAAACGCCAAAAGGATTCTTCTCAGGGAAGAATCTAGAAGTTAGTCACTTCAAAATTTTGGGCAATGTTACTTATTACCACATGCCAGATGAGAAATGTACCAAACTGGATTAGACTACATAGAATGGGTTCTTCATTGGGTATAAAAAAACCTCAAAATAATACAAGATTTTCATTCCTAGCAATAGGAATATTGAAGTGAGGTGAGAGGTGAAGTTCATGGAGGACCAATCTTTTAGGAGATCTTGTGACATGCTTGCAGGTGATCAGAAACAGTCAACAGAAGTTCCTTTGGTCGAGCAGCAGGGGAAGCCAGTGCGACAGGCAGGAGGACAATCATAGCGATGATTATAGTGACCATTACCAATATTTCCTCATGTGCAGGAAATTTGGGGAGCTCTCAATAGACGGAACAAAAAAGGCATGATGAGAATGGATGAACCTCACAAAACTAGTGGTCAAGTGAGCAGAGAGGTTCATCAGACATTGAGAGATGAAAATTAGTTATTGGAACTCCTAGGACGAAATATAGCGCAAACAACTTGATAGGTACCAAGCATTGGTGTCTCAAGTTGCAGAACCTTCCAGCTTTTAGGACACCACACAACATCGAGAAAGGGTAGATTCCATGGTAGAATATTATAACTCTATCATGATGAATGATATTTGGGAGGGAGTGCCTAGGATAGAAGAAAGATCACTTGTAGGCTCTATATTGATCTAAAATATCAATTTTTTTGTAGATGGTAGTGTGGAAAAGTACAAGTCTAGGTTCTTGCAAAGGGGTATGCATGAAAGAAGCGATAGATTAATAGGAAACCTTGGCCCTAGTTTCCATATACACTTCTATTCAATCAATTATATCCCTATGAGCTCAAATGGGATGGTAGATTCACCATATGGACATCAAGCTAGCCTTCTTGAATGGGGTGATAGAGGAAGAAGTGTATTGATTAGGGGAATTTTGATGTCTAAAATGGGCCTCCTAAGAAAAATGTACAATAAAAATAAACTTTATAAGAACCAATAGGATTCAAGATGATGATGTCAACCATTGGGGATGATTCACCATTTTTGGACAAAAAAAGTAAAAATTGTAGAAATTTGAACAATTTTCTGAATTATTCGCCGAGATTATCCTGGTTACACACTATTTAAGCTTTATGCATAACACATAACCTCTTCTACAATTTATCATCAATATGCGGAAATAGAAAACAGTCGCATGCGCACATAAACACTATAATTTAAGCACACATTTAACACAAGATGTACTTGGGAAAGCAATAGCTGAAAACCCCCAACTACCTGTATAATATAATGATAGAGAACATGTAACAATACATAGCACAAAGCTCTCATAGCTCTCAGCACTATCTCACATGCTACACACAAACTAGCACGGATAATGAACAAGTCTTAGGTTCAAATCTCCTCCGCAAGTCTGCTTGCCTCTACTGCGCAATACAAGATGAGAATCGATGAGATCCAAGTTCGAATATACCTGTCTTCAACTGCGCAATCCTCATTGGAAATCTCAATCCATGTGTGTGCAAATCTCATGCACAGTTATGGTCACACTAATAGTCAACTGCACCCTTTCACCCACCTCTAACACTGGTCTCCACTGAACTGTCCATGCATTGCAGTTAACTGATGTGTTCATTAGTTGAATTATGATTTAATAATTAGTGAATTAATTATTAATTAATTCACACCACTCATCACTAGTGTATTTTCCAGTTAGACTAAATACAACTAGTTGAACTAAGTTAAACCGAACACAACTCCACCAACTGTCTCATCAACTCCACCAAACTCCGTCACTTGAGTTCTAACTGAAGTCAACCATGCAATAGCTCAAATAACCCATAGGAAAAGCGTATTTCCTTCTGCCAGCTGCATGTGCCACATCCATAGCTCAAACTGAAGTGCTCCAAGAGGAAAAGATAATGTTTATAGTCTAAATATTATTAAGGGTTAATAATATTTGACTGATCTATTTTTAGCTCGACAGTCTAAAAATAGAAACCGCCTAATGTCTAAAAATAGAGGTCCATCTATTTTTACCAACTTGACCAATCATCCATAAATAGCATCCTACAACTCATAGACCATGATCCATATGTCTAAAAGTAGACATAGTCTAAAAATAGACTTTGTGCCAAAAATAGCCTGCGGGCCCACTTAGTGAAGGCGACTTCATTTCACTAAGCTCCATCATCTTGTTGCATTTTCAACACTCCCTCTCAACAAGATATGGATTATCTAAAACCCCTATCCTACCTCTGTGGAATTCGAATTTTCTCCTGGTGAGCGCCTTCGTCAATATGTCAGCATCCTGATCCTCCGTGGGAATATATGAAAGTAACATGATTCTCCACTACACACAATCTCTGATATGATGGTACTTGATGTCGATGTGTTTGGATCTATCATGAAATACTGGATTAGCCGAGAGTTTAATGCAACTCTGGTTATCACAATAAATCACAATAGGCCCCAAGTGTGACCCGAACAACCCGACCAAGATCTTCCTCATCGAAATAGCCTCGCATGCAGCCACTACCTCCGCTCTCAACCCAATCTAAATCTGTGAAGCCGCAAAGCTTCACCCCATCCTCCTGTCTATACCACAGACCATATCCCGATGTGCCTTTAAGATAACACAATACATTCTTGCCTGCCTTCCAGAAGAGCTTGGTCGGCTTAACCATAGCTTGCGAAAGCTGGTTAACAGCATAGCATATATCGAGTCATGTATTGACCAGATACATAAGCAACCCCACCAACTGTCGAAAGACAGTGGCATTCACTACCTCCGCCGAAGTAGCATCCTCCTTCCTCCAACCTCCAGGAAGAGGAGTGTAAATAGGCTTGCAGCCGTGCATGTTGAACTTCTCCAAGATCTCTCGGGCATACTTACCCTGAGAAACAAACAGTCCACCACTGCGCTGACATATTTCCAATCCCAGGAAATAATGAAGGAGGCCCAAGTCCTTCATCTCGAACTCTCTAGCAAGATCCTCCTTGCATGAAAGTATCAACATCTCATCACCTGTCAAAATCAGATCATCTACATACAGTACAATGATCAGCAACTTCCCTTCCAACACAATTTGGTACAGGTTAGGATCCGCCTCACTCTTGGAGAATCCAAGTCCGGTGAAGTAACTGTCTATCCGTGTGTACCAAGCACGAGGTGCTTGCTTCAACCCGTACATTGCTCTCTTGAGTCGGCACACATGCGACTCACTACTGAAGATCTCGAAACCTTCGGGCTGCTCTATATACACCTCCTCCTCATTGACTCCATTGAGGAACGTAGTCTTCACATCCATCTCATGGATGCGCCACCCCATCTGCGCTGAGAGAGCTAGGATCGTCCGTATGGAAGAGTACCTTGCGACAGGTGCAAAGGTCTCCTCATAATCGATCCCCTCGATTTGCGAGAAGCCACGGGTGACAAATCTTGCCTTGTAATTCTCCACACTCCTGTCAGCCGCCTGCTTCACTTTGTAGATACATCACGAACCCACCACTGATTTCCCTTCCGATCGCGAGACAATCTCTCATGCACTGTTTCTGACAATAGAGTCATATTCTTCCACCATGGCATCTACCCATGCGGGATCCTCCACAGCTTCCTTGAAAGAGGATGGCTCTGTCACGACACATTTTCTCACAAGAGCCATGTATCCAGTGTACCGGTCCGGTGACTGCCTCTGTCTGCGCTGTGCTGTAGGTGCTCCTACAACCTTCTCTACATCTTGAGCCAGTCGCTCAGCTTCTGTAGTGCGCTTGTGCCCTCTCATGGTTGGCGCTACATGAGTGGTCTCTTCCACTCCACGAACTTCCTCTTGTGGCTGATCCACATTCGGAAGCTCATCCTTTGGAGCTAAAAGCTCCTCATCTGCATGCAAGTGTGGCTCCCTCTCAAGTGAACACTTCATGGCTTTCTCCTCCTGAAATTTGATATCCCGTCGCATGACAATCTTGCGACTGTCTGGAAAATACACCTGATAGTTGTGGGGTGTATCAGTGTACCCCACAAATATTCCAACCTCTACGGTCAGATCCATCTTCTTTCTGGCGTCCTTCGTCACATGCATGTAGACAGGTGAGCCAAAGATCCTCAAATGAGAAATGTCAGGCCTCTTGCCAGAAAACGCCTCCTCTAGTGTACTCATGCCAAGAATCTTGTGAGGACAACGGTTCTACACATACACTGCAGTATTGCATGCCTCGGCCCACAAGTGAAGGGGTAGGCCCTGATCATGCAACATCACCCATGCAGCACCCACGATCGTTCTGTTCTTCCGCTCAGCAACCCCGTTTTGCTATGGGTTATGGGGTGCAATGAGCTCTCTCCGAATCCCTTCTGCGCTGCAAAAGTCCTTGAATTCATCTGAGATGAACTCACCACCATTGTCACTCCTAAGAGCCTTCACATGCTTCCTCGATTCCTTCTCAACCAGCGCCTTGAACTCACCGAACTTAGAGTATGTCTCGCTCTTCTTCTACATGAAGAAGATCCAGCACTTCTGAGAGAAATCATCAACAAATATCACATAGTACTTGTGCTTTGCTGTCGAAGCCACTGAGAAAGGTCCACACATGTCTGTGTGAACTCTCTCAAGGATCGTCGTGGCGCGACTATCCTTCTCATGAAAGGTGGCTTTCACATATTTTCCTAAGGCACACCCCTTGCACTGATCTGACTGCGCAAGAGTGCCCTTAGGAAGCCCAGTAGAAATCTGCTGCAGTATCTTCAAAGCTCCATGGTGAAGGTGGCCCAATCTCCGGTGCCACTGCTCGCCCTCATCTCGGCTCACCACTCCTTCCACCTTGCATGCCATTGCTGCGCAGCAATCTACTTGAAACTGATAAAGGTTCTTGACTCGAACCCCTATCTTTCGGGTCTCTCCAGTAGTCTTACTACGCAGGAAAGCCTTTCCCTCGCTGAAGACCATATCATACCCCTTGTTTTCCAACATCGCCACAGAGATCAGATTCTTCATCAATCCTAGAACATGCAAAACTTCCTTCAATATGAAGGGTTTACCAGACTCCCTCTCAAAGGAAATGGTACCAATACCGGTCGCGCTGTCTCTACCATCATCACCCATCTCGATGTGCACTCCAAGATCTTTCTCCTCCAGATCTGAAAACAGATCCCGATCTCCGATCATGTGAAATGACACACCATTGTCCAAGAACCATACTTATCCCATCACACTTGAAACCAAGCATGCGATCAGTGAAAAATCCAGTTCAAACTGGGAAGCCAATGCCTCTCCCGCTGCAGATCCAGCAGCCTTCTTATTTTTCTTCTTCTGCGGACAATTTGTGGCATAGTGTCCATGCTGGTGACAGTGAAGGCACTTCACCTTGGACATGTCTTGCTTCTTGCCTTTCGCACCAGACTGAGAAGATTTCTTGCTATTCCCCTTCTTTGCTTTGGCAGCCAAAGTGCAGTTTTCTTCATCAGATGCCTTTGATGAAGTTCCATTCTTGGTAGTCCGCCTGATCTCCTCTTGCATGAGATCCGACCACAGTTGCTCCCATCTCAGTAACTTATCCCGACCATTGACAGAGTCCTGATTGGAATGCCAACTCTTCGAAATACCAAGGAGAGCTAGGTCCACCAAGTCCTCATCATCGACAGTCACCCCAACACTTCCCAGCTCATCTCTGCATTGAGTGAAATTCGTGAGGTATTTGGCGATACTGTCGCCTTTCTCCATCTTAATGTTTCTGAGTTTATCTTTGAGATCCAACTTCCTCTGGTCGCTCTTGCTCTGGAACAGATCTGTTAATGCTTTCCACATCAAGTATGGAGAAGCTTTTCCATGCAGGATGGATACAATGTGATCCTTCACGCCCTCCAACAGAATCCTTCGACATTTCGCCATTTTCTTTTGCCAAGCCTCAGCTTGAGCAACATCAGTAGGCTTTGGGACCTCAGCATCGATGAACTCCTTCAGCTCATTATCATCTAATACCGCCTCCATTTGGTCTTTCCATGCAAAATAATTCAAACTGCCCTCAAGAGCATATTCGAGTCGCAAACCGTTGAAATACATTTTCAACTCCGGCACCAAGAAAACAAACTGTTGCAAAATTCGAATTCCAAGCTCAAAAACTCAACTGCTTCTCGATCTAAAACCTGTGAGAACAAATTAGTTCTAGCACATAGATCGACTGTATGGGAATTTACTAGATATATCACCTTTCAAAGGAAATGATGGATCCAGAGGCTACCTGGCCCGATTACAGACTCTGTCTACCGAAATAAATTGCAATCACTTTAATAGTTTCGATGATCAATTCTTGCTCCGATACCATGTAGAAATTTGAACAATTTGCTGAATTATTCACCGAGATTATCCTGGTTACACACTATTTAATCTTTATGCATAACACATAACCTCTTCTACAATTGATCATCAATATGCGGAAATAGAAAATAGTCGCATGCGCACATAAACACAATAATTTAATCACACATTTAACATAGGATGTACTGGGGAAAGCAATAGCTGAAAACCCCCAACTATTTGTATAATATAATGATAGAGAACATGTAACAATACATAGCACAAAGCTCTCACTGCTCTCAGCACTATCTCACATGCTACACACAAACTAGCACGGATAATGAACAAGTCTCAGGTTCAAATCTCCTCCGCAAGTCTGCCTGCCTCTACTGCGCAATCCAAGATGAGAATCGATGAGATCCAAGTTCGAATCTACCTCTCTTCAACTGCGCAATCCTCATTGGAAATCTCAATCCATGTGTGTGCAAATATCATGCACAGTTATGGTCACACTGATAGTCAACTACACCCTTTCACCCACCTCTAACACTGGTCTCCACTGAACATTCCATGCATTGCAGTTAACTGATGTGTTCATTAGTTGAATTATGAGTTAATAATTAGTGAATTAATTATTAATTAATTCACACCACTCATCACTAGTGTATTTTCTAGTTAGACTAAATACAACTAGTTCAACTAAGTTAAAACGAACACAACTCCACCAACTGTCTCATCAACTCCACCAAACTCTGCCACTTGAGTTCTAACTGAAGTCAACCATGCAATAGCTCAACTAACCCATAGGAAAAGCGTATTTCCTTCTGCCAGCTGCATGTGCCACATACGTAGCTCAAACTGAAGTGCTCCAAGAGGAAAAGATAATGTTTATAGTCTAAATATTATTAAGGGTTAATAATATTTGACTGATCTATTTTTAGCTCGACAGTCTAAAAATAGAAACCGCCTAATGTCTAAAAATAGAGGTCCATCTATTTTTACCAACTCGACTAATCATCCATAAATAGCATCCTACAAATCATAGACCATGATCCATATGTCTAAAAATAGACTTTGCGCCAAAAATAGCCTGCGGGCCCACTTAATGAAGGCGACTTCATTTCACTAAGCTCCATCATCTTGTTGCATTTAAAAAAAATAATAATAAAACTAGTTTTTCAACTTATCTCTCTAATTTTTTACTCAAATTTCTTGCGTGATTATTCATTGGATGAAATATTTAATTCCTCATCCAAGGAGTACCCATGGTGCATACTTTCGATGGACCCTGCTACATGGAAAAGGAGAAATACATGAAAAAACATGTTTACAATCATGTTTTTCATGTAGGAGTGTCCATCAAAAGTATGCAATGTGGGTACTCGTTGGATGGGAAATCAAATTATGCATCCAATGAGTGTTTCTTCTCAAAATTTGAGTAAACCCATAGGGAGATAAGTTGAAAATACGAGTTGAAAAATAGTTTTTCCTTTTTTCCCTCAAAAATTTGACGATGTAGTCAAATCTTATTTTATTATTTCCACTATTATTTTATAATTTCCTTAGGAGGCCCATTTTAGACCTCAAAATTACCCTAATATAGAACAACCACAGGGCTTTGAGACTCATGAGAGGCACACTCATGTGCACATGAAAAATAAAGCTCTATATAGACTCAATCAGGCTCCCAAGGAATGGCATGGTAGGATTGACAACTACTTGTGAAAGATAGGATTCGTCAAGAGTAACGCAGATCCCATCCTTTACCATTTTATTGTAGATGGTGAGCCACTCATCATAGTTTTGTATGTGGATGATCTATTTTTAACTGGATTATTAGGGATCATAAAGGACTGTGAGAGGAATCTGGAAGAAGAGTTTGACATGAAGGATTTAGGGTTGATGCACTATTTCCTAGGATTGGAAGTGTGGCAAAAGGATTACAGACCCACGTCTATTCCCATGATAACCAATTGGATGAATATATATGCATCAGATGACAAGGATTTTGACTCCACCTTGTATAGGTATCTTATTGGGTCTATCGTGTGTCTGGTCAACACTAGGCATGATATTTGCTTCGCATTCAAGACCCTAAGTTAGTTCATGATAGAGCTAAAGAAGGTACATTTGGCAACAACGAGGCATATTTTGAGATATGTTCATGGCACAATCGGGTATGGGTTAAGATATACTCGAGGGGATGACATCAGACTTTGTGGGTTCACAAATGTAGATTGGGAAGGAAGTTTAGTGGACAAGAAAAGTGCCTCTATGTACTACTTCAGTGTTGGGTCAAGGATGGTTTCTTGGTGTAGAAAGAAACAGAGTATATGGAAGCCAACATAAATACGTGTGAAGCTATATGGCTTCAGAAGCTGCTAGTAAGCTTGTTCAGGCAGAAGATGGAGATGACTAGTGGCTACTGTGATAATCAAATTTTCCAACAATTCTCTGAGAATCCAATGTTTCATGATAGGTCAAAACAAATAGATATTCAATGTCATTTCATCGAAGATTGTGTTCAACATAGAGCAATCCATCTATAATATGTTTCCACAGAAGAGCATGTTGTAGATATACTCACGAAATCTCTACGAAGAACTAATTTCATCTATTTCAGAGAATGGATGGGTATGTTAGAGAACCCATTTCAGTAGCACGAAAAAAATACTTTGGATGATTCTCAATTGTAGTAGCAACAAGTGAAATGGATTTGTAGTGTATATGCAGAGTTGGAAGCAGTACAACAGTGTCAACAACAAAACAGATGTAGCGTATATCAGAGTTGCACAGTGGTTGATGGGATGTATGGGTAGACATCAACAATGTGACCGAAGATGGTGTAGAAATAGGGTGTTTCTACCAGCTATGTAGCAGTAGTAGAACACATTCCTCACTAAGAGGGAGTGTTATTTTTTGTAGCATCATATGTGTTATTTCCATGAAATTTGGTGGAAAGGCTAGAATACATGAGATCTCCAAAACCCATAAATTGTTTATGTAAATTCCACCTAGAAGTGTCTCAATTATATTATTAACGATTTTTTAAATATTCCCTAAGTCTAAACTTAGGGAATATGGTTAATTAATCAGTATTAATTGAGATAAGGTGTGAATCATCTAGAAACTCAGATGGACTGACAAGAAATTAATCTGGGTCATCGATTATGTTTTAGTCTGGGTCGTTGGTGCTCCAATAGAATATTATAAGAAGAAGTAGATGGGTAGATGAAGAGTACAAGAGTGAAAATACTTAGTTTCCTAGGCAGTTTGATTTTCTCAGAGGCAGTAATCTAGTAGAGAAGATAGAGCCAGAGGATGAGTAGCAGGTGGAAGAGGAGGGTAGCAACATTCTGGGAGGAATTTTACTAGTTCTGGAAGAGGCAAAGGAAGGAAGGTCGAAATCCCCATAGGGCCTGCGTAAGCATTGCGTAGAGAGTGACGTAGGATGCTCGACATAGAGACTAGGGAGGTAATTTTAGAGGTAGAAATTAGTTGAGGGGTGAGAGAAAATTATTACAATAATTTTTCCTGTAGTTTCATCGTATTTGATTTTTGGTTGAGCATTTGAATTATTGTACTCAAAATTTTTGCTGAAGAATAATAATAAAACCCTTATATGTTGCACCAGTTTTCCTGCATTAGGTTTTTCTGGGGACAATTGTCCAAAAATAATTGCGTCAAAACTATTGTGTGTTTGCTATAATTTCTCAGTTTTCAATATTTTGTTTTCCCCAATATTTTATGGTGAAAATTTCAGTTGTGACTTTATTCGTTGTTTGTTGTAGAAAATAATTTGCATAATTAAATTTACAATTAGAAGAGTAATTTCCAATTGCTACAATAGATAAAAATTTCACATGATTGATGTTAGGAAAACACCTCTTCAAGCTTGGTTTGACCTTTTGTGTCATATTTTGTCCAAAATTGCCCCAACGCATCCATTTTTTTGAGACATAGCACTTCAGTGCACCTTCCCCTTCTTTGTGCCTATGTTGCAAAACATTGGTGCCAGTTCTGCACTTGCGTTGATAACGTAATATGAAAAACTTTGATCTAATTTGGTACAACAAGTTTTCCTTATGTCCTTGAGTTTGTCTCTATCTCTGGAAAGCTAAAAAAACACTTGATTTTGTGTGAAATTGAGTGAATTTTATTTTGGTCATTACTTAAAGGTTTCCTTAAGTTTCTTAACAATTTTTGAATTGTATTTCTTTCATTTTATAAAAAAAAAGACTCCCTCAATCATCAGAGGATGGGGGGGGGGGGGTTGAATTATGTATGAGTGTTAATCACCTCTGAATGTCATCACCTTTTTGATAAGATTTTGTTTCATTCCTTATTTATTCTTGTCAATTTGGGTTTGTGTGCATATATTGATTATTGAATTTGAAAAGTAACATTTTCATTACAGTTAAAGTTTGTGTCATTTTTTTTTGTGAGTGATCAAGTTGCATTCATATGTTTCTTTTCATTTGAAACATTAAGAGAAAATAAAAGAAAAATAATTATTTTCATTGCATATAAGAATTAGATTTTGATTGGAACAGTGAAGTTGAGGAGATTGATTATTGAATCACTTGTATGTTGCATTGTTGATTAATTTATTCTTCCCCTGCTTAGTTAGGTATTTCATTGTTAAAAGGAAAATGAGAAGAGTTATTTGCATCATATTAATTTAATTATAGGTGTGTTCAGGTGAAATCGAGTTTTAAGCCTTCATATCGAAACATAATTCAATATAAACTCTAAAATTTATTGAATAATTATAAGGAGCATTTGAAACTTAAAGAGACACATCTAGAGGTCTAGGCTAGGTACATGTTTTGACATCTTTAAACGTAGGAGTTGTCATTTTTTTCAGCGTTACATTTTGGGGATGATATCTCATTCCACATATGTAAGCGTATAAGACCTTTCTCTGTGTACCTTTGGGTATATTGAATGGTACTCCATGCATTGTAATTATATCCAAACACTCTCATCAAACAATTACACATTAGACAACAATACTACGGACTGCACTTCCATGTACCTTGAGGTATATTTTGGAAGTCCCCACTAGGTTTCTATCTCACTATAGGTAACTGAGTCGATCTACTTGTACACTATGATACACTAAACAAAACATTCAGGGATATTTCATGCCCGTACATAAATTCTTTGTTTTCCAAGGTGGTATATTGCAATTCACAGTTATTTGGCAAACCATTTTTCCTAGTCACCCATTTTTTTTAATTTTTTTTTTTGTCTTTAATTTTTAAAATCAATTAATTGAATGTGGAACAACATCCTCACCATGGAACAAATCCTTAGTAGATTTTAAGTTGAGACTAATGGAAATAGTTCCAAATTATACCAGTCAAGGAACCTCCTCTAATGGGAATCTTGGTCCTTTTCCTTGTTTTGGAAACATTGGTGCTCCTTATATGGAGACATTGTCTCTTCCTAGGTATACGATTGGTTTATCTATTTGGCTGTTTTCAACCTCCTTGGCTCCAAATGTATCAATTTCTCTTCAACTAGGTTCTCTTCCTAGAAAACCAAGTTCGCCACTTGGAGAACATCAACTTCGATTTTATCCTCACATTGACTCTTTTCCTTATTTTCTTGTTTGATATTCTTCCTCTTTACCCTCAAAGTTGGTAACGAGGTGGATAAGAAGAATAAGAAAAGGAAAATTGAGAAGAAGAAAAATAAGCAAAGGGGTAACCAAAAAGCCATTTCTACCGATGTAACTAATGTTGATAACCTCTCTAACAAATCCCTTAAAGTGAAATTCCCTTGCAAGCTTTGTAAGGGTAACCACAAGCCCATGCCATCATCCCTTGTCATCTTCCTCTAGAGATAATGCTGACGATAAACCATCAACTTATTATAGTAAGTTCCATCAAAATAAGGAAAAAGTCAAGTTTCCCTATAGGTTATGTGAAGGGAATCGTGCTATTCACATTTTTCCATAAATGGATGAAGACTCAAAAGTGTTGGAAAACCTTACAACTTCTCAGCCTCATCTTCCGATCGGTTATCGAAAGCTTTCTCCCAACCCTCCACTAGTTGATGAATTGATTGATTAGAATCTGAATTCAATAAATCCCACTCTCTCTCAATGTGAATCCCAAGATTCCACCTTCTGTTGATCATACTTTTCTCGTAGAGAGTGAGTCTCATACCGCTCGGGTTCTTCTCGTTTCTTCATGTTCCAATGAACTAGGGGGAATCCTCTTATTCCAACGACACAAGGGGACAATCCTCCCATTCCCATGACACAAGGGGGAAGCCCTCCCGTTATCACAACAAAGGGGAGTAGTTATTCTTTTCCCATTACAGAAGGGGGTAGTTTCCCCATTCCCACGACTCACCCTCCAAGTACTATGGTCTCTTCCTTTGACTGGACTCGACTGGTAGGATATATTATTTCTCCTTACGAGCCCGTATAGATCATAGTACATGCTTATAATATGATAGTACCTGGCACATTCATATACAAACGTGTGTTTTTTAGTACTTTGAACTCAACTTCTTAGAAATATTTCAGTTCTTTGCAGCTTGTGCCCGTTACTCATAATTTTTTTCCCTTTAAGAGAGGGAATAATGAACCAGAAGGGATCATTTCTCAATTTTCTATTACTTTGGGAGGAAAGGTAGTCTAAGTCCCTTTGGATTTTAATTTACTCCTTCAGCGTAACTATGTTTACAATATGGGAGATCTTGTCTCTTCACTCTTTCATGAGATGTGTTTCCTGCATGAAGAAGGAATTGTGACCATTGACCAAATTTTGTTTGTTGGTCCTAATTTGACTCCAAATCAACCTACTTCCCTAAATGGTCCTTATATGCAAGTGGTATCTCCCCCGCCACAAGTTAATTATGTGGAAATATGTTCCATCCTTGAGTCAACTAATAATCTAGAAGGTGATGTAGTGAATCATGTACTGGGAGCACTTGCACTTGATCTTTCCCTTTGGTCCTTTGATATGTATCCCTTCCAGAGAATTGTTCTCCCATATGATGAGAGATTCCTTTAATCCATGGTTATGGGAAACCATGATTAATATAATCAAAGGTCTTGGATCATATTTCCTTTTCTTGTTTCAATCTCATTAAAAAATGAAACAAGGTGTCTTGGAGCAGAGTTCCCTTTCTTGTTCGCAAGCTTGTTAAAAAATGAAATACGGTCCCTAGAGCATAGTTATTTTCCTATGTAAATCTCATTAAAAAATGAAATAGACTCCTCTTCCAATTCGTGTCTTTCGTTAGATCTTGTAAATTCCCATTTGAGTCTTTCAATTTATCTCATAAATGAACCTTAATTCCATCCACTTATTAGTAAAAAATTGTCTACATAGATGACTGAAATGAAGTTTGGGGGGCATGTGCCTAGAATTGAGTCATTATGTTGGGGGCATGAAAACTTATTTCAAGCATAGTTCTCCTTTGTTTCAACCTTGTGTCGAAATGAAACTACTCTCAAGCATATTTTTTGTAATGTTTCAAGAATGTGTAAAAATGAAACCATCCTCAAGTACTCTTAAGCATAGTTTCCACATGCTTCAATATTATGTAAAAATGAAACCATATTCATACTTTTCCTCTCATGATTTCCATTTTTGTCAGCCTGTTTAAGTCATATGAGCCTTGGTTTTCTCATTCAATCATTACCATTGGCTTGGTTGATCATACACTTTCACTTAGTTGTTTTACCCTTTCCCGAGGTACTATTTTGATGAGTGGCCTTATTAGCCAACCTCTAGACCTCTGCATGTTTCCAGCAGTTCCATAATGACTAGAACTAGTTTCTTCCCTTTATACCACTCGTTCCCCTAGAAGGACTCCTCCTTCACCTCTTTTCAGACTCCCTAAATATGAAAATATTGTCGTGCACTTGCATTTTCGAACTCTTTAAAGAAAATGAAAATATGTCTTCCCAATATAAGTTTAACACTTATTCAAACTAGGATAGACTATTAAAAAAAAATTAATACCTTAGTTGAACATGACCAAAAGGTTATACTTAGTATCATATTCTACCATTTTCAGACTCAAGAGAAAATTTTACAAAAAAGGAACCTTTAGAGTTTTATTTTTTTACATATTTTTCAAACTCTCTAAATATGAAAAAGAAGTCGAATTACAACTTCGATGGACTAGTAATAACATCAAACACTAATGTAATCATTAAACATGATAGGATTGAACCACTCCTTCTCAAGGTTTGTTAAAAATACTCAGAGGGATTCGTCCAAAGGATGAACTTATAAATCAAGCATGTGTTATCCTCCTCAAGCTTGTTAGAAAATAAAGAGGTATTGACCAGAAATGGTTGTGGAAATTGGTAAAATAGGGTGGTTAACCTATTAATTATAGGGATTCGCTCTTGAACATGACACTCTTTCACTTCATCTCCATGTCTGTTGGGTTGGGAAATCTTCTTTCTTCTTTTCTTTGTCACACCATATAAAAATCCTTCATATTTAGTTTTGAGTCAATGTTTCCAACACCATAAAGTGTCGTTGATATGTTCAAGAGAATTCCTTCAATTGATATCTGCTATGATACTCATAATCCTTCATTTCATTTATGTCGCTCCTGAATCAGCTCTATATCAACATCATTCTATCTCAAATCTTAATACTTGCTCGTGTCATTGATGAGGGATACATCAAGGCCATTATGAAATGGTTCACTTCCTATGGACATTAGCTCATTATCCAGTGATTTGATTTAGAAAATCCCCTTGGTACCTTGGGTCTTGCATACATAATTGGAAATTTTCCTCTCTTTTGATGATGGGTCTACATGATTGGCCTTTGACTGGAATATTCTATGTGGTGTTTGACTTCAACTCATCTATTCACACCAAATTTATTTTAATATTGTACCTTGAGAGGCATTAACATCATCAATGGTTTCTCTCGCATTTGTAACAGATTACATAATTGGATGGTAATCAGATGGTGTCTACCATGTTCGAGTTCAACTCATTTATTCCCATGGTTAGACTCGTTCATTGAGTGAATGAGATAAAAGACCCCAGATCTAGTTCCATCCATCTGAGCCACAATTTCAATATTATTACAAATTATAAAGTGTGATGGTTATGATCATTCAAACAATCATCCAATCATGGGTCCACACTTTTTCATCAGTGGATGAGACTATTTGATAATTATACATTTAATATTGGCTTATATATTGAGCATGGGTATGCCTTGCTCATCAGTGTTATCATGATGATAAAAAAAGTATTGTAAAAGATGATGGTCTCGACTAGTTTTTCTTGATCTAGACTTGGCACAAGGTAAAACACTTCAGTCCTCAACCATTGCTTATGAATTTGTGCTTTAGGGGGCAATCTGTTACATGAAATTTTGTAACATCAACCCAGGATTGTAAAATGGATCAGTAAATATCCATGAACACTTTTTCATAATCCCTTCATAAATCCGTAAGCATAATCTCTCCAAAAAATCCAAATTTCTGGGATTAATTGCTCAAAAGCATTGTTTTTAATCCCAACACTCCCTACACTCTTGGTCACATAGATTCAACACATGTTACATGCTTTTTCACCTGTGATTATTAGCACATGTTACTCCCTTATGTAGATGCATTGACTATAGAAATTCATGAAAAATAAAAAATATCTCCAAAGCTTCCTCTTCCAGAAGCTTCCAAGGTGGTTTTAACTATTTACCTCAAATAGAGAGCTCAAATTCCTATATGATCCTATCTTGAAGACCTTATCTCTTATCCCTTGATCTCATCCTGTCATAATATGTGGATCTCAAGACCATAATGGTAAATTATAAACTACTATTCTCATCCTATATATTTACTACCTCCCATAAGGTTTGGGTTGGCTTTTGGAAATTTCTAGTGACATCATGTTGTTGCTTTGAACCGAAACGAGTCCTCAAATTCATGCATTGGGGTTGAGTTTGAGGTGTGATTTCTGACAAGGAAGGACAACTAAACTTGGGGAGACATCTACAAAGTCAACTTCTATTTATGGTGGTAAAATATCTCCTATATTTGTTAATGCAAGAAGTATCTTGTTTTCCTATATTTGTTGCATTATGTTTGCACTCATGTATTTCAATGCCATGTTTATTCATTGAATACATATTTTAGATTATCCTACATGGATGTTGTGAAATATTTTCTTATTTTAGTCATGTGTAAATGTTCTAATTATAACACTTGAAGCTAGAATTGGAGAGTACAAGTGGGGAGGAAAGAAATGCTTGCTACAGATTTTAGGTAGACTTATTTCCCATGCTCTAATTTATCTAAGGAAAACTTCATGCTTTTTTCTTTCTTTTGTTCTAGATCAAGCCACTAGATCTAGGGAATTCACCTTTGTCCTCAATCCTAAAAATTTTGCATAAAAATGATATACATGAGTGATGCACATCTACTATGTTCCCTTTTTTGACTCTTTTAGGCAATACATTGACCATTATGTTTCCCGTAATTTTGGAACATTGCAATATAGAAACTTAAATTTAGTCCTTATTAAATCGTTTCGATTTCTAGCTAGGCTTGTATTTCTTATTATGTGATTGCTACATCCATTATCTATAAGTTTATTATCACCAAAAGTTTCTTGACTAGAATTATATATGAGGAATAAGGGATCTCCATTGTTCTTGTCATTTTTATAATATTTTTCATTGCATCTTGTAATCACATCCTTCTTCTCTCCATTCCCTTGTTAATAATTGCGTATATTAATATATTAAAAACATTTTTTCATACATTTTCCTCATTATATGTGTATAAATTATGATGTAGATTTGCAACCGCTCATAGAGTTTTAATAAAAGTCACATGACACAAACCTACTCTATTTCTATGTGGAAATAAATTCATAATCTAAAACAATAATTTTAGACAAGCAATAAGAAATAACGCAAATGCACACAATATTTTCTTCTGGGGAAAGAAACTTTTTAAAAACCCCAATGCATGCTTGCATTAATCTCAGGAATAGAGATGTATTACAATTTCTTTGCTCAACAAAGCACAACCTGCAAGTGAATAACCTATCTCTCCGATCATTGAGAAGATATGACCCAAACTTGGTTAATTTATTCCTTTTCTTGAGCCCATATTTCCTTGCGTAAATCCTGAGAAATTAGGCCCCCTATTATTTTGGAATTTCTCCAAAATGGATTATAAAATTCCCTACGTCGATCATCTAACTACATGCAACACCTGTACACTCAAGACTAGTCTACAATTTTTGTTACACTACCTTGGAATCTTCACCACAGATGGGGAACTAAAATTATCTACATGCACTAGCTATTTTGGGTTGATAGATTAGTCAACTGGATGATCACTGAGTTTGACTGAAGTCCCATTGCACAATTGATCTTATACTAGTTCCTCCAATAGTTAGAACTAGTTTAACTAAAAAAAACCTGAGATAATTGTCCTTGATTGCTACAAATTATCAATCACACATGCTTAACTAAACTTTAACTCCTCCAAATCGAATTTTTTAAGCTAACTAAGTGACAAGAGCTATTCCACCTCAGTTAACTTCATCCAAGTTGTCTGTTGATGTGGAAATTCAAATTTTCTCAATTTAATCAAGGAAAAATGAAATTGCAAATTTCTTGCTACATTTTTCAACACTGCCTCTCAACAAGAAATGGATTATCAACCACCCTTGTTTTTCACATGTTAAACTCGAAATTCCCTCTTCACAAGGCATTTATCAAAATGCCAACATCTTTTTCCTCTGTCAGAATGTAGTGTAGCAGTATTATCTTCCTCTGCATATAGTCCAGTAAATGGCGATACCAAATATCTATATTCTTGGATCAATCATGACATACAATATTCTTAGAGAGCTTGACGAAACTCTAATTATCATAGTAGATAAAATTTGGATTTATCATCTAACCAAATAATCCCACAAGTATATTTCTCATCCAAATCGCCTCACATGTTACTTGACTTGGAGCCATGTACTCTTCTTCTGTTGACCTGAGTTACACAAATATTTTATTCATGTTGTACTAGGAAACAAATATCGAACCAAAATTTAAAATTCCACCTAATTTACTGTCTTGTTTTGATGGACCCCCCACCCAACCTGCATCTGTGAAGCCACACAACTTAACTCCCTTTTTCCATTTGCACCATATTCCAAACCGGGTAGTGCCTCTAGGGTACCGTAAAACATGATTATATGCCTTACAAAATAATTTGGTTGGCCTAACCATAGCATTTCTCAACTATTTTACAGCATAGAACATATATGGTCATATGTTCACAAGGTACATAAGTGAACCCACTAGTTGTCGATAAATGGTAGCATCCACTTCCTCACATGAAGTGGCATCCTCCTTCCTCTAGATAATCGCTAGATGTGTATCCATGGGTTTTCAACTATGCATGCATAATCTCTGAAGTGTCTCATTGAAATAATTACCTTTAGAGACAAACAATTCCTCATATCCTTGCCATACTTCCAGACAAAAGAAATAGTGCATAAGACCCATGTCCTTCATTTCAAATTCTATTGCAAGGTCTTCCTTGCAAGATCTAATAAATTACTCATCACCAATTAAAATCAAATCATCAACATATAAATAATAATAATAAATTTACCTTCTACCAAGATATGATAGAGGCTTTCATCTACTTAAATTGTGTTTAAGCTCAAACCAGTGAGATAGTTATCGATCATGGTGTACAAAGCATGTGGTGATTGTTTGAGACTGTACAATGCTCACATGAGTCTACACACATGAGACTCCTGATTGAATGTCTCGAAACCTTCTGGTTGTTTGATGTACACCTCCTCCTTAATAACCCCAGTGAGAAATGTTGTTTTTACATCCATGTAGTGGACATTCCACCCCATCTGCGTAGCCATAACAAAAAATGATCAAATGGATGAGTATCTTGCTACGGGAGCAAAGGTATACTCATAGTCAATTCTCTCAACATGAGAGCACCCTTTGGCCACAAATCTATCCTTATTCTTATCTATGATTTCTTCTAATGCCTACTTAACCTAGAAGATCTATGTTGAACCCACAAATGATTTATCTACTAGTCTTGGGACCACTTCCAAAACATTGTTCTTTAAAATGGATTCATATTCCTCCACCATTGCATGAACCCATATATTTATCTCTATTTATCTCTTGAAAGAGGATGAATTTGTATCTACTAGTGCAATCATTAAAACCATGTAGCCAGTGTACCAATCAAGTGACCTTCTCTAGATTGTTCTACTTGAGTGGTTGTCCCCATTCCTTTCTCCTCAATTTTTGGTTGCTCCAAAACTTCCTGAGTTTCCTCCTTTGGAGATAAAATATCCTCTTCAGGTGGGATCTGAATCTCCCTCTCAAGAGAGAACCACATCGCTTTCCTCATCAAACTTTACATCCCTTCGCACAACTATCATTTTTAGCGATGACAAGTACACACAATAATTTTGATGAGCTTCTTTGTAACCGAAAAATACCCCTAACTTTGTTATCAACTTGAGATTCTTCCATGATTCTTTGGAGACATTTCAGTAAACAGAGGCTCCAAAAACCTTGAAGTGTGACACATTTGACTTTCTCCCCAAGAAATCCTCCTCCAGTGTAATCATGTCCAGAATCTAATGAGGACTCTAGTTCTTCAAATAGATTGTTGTGTTGCATGCCTCTCCCCACAAATGTAGTGGAATTCCTTATTCATGCAACATACCCCTCACAACTCCGACAATGCTACAATTATTTCTCTTAGCCAACCCATTATGCTATGGGTTGTGGGGCATTGTTAGCTCTCGTTGAATTACTTCTTTCACACACAAATATTTGAATTAATTTGACATATACTCACGTCCATTATCACTCCTAAGATCCTGCACTTTATTATTGGTTTCTTTCACAACCAATGCCTTGAATTATAAAAACTTGGATAATGTCTCATATTTATTCCACATGAAGAAGATCAAACACTTTGTGATAATTCATCAATAAAAATGAAAAAATATTTGGTCCCGATAGTGTAGGTTGTTGAGAAAGGTCCAAAAACATCAAAGTGGGTCCTTTCAAGGATTGCATGTTCAAATATTGGATATTCAAGATCGAAATGGATTTCAATTTCTTGATGTTTGAGTATGCACTTGAGGGTAGCTCAAACTATATTGCTTGGAAAGACAAGTTGGAGAGAGTAATCGAAGACAATGGCTTGAAGGAATTAATTGACAATGATGTTTCTAAAGCCACTGTGATAGATGCTGCAAATCTTGATGCATGGAAAAAGAAAGTGACAAAGGTGAGGAGGATCCTATTGGAGGGAGTACGAGACCACATTGTCTCAAGCCTCCATGGGAAAGCCACACCATATGAAATGTGGAAGGCTTTTACAGATCTATTCTAGAGCATCAACGAACACAGGAAATTGGTGCTCAAAGATAAACTCAGGAAGATCAAGATGGAGAAAGGCGACTCTATACCAAAATATCTAACAAAGTTTGTCCAATGTCAAGATGAACTAGGGAGTGTTGGTATAACTGTCGCTGATGATGATTTGGTGAGCTTGGCTCTCCTAAGACTTCCCAAGAGTTGGCATATTTTTCAGGACTCTGTCAATGGAAGGGGAAAATTTCCAGATTGGGAACGATTGTGGTAAGATTTGGTGCAGGAGGAGTTTAGATGGAATGCTAGATATGGATCTTCATCTAAGAATAAAGATGAAGAAGATTGTGCTTTGGCTGCCAAGGTGAAGAAGGGGAAGAAATTCCATTCCAAATCTGAGTCCAAAAATGGAAAGAAGAAGGACATGTCCAAAGTGAAGTATTTTCACTGTCACGAGCATGGGAATTTTGCTATTAACTGTCCACAAAAGAAGAAGAACAAGAAGGCTAGAGGATTTGTAGCTGGTGAGGCTTTAGACTCACAATTTGAGCTTGAATTATCATTGATCGCATGCATGATGTCAAGTTCATTGGGATCTATGTGGTATTTGTATAGTGGCGCTTCCTTTCACATGACGGGAGACAAGGAACTTTTAAGTGACTTGGAGGAGAAGGATCTCCAGATGCATATTGAAATGGGTGATGATGGGCAGTACAGTGCTACCAATATTGGTACCATTACCTTCCAAAGGAAGTTAGGTAAACATTTTTAATTAAAATATGTAATAAATGTACCAAGTTTGAAGAAAAATTTAATCTTAGTCCCAATGTTGGAGGATAAAGGCTACGATGTTGTTTTTAGTGAAGGAAAAGCTTTCCTGTGACACAAAACAACAGGGAAAGCCAAGAGGATAGGGATTGGAGTTAAGAATCTATACAAGCTAGAGGTAGATGGCTATACAGAAATGATGGGCAGGGAAGACAAAGTGGTGAGCCAGGATGAGGGCGAATTATGGCACAGAAGATTGGGCCACCTTCACCATGGAGCCTTGAAAGTCATGTGGCAGATTTATATTTGTCTTCCGAGGGGTACACTTGCACAATCAGACACATGTAAGGGATGTACTATGGGAAAATATGTAAAGGCCACCTTTCATGAGAAGGAGAAACAAACTTCGAGGATCCTTGACAGAGTTCACACAGATGTGTGTGGACCATTCTCTATTTCTTCGATAACAAAAAATAAGTACTATGTGATTTTTTTTGATGAATTTTCTCGTAAGTGCTAGATATTCTTCATGCAGAAGAAAGATCAGACATTCTCTAAGTTTCTTGAGTTTAAGGCACAGGTGGAGAAAGATTCGAGGAAGCAAGTGAAGGATCTTAGGAGAAATAATGGTGGAGAATACATCTCTAATGAATTCAAGAAATTCTACAACAAATAAGTAATTTGAAGATAACTGATAGTGCCTCATAACCCACAGTAGAATGGGGTCATTGAAAGAAAGAACAGAATGATTGTGGGTGCAGCAAGAATGATGTTGCATGATCAAGGCCTCTCGATGCATATGTGGGTGGAAGCATGAAAAACTATGGTATTTGTGTAGAATCGTTGTCCTCATAGGATACTTGGCATGAGTACACCTGAAGAGGCTTTCACTGGTAAGAAGCCTGATGTTTCACACTTTAAGATTTTTGGCTCATCTATTTATGTGCATGTGACGGAGGATGCCAGGAAGAAGATGGAACCAAAAAATAAGATTGGGATTTTTGTGGGATACACTGAAACACCCCACAACTATCAAGTGTTTTTTCGAAATAGTAGAATGATTGTTGTGCGATGGGATATAAAATTTGATGAGGAGAAAGACATGTGGTTTTCCCTTGAGAGGGAGATGGACTTGCATGTAGAGGAGGAACTGTTGGTTCCCAAGGATGAGCCTTAAGATTTGGAGCAAATACATGAGGAGGTTCATGGAGTGGAGGAAAGCACTCATGCAGAACCATCCATCAGAAATGGAAGAAGGCACACCACAAAAGCTGATAGATTGAGACTTGATGCTGCAGAGAATGTAGGTTTCCCTACTTCACAGTGCAGAAAGAGACAGTCTCCTCACAGGTTTACTAGATACATGGATCTTATGAGAAAATGTATTGTGACTGAACCATCTTCCTTTCAGGAAGTCGTGCAACAAACAACTTGGGTTGATGCAATGGTGGAGGAGTATGACTCCATTGTCAATAATAATGCATGGGAGATTGTCCCAAGACTGTTCGACAAATCAGTGGTTGGATCAAGATGGATCTACAAGGTAAATCAAGCTACTGATGGGAGTGTGGAGAAGTGCAAGGCCATATTTGTGGCCCGGGGATTCTCACAGATTGAGGGGATCGATTATGATGAGAATTTTGCACATGTTTGAAGGTACTATTCTATTAGATATATACTTGGACTCTCAGCGTAGATGGGCTGGCACATTCATCAGATGGATGTGAAAACTGTGTTTCTTAATGGGATCATTGAGGAAGAGGTGTACATAGAGCAACCTAAAGGTTTCTAGATCTTCAACAGTGAGTCGCATGTGTGCCGAATCAAAAGAGAACTATATGGGCTGAAGAAAGTACCTTGTGCTTGGTACACTTGGATAGACAACTATTTCACCAGACTGGGCTTCAGCAAAAGTGAAATAGATGCAAACATGTACCAGATTATGGTTGAGGGTAAGCTATTCATTATTGTTCTTTATTTTGATTATCTAATTTTGATTGGTGATGAATAGCTAATACACTCATGAAAGGAAGATCTTGCAAGGGAGTTCAAAATGAAGGACATGGGACTCCTCCATTATTTCCTTGGATTGTAAATATGGTAGCGGGATGGTGAAATTTTTGTGTCTCAAGGAAATTATGTAAAGGAGATACTAGGTAAGTTTTTCATGTATATCTGCAAACCCATGGATACTCCTCTTCCAAGAAATTTGGGGAAAGAGGATGCTACTTTTGGAGAGGTAGTGGATGATGCTGTCTACATGTAGTTATTTGCTTCACTGATGTATCTAGTGAACACCAGACTAGACATTTTCTACGTAGTTAACCAGTTGAGTCAAGATATGGTTAAGCCTACCAAGATCTTTTGGAAGGTGGGGAAGGATGTATTGAGATACTAGAGGGTCACATCAGAGTATGGTCTATGGTACAAATGGAAAGAGGGAGTGAAGCTTCAAGGCTTCACAGATACAGACTGGGTGGGAAATTCATCAGACAGAAATAGCACATCAGGAGGGATCTTTAGCATAGGATTGAGAACAGTTTCCTAGTACAGCAGGAAGAAGTGATCTATGGCACTCAGTTTAGTGGAAGAAGAGGACATGGCAGCAATTCAAGTTTCATGTGAGGCTATTTAGATGATAAAGAAGTTGGTTGGTTTGTTTGGTTCTCAGATGGAACCGACAGTGATTCATTGTGATAATCATAGTTTCATTAAACTCTAGATTAATATTGTGTTTCATGATAGGTCCAAGCACATAGATATCTGGTACCATCATCTCATATATTGTGTGCAAATAAGAATAATTTTTCTTCAGTACATTCCTACAGAAGATCAGGATGCAGATATTCAAATGAAGGCACTCACTAGGAGAAAATTCAAATACCATAGAGATAGGATCAGGGTGAAGGATAATCCCTTTCTTGTTGATAGGGAGTGTTGAGATTCAACAAGAAAATTTCAACCCCCACCCCTAGTGCATTAATCACCTACACTAGGGTGGAGCCCACAGGTGCTCATTTTGGTGCATGTTTATTTTAGTTATCCCTTAATTAAGATGGACAATAAAATGTAATCTAGTCTCAAAATAACTTGTAATAGTTAACTGAGAGTGATAAACTAAGTTAGCTCATGATTTTCGAGATAGAGGTAGTTGGTGAGGTATACAGAGTAATTATAGTTGCAACGGAGTTTGAAGTGCAGTGGTGCATTAGTTAATGTAGGTTGTAATCATTTTAACTTAGTTATGTGAGTTAAACTCAGTCGTGCTATTTTTAACTGTTAGATACACTAGTGAGAGATCAAGTGAATTAAATATTAATTAATTCACAATCAATGATCTCACATGCAACTAAGTATTTACTATTATTAGTTGGATGCATGTCAGATTGAGTGGAGACTCAGTTGAGATCTACGTGAAAGGGAAGTTGACTATCAGTTGTAGGATTATTGGGTTATGCCCATGCAACTAAACACCCATTGGAGTGCCCATGATACTTGCGCAGTCAAGGAAGGCCAAAATTCCTATTCTTTAGGGATTGTATTCATCAAGGATTGTGAAAGCAAGGCAGGTTGTCTGGAGGCAGTAAATTGGCTAAGTATTGGTCAATATTTGTATGACAATGTGAGACAATTAGCTGAGTACAAGAGAGCTCTTGTGAGGAGAGTTCTATGTAATTGTCTCATGATTCCATGCTGAATATACAATAGAAGATAATGGGGTTTTGAGCAGCAAGCTTTCCTTGGGAAACTATATGTGTTGTGGTTGATTTGATTCTTCTTTGCTTCATGTGATTGGCGATTGTTTTTTAATTCCAAAAAATATTTGTAGAAGTGATTTAGTATTTAACATTAGTACATTTTTAGATTGGATTGAATCCATGATATACATTCTTGTTGTATAATTTCTACAATATATCTTAATAATAATAAAAATTCCAAAAGTGAAGAGATAATATTTCATATCGTGTTATGAAGGAGTACATTCTGGTAGAAATATTGCATGGATTCTAATTCAAGATATCAATTGCAGCCATGATAATTTTGGGTCTTTGTGACCCCAAAATAATAGGACAAGACCATGGTGTAAAGGGAAAATAAATATTGTTAGAAAAATTATATACTACAAAGCAATGCAACACATAAAATATGCAGAAAACACAAGCACATAAAACACATAAAACTAGAGAGACATAGATATACGTAGTTCACCCAGTTTGGCTACGTCCACCCCGAACAACCATTCCTTCCTTTCTATTATCCAAAAAAATGAAGAGAGACAACCTACAATAGATCCGTTGTAATATCCTTTGTTCTCTCCCACAGTCTCCCTATCTGTTTCTCGCTTTGAGAATACACATACAATAGACAGCCGCAATATAATACCCTCATACAAAGAAATGGGTTGCCTTCTAGGGAAAAAAACCCGAAATTAAACATAACTTATATCGTCAGATGATCCGCCTAATGAACATCCCAGATTGACTAGAAATTACAATACTTTTATAAGGAAATTTTACATCTATTTTTAGCTTCGGGGGCGCCGCCCCACTAAACTCCCCAGGCAGCATTTAATTACAGGCAGTGTTGCCGCCTTGTTTAGAAGATGGGTCCAACGCTTTGATACAAATTAAATAACATAATCAAGCTCCACACCCAACAACCACTTGATAAAATAAACATAACCAACAAATTTAGACACCTTTAATAAAGAAATGAATAATGTGCCTAGGTGGTAGTTCTACTATTGCCTTCAGAGTTGATGGGACCCATTTCATCTTTTCTTGGAAAGAAGTCTTAGTCAATAGACTAGAGGTACTCGTTATACACCCTCGTAGGTAACCAAAGGAAAAATATGAGTAGGTTCTAACTTTAAAAAATATTAACCTAATGTCTAATAAAACTAAGAGTAAGCTAATGACTGAATTCAACCCAACCATAGGCAGTTGAGAGAAAAATTGTGAAGAAACTTCAATCGATTAAGGTGTGTGAGGAAGACCAGACATGGGAAAATACTAATCTAAGGGCAATAGAATTGGATTTTCCATCCTAGTTGAGAATATATAAGCCAATGGTTCAAAGGAAAAAAATTTAATTCTCAAGTGGAAATTTTTGAAACCCTAGGTAACCTGCAATCATAATTTCATATGATTAAAAATTTGAATGAAGTACATTAATCTGCAAAAAATTATCTGTAATAAATCGAAGAGCATGAAACTTCCCTAATGTACCTATAGCGAGACCCTTAGACTGTCATTCATGTGGTAAAACCAGGAAATCCTGAGTCCATAGACTCTTTGGAAGGAAAAATGTTTGGGCAAGAGAGACCTTGAAATATGGTCGAATTGCTCAAGGGACTCCACCTGAAACTTAAACACACACCAGAACCATGGATGGTCAAAACAATCTATTCTCTGCTCATGTAAATTTAAAAAAGAAGTCAAAATTTATGAAAGTGTGATGGTCACTTATGAGTAGTTATGTTTTGTCGAGCATTGATAGAACATTACATTGAAACCACCCTCTTGAAACCACCAAATGTCTAAAAAATTAAATAGTAATAAGGAAAACCACCCACTTTGAAACCACCCTCTTGAAACCACCACCGGATAAGCCATCAACCCTGTCGACCAAAATCTCATGTTCAAATATATCTATACTTATCCATGGAGTAGTTAAGAAGTATGTCCTTTATATTGGAAGTTGGACGTGGTAATGCAATCCAACAATCCTACAGGTACCAATGCTTTCAGTTCTCTGAATTATGAATGAATGAATGAATGATATTTTAACATCCAAGAGACTAAAAATACTCTATTGGAACACCAACTATTTTATTCTTTGATCGATTTCAGCCGTTGAATTAGTGAAGAGGGGCCATATGTTCATTTCTTCCACGCACGAGGCCATGCCTTATCAAAAAGATACCAAACTAGCATTTTCACTGAGAGGTGCAAAGTAATGCCAGGGAGTGGGGAATGTGGAAAATAATAATTAAGTGTAATATATGGAAATTATAGTTTCTATATATCTTTTAAAGAATGTAAAATGAGGTTAAATTTAAAAATAAATTTACACTAACATAATTGTCCCAGAATAATGGCATAGTAATGATGGTAACCTTCCTCTTCGTGCTCCCTTCTCATCCTATGCTTGACTCTATGACATTTGAGAAGTGGAGAAAGTACCAAGGTGGGATAAGAATCAACAAATGACAAATATGAAGAAAGAAAATGAAGGAAAGGAAACCATTTTCACTCAATAAGCATAAAAAATGGATTCATGAATTCCCTCATACATTGGATGAAATAAAAAAATCATGGACCTCCTTGTTACACAGTAATTTGTCACCATCCCTAAAATCCCCGTCCCACACATTGGAGGGCTCATTTCATGACTTGTGAGCAGTGACATGCCTTGAAACCACTTTCATGACATCCCTCTGAACAAGAACTTTCATTGCCCTGAAGACATCTCCTTGTGAAAAACCCTAAAAATGGCCCTTTTAGCATTGGCGCGAGTAGGCAGTTCAATACCCACGCCAATGGGGAAAATACTTCAAAGAAGCCACGCCAGTTGGCACTCTGTCCCAGAGTCGCACTCGCGCCAGCCAATTTAAGGAATGTTTTTTAAAAATAAATGGTGGAAGTTTCATCCTAACTGATCCAGGAACTGATATCTATCTTGAGTTGGGAGGTTTGGCTACGGATTTCCATGTAGAGGAAGTGGTTTGCCACCTCTCATGGAAGCTTCCTTGAGGATAGGGCCAATCCCATGATTATAGGGATCCCAACTCCCCTTCCTCCATCTATAAAAGCTTGCCCATCTCCATTGCAAGCTAGTCTTAAAGTTCCCAAATTTCCAAGAGCCTTATGCTGCAAGAGCCTCCATAATTCCCTAAAGGCCAATTTCAAGCAAGGAGACTATCGTCAAGATCCGAAGAGAGAGGTTTGTCCCATCCCTGACAGGCTTTTCGAGATGTGTTCTGCTGGCGACCCGCCGAAGGAGAATTCAACGTCAGAACTATGGTTGTAATTTTCCTTTGATTGATTATTAATAAACGACTATTGGTTATGGTTCCACTCTTGTTGTTATTTATGATGATGAGTTATGTCCTTTATGACTGACATATAGTTGCATCTACTGAATTTTACGCTTGCGTTTGTTTTGTTTCTCGCATGTGCAGGTGTCCCATCACAGAGATCATGGGGATCGTGATCTGCTAGAGCTAAGGAACGGGAGCGCTACCTCTTCTACAAGCAACAACGTTGGATTTCAGGTAAGCCTTCATCGTTAGTTGGTTTATTTTCAATTAGGAACCTGCACTATAGCATGAACGATTGTTGCTAGACCCGGTCTAGGCTAGTAGGGATCGCCTCTATCCGCAGAGGGGATTTACCTCCACAACAAATTGGCGACTCAATGAAAAATTTCACATAATGTATCACATCTTTTATTTTTATGCAAGCTTAAAAGCGCACATGAAAACATACATGCAAACTATGCTTGGAAAAATACGGGCGTGCCCCCCAGCATGGTGTCTCAATTCGAGGTGCATGCCCCCCAAGCTTTAGTCCGTAGGAAATAGAGTGGAGGCTAAAAACAAAAGAGATTTGAACTAAATCTATCAAAAATCGAATTAAACATGCTCATGTTTCATTATTTTAACGAGGTTGACACACTTAAAAGAACTATCCTCATAGCGACTTGTTTCATTGTTTTAGGAGCTTGACACAAGTGGAAGAACTATGCTCCGACGAGCTCAAAGGAGGAGGCTTAGGAGGGAGATGATCATGTATGTGCTCAACGATCCTCGGTTTAACGGAGATGTTGATCGGGATGGTTTGAGTGATATTACTCAGGTTTCCCTCCGAAAGAACCTCGTGCGTCAACATGGGTGTTTGGAGAGGGGGAGTGGGAACCTAAGATGTGAAACGCTCTAGACAATCTGACATTGCCCCTAGGCAGGGCATAAAGGAGGAACGATGATTTCCATCGCTCCATGGCATCTCCTCCAGAGACATTGTTTAAACAATGGCTTCATCAGAAGGAAAAATCTCTTTGAGAGGATCAGGCGAATCGGCTTGACCGAGCCAGGGGGATTGAGAGTAGACATCTAAATCCATGCTCAAAGGAGCATGTTGAGGAGGAGGAGGATCAGATGCGGCAACGATTTCACTGGAACTAATCTCTACTGGAGTTAAAGGCATCAATTCTCCAAACTCAGTCACCTGCTCAGGCGAAGGGATGAGCCATGGGTCATCAGACCTATAGATCATGTTAACTTGAGCGGTGTGCGGTGGTGGTGTGGGAAAAATACCCATGAGGACAAGATCTTTGAAGAGACTAGGCCCTACACTGTTAGGGGGATTTGGGATCTAATCCACGTACGGAACGTTGTTCTCGGAGGTAGAGGTGAAGAAAGACAACTGATCCACTGTAACGATTTTGCCCTTGTGAGGGAACTTAAGAAGTTGAAAGAGGGTGGATGGCACGCATAGCATGGCATGAGTCCAGCTACGGCCGAGAAGTATATTGTAGTTAAGCTTGGCATCAACCAGTTCTACTTCTACGTTGACTGTCTTCCCTTGTAAAGTGATCGCTAGACTCTCGAGAACCCCCAGGGGTTTGGATTCCCGACCATCAAATGCCTCTGGGGCATTGGGAGATGATGAAAGGGCTGGAGAGCCAATGGCCTTCCAACAAGCGGACAACATGACACAGGTAGAGGCACCTTCACCCACAACAGCCCTATGGATGTTAAGACCGTTGATCCCAACTTGAATAATAAGAGCGATCTGATGTGGAAGTCGGGGGGTGAAATTCTCTAAATCGAAGGTGAGAAGACTTGAATCGGTGCGATCAATGCCACCGATTGCAGACAACAAAGCCTTCCGTTGCGAAGGAAAACTTTGAAGAACTTCTAGTGCAAACATAGCAGAAGGCGCCTGTGCCAAATCCTCAACAATACTATAGTGCTGAGTGGCACGAGCGTTCAGATTGTAAGAAGATCTTCGTAAAACACCTTTAGAAGGTGGCTTCACAACAGGTTCAGGGGTAGGCTTCTCAATTTCCAATGAACCGGAGACAGGTGGGGGAGGTGGTCCATCCGCAACTGCCTTCCTAGGTGCCTGCCGTGATTCATTGTAATCCTTCAAACGCGTAGCAATAGAAATGGGTGTTGTACCATTCATCATAAAGACTTGGGACCCAAATGGTGCAGATGGTGACGATTGTTCAACCATCTAGGTCTGCTAAGATGGGAATGGTTCTTTAAGAACTGCCGGAGTACCTTTGGAGCCTTTTAGAAGTTGACTAACTTCAGATCGTCATGGAAAATCCTTGGTATAATGGTCTCCTTCACAAATGAGACAGGGATACTTCAGTTTACGTTGAGAACCATCCTTAGCGCGAGGTTTGGATTCTGGCTTTGGGGCGTCGGATTTGGTTTTACCTTTGCCCTTCTTTTTCCCTTTGGAGGCCTTGTCCGTAGGATTGGCCTGAACGACGTTAACCTCTGCAGTTTTTCCAGAATCGGTAGGGGTGGGAGGAGCAGAATTATTGGATGAGTTGGACTTCTGCTTCCCATTCAAGGATTTCTTCGAATTCTGAGATACGGAACCAATAACACCATCCACCGCTGGAGTAGGTGGAGCTTTAGAGGTTCTAGATCGTGGATCATCAGGCAAGATATCGTACAACATGCCAGACTGTGAGTATACCAGATCCAGATATTGGGCACGCGCTATGGCTTGTTCTTCAGTCACACACGCTCCCATAGCAATATCTTGGGTGATTTTGTTAACAAAGGAGGTGGTGAACCAATGAGTTAGTATCTGATCAGGTATATGAAACTTGATCAGCCTACGACGACGTCGCCACTCATGAATGTGATCAGAAATGTGGGTGGCTTTGTCTTGCTTCAAAGAATTCAGGAGGTGCGTCTCGGCTTCGTAGTGAACCGGTAACTGAAAATGAGTCAGAAAAACCATGGCTAACATATTGAAATTTTGAAAGATGCCACGGGGAAACTCGATATACCACTTAGCTGCAGCACCAGTCAAAGTGCGTTGGAAGAGGCGTAGACGAATTGAATCATCCACCCAAGAGTTGGACGAACACCAAAGATGGTAGGTCATCACATGAGCTTGGGGGTCCTCCCTAGCTTTACCCTCAAACTTGGGGCAATCGCCGGGCACCTTGGTAGGAACCGGAGGCCAATAAGGATTATGCAGTATTGGATCATTCGTTAATTTTGAAACATCTGGTAACTCCAAGGTAGCCAGGAACGACAATGGCAGATTAAACGGCATACCTGGCCCTGGGTAAGGACCAGTACCTGTACTCCACGCTGGTTGGGAATATCCTTGCCCCCATGGGTTCTGTCCAGCAGGATTCTGACCATAGGGGGTATAGGTGTTATAACCAGCCTGATTCAGTTGCTAGTAACCAGCGTACGGGGGTTGGTAACCAAAGTATGAACCCTGATTTAGAGTCAACCCTGTGTAAGCAGCATTTGGATTCGGATGTTGAGTATAGGTATAATCGGGTTGTTGAGGACGAAAGTTAGACCCTTGGGGCTGGCTATAATTCGGTCGGTATTTACCATGAGAATAGTAGCCGCCCTGAGGTTGAGTAGGTTGCTGGTAGGTGGGACCCTGCTGAGCCTGGTAATTAGGGTGTAGCGGTTGATTTGGCTGTGGCATCGAATAAGTCGGCTGTTGTGCAACATTAATAGGATGGACAGGCTGGCCTGGTTGAGGGGGCTGACCTGGGTGAGGGGGCTACCCTAGGTTGACAGGTTGACTCGGGTGAACAAGTTGAGCCGGTTGCGCAGGTTGACCTGGCTGTTGAGAAGCACCAGGTTGTACCGGATGAACCGGTTGGCCTGGAGGCGGAACACCAGGTTGTGCTGGATAGACCGATTGGCCTGGTGGAGGAATAGAGCCAGGTGGTGGTTGGTAACCGGTTTGACCTGCAGCAGGACCATAAGATGGTCCTGGCTGGTGTGCAACGTTTGGATTAACAGGATACTAAGGTTGCATGGGTGGGAAGGTTGGACTTGCCCCCCAGGACCATATATCGGCCCTGGTTGGTACCCCGGTTGAGGCTACACAGGTTGACCGAAAGGGTTGTAATACTGTCCTTGCGGACCGTATGATGGCCCTTGCTGGCCTGCAGGATAGCCTTTCACAGGCTGCCCCTGTGGGTAATAAGGATAGCCAGGTTGGCCCGGAGGTTGGCCTTGGAGAGGTTGCCCTTGTGGGTTATAAGCCTGGTTATAAGGTAAAATTTGAGAATGGAGGTGAGCCTCAGGAGCGGTTAAATGTAAAATGTCCCCATGCTCATCATACTGACCTGAAAAGCATACACGGGTGTACCATCCTGTGCATAGTGCGAAAAATAAGAGCGGCTGGGATCTTGGGAGGATGGTCCAACTTCGGGGTTCGGCTGTTGTAGGGACAACTGATACTCCTCTGGAGAAATGTTCTCTGTCACAACAGTTGCTATATAAACAGCTTCAAGAGGTGGCATAGCCCTCACGGAGGGTGCCGTGATAGAGGGTGCAGATGCGGCCACACAGAAAGTGGGTCGAGCGGGTACAGAAGTGACGGGTGTCTGAGGAGACACCCCTAATGAAGGAGCAACCAGCCTCGTTGAAGGAGCTGACACTCCCATAGAGGCTGCGGCGGAAATGATCTGACCCAAGGATCTATACCCTGCTGGTAATGAGGGACCGGATGATGACATAATAGCTGGTTCAGAGTTGTCTCCTGGAAATAATCTTCGTGGGAAGAGCTGATAGTATTCACGAGACATTGGGATTTCCTCACTGGAATCACTCATGTTTGAGCCTGCCGCTAGATCTTGTAATAGACGGTGAGGACTAGGAGGAAAAATAGCAGCTATAAAAGGTGAACCTGATATAAGAGAAAGGAAATCAGCTCCTAATCTCAATTCAAACCAAGGGTCAGAAAAGGGCCAATTGAACTCAACTGGTCCCCTAAAGGGTTGCTCAGCAAGAACCGGTCCCCCGTCAGGAAACTCGGAAACAATGGGATGTTGTGGTTCAGTAGAGGATTGGGAAACCTCTGATGAATCGTCCGTATATGGACTACCAGTAGACAAAACCGAGGGTTCCGCCACTGTGGCAGAAACAACAAGAGAAAAAGATCAAACACACACACGGGCTGAAAAAGAGTCAAGACACACAATCAAACGGTCAACAAGCAGAATCTAATAGGGTGTGTGATCATGGGTGATTAATTTTTTACCACATTGAAAAATAAGAAACTTCACCGTTTCATGTTTTAAGAGTCGAGAAACGGTTGAAAAGGTGACTCTATCTCTTTCAGATTTGACACAAGCGTGAAAGGACAAGCACTTGGTGATCCTTTCAAATTTAGGGAGTTAGATAGGTTCAAAATGACTACTCAGGAATACTGGCAAAAGGTGTACCAAATAACCATGAACTACAATATACACCTTGGCTTCGAAATGAAAGAGAAATCAACCAAGGACTTTCCGTACGTGCAGGCAATCTCCCCGAATGTTGTGTCCAGTGTATCATGGGTATAGGGCGGCAGACTCGGCTTCCTATGGATAAAGGATTGAAGCCTAGTGGGGTCTCCCTTTATATACGCGACGGTACGGGGAGCACAAGTCCGTACTAGCGCTGTCAAAATCCAAGAGGCGAACGACAGCTACTAGGTTTTCAGACGTCAGAACACGTCTCTAGCCTAGACCTCTAAATGTGTTTCGTTAGATTTCAATGCTGCCTTAGTGTAAATTGAGTAAATTTTAAAGTTTATCTTCAATTACGTTTCAGTTTTCAGGCCCTAGCAAATGTAATGTCTCAAAATCTCCTAAATGCACTCTATATGCCACAGTATATCATTTCATTCAATGAAAGCTATCTATGAGAGAGTTAAGAGATTTTTACACAACAACGAAATGAAAAAAAAACAACCAATGATACCTCTAATGCAGCTAATGGAAACTAAAATCTTTTCTTTCAATGTCACTAATCACTAATAACACCGAAAAGATCTAATTCACATTAACTAATTCAAAGCAAAAGAGTTTTTTTTTTTTTTTCAATGTTTTTAGAGAAAAATGCACTAAAAAATGAAAACTAATGCAAGAGCGATTCGAGAAATGATGATAAGAGAGAAAAAAAAACAAATGTCACTCAATAGAAATCACAATCAAACCTCAAACCAACCAAAAGTCCCTCAAAACGAAAAGGATCCCAAAGACTCCAAATGAGCCGTGTAATCTAGGCCCAAACGAGACAAGGCGGAATTTGAATGGAAAAGAGAAAGATCACTCAAACAATGTGATGAGGCAATAGAAAAATACCAAACGAATGCAAAGAAGCAATCAAAAGGTTGACTGAACCAATAGGAACCGAGAACTCCCAAGGAAGGCTCGAAAAAACAAAAGCACCTAGATGACCTAGGGCTAGAATGCAAAATCGATGGAAATGGGCAAACAACCAAAGGACGAAGGTAGCAGTCAGTCAATCAAGGCTCCAAAACACTCAAACAATGGAAAAATCAAGACCAAACACACAGATCAGGCTTAGGAATCTCCAAACTGAGCAAAACCTAGCAGCTCACAGGTTTGGTTCGATTGTGAGGTTGTAACTAGCACCAGAAAGGAATTGGCGCAGGTGATACACAAGCAACCTGCGCCAATGGGCGTGACTATCAAGCTAAAAAGCGCACCAGTCGAGTTTCCCAGTCAAAAAATAAAATAAAAAAAGCAATCCAACAAGCAGACCAGTGATGATCAAGCTATCAAAGACCCAAATCCATAGAAAGAACCAGCCCAGAAGAGCTGATCAAGCAAGGAGGATCAAGAATCAACCGAAAAGACAAGACAATGCTCAAAGGGTTCAGTTTACAAACTAAACCGGAGATTGACTGAAGCAGCTTTGATATACTTTGCAATTGCAGAGAAAACATGTTTCGAAGGCTATCTGGCAAATCTTCAGGATCCGTCTATAGCTTATAAAATGAACGAAAACAAGCCAACGATCCCCAGTGGAGTCGCCAATTTTTTGTGGAGGTAAATCCCCTCTGCGGACAGAGGTGATCCCTACTAGCCCAGACCGGGTCTAGCAACAATCGTTCACGCTATAGTACAGGTTCCTAATTGCAAATAAACCGACTAGCGATGAAGGCTTACCTGGAATCCAACGATGTTGCTTGTAGAAGAGGTGGCGCTCCTGTTCCTTAGCTCTGGCAGATCACGATCCCCACGATCTCCGTGATAGGACACCTGCACATGCGAGAAACAAAACAAACGCAAGCGTAAAATCCAGTAGATGAAACTATATGTCAGTCAGAAAGGACATAACTCATCATCATAAATGACAACAAGAGTGGACCCATAACCAATAGTCGTTCATTGATAATCAATCAAAGGAAAATTACAACCTTAGTTCTGATGTTGAATTCTCCTTCGACGGGTCGCCAGCAGAACACGTCTCGAAAAGCTTGTCAGGGATGGGAAAAACCTCTCTCTTCGAATCTTGACGATAGTCTCCTTGCTTGAAATTGGCCTTAAGGGAATTATGGAGGCTCTTGCAGCATAAGGCTCTTGGAAATTTGGGAACTTTAAGACTAGCTTGCAATGGATATGGGCAAGCTTTTATAGATGGAGGAAGGGGAGTTGGGATCCCTATAATCATGGGATTGGCCCTATCCTCAAGGAAGCTTCCATGAGAGGTGGCAAACCACTTCCTCTACATGGAAGTTTGTAGCCAAACCTCCCAACTCAAGATAGATATCAGTTCTTGGATCAGTTAGGACGAAACTTCCGCCATTTATTTTTTAAAAACACTCCTTAAATTGGCTGGCGTGAGTGCGACTCTGGGACAGAGCGCCAACTTGCGCGGCCTCTTTGAAGTATTTTTCCCATTAGCGCGGGTACTAAACTGCCTGCTCACGCCAATGCTAAAAGGGCCATTTTTAAAGTTTTTCACAAGGAGATGTCTTCAGGGCAATGAAAGCTCTTGTTCAGAGGGATGTCATGAAAGTGGTTTCAAGCCATGTCACTGCTCACAGGTCATGAAATGAGCCCTCCAATGTGCGGGACGAGGATTGCAGGGACGGTGACAAATTACTGTGTAACACTCCTTGCCAATAATGAGAAAGAAAATAATTTTGGAAAAAAAAACTTGAGAAAGAGATGCTCATTTGAATATAACACTAGGCTCAAAAGCATCTCTTGCCAAATTTGGCTACTAGGCTAAGAATCATCTCTTACCAAATTTGGCTACTTTATGTGAAATTCCATTGAAATTAAAGTATATTTTTTCATTGTGTAAAGACAATTTATGAAGTAATGGTTAACACGTTTATTTATCAATAAATGTTCTACTAGTTAACACCTTTATTTCTCCAACAAGCTGGTTGTGCTATAGACAACACTTTGGCAGGAGAATGAAGAAGAGTAGAGACTCTCATGAGTTTTCGATGAATCATTCGGGTGGGCTGCACTAGGGCATAGACAAGAGGGACCCCGAGTTTTTGTTTATTAATTTGTAAAACCTATTTCCATTAGCTATGGAGAGGATTTCTAAATATAGACTGAAACCCTAATTAAAGAGTTGAACCAGCTGCATCATGTGATCCTCTTCAACAACCTAATATGGTAGTTATATCATTGAGTTAAAATATTTTTGTTCAAGAGTCTTTTGGTCATCCGTTAGTATAAGAAAGGTCATTCGCTGCCATCTTTTCCAGGTTCGTCATTGGCTATTATAGTAGAAAGGTTGATCAACAGATTTGCAAAACAATCGAACCTCCCATTCGGTTGGAGCAAGATAATCCATATAAGATGCACATCCACATATTGAGATAAAAATTTATTTGTTGGATTTAAAAACTATCAGTACACTAATGTTGTTCCATAAGGATTAGACATGGTAGATAAATGTTAATGAGGGCGAGAATGAAATCCAAGGGAAAATAAAAAATCAATAAATTCAAATTGTTTTAGATGCGTACTAGAGTAACGGGAAAATTCACTTCATATTCACCCACAAACCTCACTCGATTCTCAAAGTACATGCAACATTTGGTTCCATGATTGTGTGACAACCAAGACCTTAGCTTGGTTTCCTGCTAAGTATATCATTGGATAGATGAAAACCAAAAAATAATGATAATGTAGCGTCGAGGTAAAAGAAAATTGATGAGATGTATGGGTATATATCCTCTTCTCTCAGCTTTGCAGCTTGAGCACCCTCGCGGATTTCTAGTGTGCCCTGTCGATTTTGGAGTTTTGGTTTCAATCAGCTTCAACTTCCCGATCACCATGTTTTTTTGCCCTCTACATTAAAACCATGATGGGCGAGAGTAATAACACTCGTTGGCACCACCGCCACAGTGGAGGAAGCACAGTTGAAGTCGTCGCCGACGGAAATACTTGTGTTGGCGGTGGTGCATCAAATGGACTGAGTCTTTCTTTGTTATTTCCTATACTCGGTTCCTCCTCTGTCAAGCGCACAGTATCCCTACCTCCTCCTCCTCCCCCTATGCCTCAGCCCGTTGGAGAGCCCATGGGGGGAGATCATGTGGCAGCAGATGTGGGAGGGATGAAAGAAAGAAAGCAAGAAAGTATTTTTAACATCCACAAGGCTAGAAATAGCCTATGGGACGGTGAATAAAAAACTATTAAAAGAATAAAAAATATATTTATATACAACAGTTAAGTTGAGAATGGAGATACATATTCCATGCGGGATTATTTTTCTTTTGTAGAGACCTTTATTTGTTAATGTAATCAAATATTCTTGTTGCCTCCTAGCTTTCCCTAATTTATGACGAATGATGACCAAAACTGTACTGCAATTCGCTTGCACTCTCCCCAAATTCATTGCCTTTATTTTTATTTTCTTAAAAAATATGTTGCATCCTCTAGTGCTTTCTTCCTTTTCAATTCAGAGTCACGCGCACAAACAATAATTTCTGCTACAAATAAAAAGATGGATTTTGTTGCTTTGGTCCTGGGGTCAATTTTGGCATCGGTTATATGTATCGCATTTCCAATTATACGAGAGGAAAAATCCTTGAATGTTTCCTCTAATGCTTACACCTCTGTTCCAAATTTCTCAGCTGCAATACTTTATAATAAATGTCATGGATAATTGACTCTATGTTACAGTTATCCTCCGACATTCTTGATTTTTCCAGAAAGTCTTGCATGCTCTGATAGAAGCTTCCCTTCTCAAAATCTCCATATTTTGAGCATTCATTACATACTGAGTATCCTCGGATCATGAATGCATCCAAAGGCACACTAATTTTTGCAGGGCATGCTAAGCATTTTCCAGCCATTTGAGTTGGAGTGACTAACTCATGCTTGTATCCAACCATGTAAAAAAGTATAAATGTTGGAATACAATATCTGGAGCCAGACCGCTACCCTCACTCTGATCGATGCTTGAGGTGAGCATTATCTGGAGCTGAACCGCGGGAATCTGAAGCAGAAGCACTAGAAGGAAGTGGTGGAGCTCGTCAATGGTTGCCTGGGCAATAACAAGCAGCCCAAGACATGCGTCCAGTGTAAGAATCGCCAGGATAGTGGGAAAATCGAGGACGTCTAGGAAGACTTAAGCTCACCCAATATTTCGTCTGCACATGTCAACATATAATTGGCTAGAAGGGCGATAAGGAAGCTTTATGGTTGGGTGGGGTGAATAGTGTTTGCCCACTTAATCTCATAAAGAAAAAGCCTTCCACGTAACTATTATATGCTTTAGTGTATTTTGCTATTAATTTATTTTATAATTTTCTAGTTAATATATTAATTTAAATATATTTAAATAAGATATTTAGTTTAAAGATGAGTAAATAAGGTGTAGTAAATTTTTTAAGATTTAAAGAAAAACTAGCAATTGGTTGAGATTTTGGATAAGATTTAAGTTGAAATTTAGCTAATTATTATTATAAATTTTAGGTTAGGTGTAACATTTTATGAACAACATTTAATAAGAAATATTGGCTTCAATTTGGTGTTTAATTTTTTAATTAAGATACAACAAGTTAATGACATTTTAAGAATTTGAATTTAGAAAATGTGGAACCTAGGAAGTGTGAAACTTGCCTTTCAATATTTTGAATAATTTCCCCTCAAGTAGGAGATGGTATTTCTATTAATATAATTATTAAATTAGTGGCACTATATAAAATCAAATGCATCATGATCGTTATACTAATGAGAGAGTCCATGCAGACAATGAGCCTTTTTCTGATTAATTGTTTGTAAGCATAATATTATTGCAAATTATGCATTCTTCTATATAGAGTGTTTTGTAAAGTGTCTTTATTAGAAATCTAATAAAATCTCTTAAAACATTTTAGGTTCAATAAATTTTCCCAAATTATTTTATTGAACCACTCAACAAATCAGCACACGGTTGCAAGAATAATCGATGGCAGTGGGAGCCTCCTGAATCTAAATAAGCCACTGGCAGTGGGAGCCTCGGGAATCTAAATCCCAAATTATTTTATTGAATCACTAAGCAAACCAGCACACGGAAATCCCAAATTATTTTATTGAACCACTAAACAAATCAGCACACGGTTGCAAGAATAATCGATGGCAGTGGGAGCCTCCTGAATCTAAATAAGCCACTGGAGTGGGAGCCTCGGGATTCTAAATCCCAAATTATTTTATTGAACCAGTAAACAAATCAGCACACGGAAATCCCAAATTATTTTATTGAACCACTAAACAAATCAGCACACGGCTGCAAGAGTAATCGATGGCAGTGGGAGCCTCGGGAATCTAAATAAGCCACTGGCAGTGGGAGCCTCGGGAATCTAAATCCCAAATTATTTTATTGAATCACTAAGCAAACCAGCACAGGGAAATCCCAAATTATTTTATTGAACCACTAAACAAATCACCACACGGTTGCAAGAATAATCGATGGCAGTGGGAGCCTCCTGAATCTAAATAAGCCACTGGCAGTGGGAGCCTCGGGAATCTAAATCCCAAATTATTTTATTGAACCAGTAAACAAATCAGCACACGGAAATCCCAAATTATTTTATTGAACCACTAAACAAATCAGCACACGGTTGCAAGAATAATCGATGGCAGTGGGAGCCTCGGGAATCTAAATAAGCCACTGTCATCGGAAGCGATGGCAGTGGGAGCCTCGGGAGCTTTTTAGGAATAGTGTTCGTCTATTCCTCGAAAATTACACAAAAAGAAAAACTGAATAAAAAAATCATCCTATTCATTTCCATTCCATCCACCCATAAATAAGCCAAAAGAGAAAATACCAACCACATTATGTACCTACTTTAATCCTGAAGTGAACTATTTCCTAAAGAAAAGAGACCAACTAAAAAACACCAGCCGAAAAGGCAGCCAAAAGAAAAGAGACCAATTAAAGAAACCCAACCGAAAAGGCAGCCAAGAGAGTGCGTTCTCGGGTTCGACGTGGTCGCTATAAATATATCACTGGGTTTAGGGTATCCGGAGATAAGGCGTCAGGCTTTGATGAAGGCAGAGTGTGGAGAAATTTAGAAAATGGAGAAACTTCAGTCCATTTACATCCACTACGGACTTTCGAGTAGGGTTTTGCGATAATCTTGCTCTCTTGGATCTCTGGAAGAGGGTTCTATGGTGTGCAAAACCCTTACATTTCTAACGATTTGATTCCGCTAGTTTTGGAAATTTGTGTAATTTGGAATTTGTGTGGGTGAATATCTGTTTTTTTTATTAAATATTTTTGCTAAGGAGCATGGTAGAATTCGTGTAACTTTTTGGTTGATGAAGATTTTTGGTTGTAAAGAAGTATGAATTAGTTGAAAAATGATTTACCTGATTAATATTGTTAGATTTAAAACTTTTATAATTTATAGTTGAGATCAATTTTTTAAAATTAATTAAATTACTCTGAATAAATCCACATTTAATCTTGATTAATTAATGGTAGAAATTTTAATATGAATATGAACAGCAAATAGCAGGCAAATAGCAGGCTATCAAGCTCCTCATTTATGGTGGAACTTTTTAGCTGAATATTTTTCAGAGCCATGACCGTGGAAAAATTTGTGTAATGATTTCTATATTCTAGAAATATATTTTGTAATGGTTTTAATCTTTTAAAGTGGTTACTCTATTTATTATTATAGTGGATTTTTGAGAAATGAGTTTTGTATAGAATATTTCAGAAGTAGAAAATAGAAATATGTAACTATTTTAATTATTATAAATATTTATAATTTTTATGTTATGAGTTATTAAAGAGCTTTTGGATTATCCAGAACTTTTGTTTACTTTTCAAATAAAACAT
Organism: Pinus albicaulis; assembly: GCA_034641835.2. Lineage (NCBI taxonomy): Eukaryota > Viridiplantae > Streptophyta > Pinopsida > Pinales > Pinaceae > Pinus > Pinus albicaulis. The sequence continues at coordinate 1,316,992,360 of CM076580.1, read as the reverse complement.
TTGTAACGGTTTATAAATATCAATTATTTTGGTTGCTCATTTTGTATTTACGGTGATTTTTGTTTTGTGCAGCAGGAGTGAGTTGTTTACAAATGACCGGGTAAAGAACTGAAGAGAATTATGTTCCTTAGATAAGCATCCCTGAGGATTGTTTGTGGAAAAGGTTGCTTATAAAACACTTGCCGGACAACGATTTGCTATTGCCCACTCAAATGAAAATCACTTTGTTTGTCATCTTGCTTGTGACAACGACGTTGTTGTTTGCCACAGGCAGGCAAATCCATGGGATTACTAATAAAGGAATTAATGTTGATTCCTCCGTTGAACTGGAGGGCGCAGCAGCGGAAGGTTTAGCCCCACGGCAATCGCTTCCAGATAGTCTAATGGCTAAAGTCGCTGCCACAGGCGGGCAAATCCATGGGATTACTGATCATAAAGGAATTAATGTTAATTCCTCCGTTGAACCGGAGGGCGCAGCAGCGGAAGGTTTAGCCCCACGGCAATCGCTTCCACATAGTCTACTGGCTAACGCGCATATTCCAAAACCGCCACCTCCATTTAGAAGCAGTAATAGTGATCATTCTTCTTCGAAGGTGGAGGTAGCAGGACATTCTTGTGGCCCTCATCACGACAAAAATGTTCCATGTTCACCTAATTGACCAATAAAGAAGGCAACTAATATTTACTGTCCACCTAATTGACCAATAAAGAAGGCAACCAATATTTACTGTGTTATTGATTTATTATTGAGTGAGGTTGTATATGTAAGCTTTGGATTTAAGTAAATATATTATCTAGATATTGATTTATTATTGAGTGAGGTTGTATATGTAAGCTTTGGATTCAAGTAAATATAACATTTAGATACAAACATATATAGTCAGGATCAATAATATCATAAATATTAATTGTCAAGAAAGAAAGATCATCCCATAAAAGTGAATGCATGGCAATGCAGGGATAATGAGGAATGTCATAGTTTAACTAGTCTGTTTTTTTTGGAAATCATGGAAATTCAGACAAGATTTTAATAAAATTCGATAGAGATTTTTGAAAATCTAGATTGCATCTGTCAAACTTCAAGATTTTGGGTTCTTTTGAAATTTTTGATGGTGCTGAATCTATTTCTACTCTCAAAAAAACTTTTGATGTTACTGAATCCATTTCCATTATCAAAAACTATTACTACAAAATTTCTTGAATTTTTCTACTCAGATTCCAATAACTTTTGAGAAGCCATTCCTCCACCTCCATTCCATTCCTACCGAAAAGCCCAAATCAGCAGATCTGCCCGGTTTGATAGTTTAGTTCCGTTATAAAACCCAGGGCCTTCTCTCACTCGCATATATTTTGATCTCTTAATTTTTTTTTAACTAAATTCCAATCACTTTCGACAAACGGTTCCTCTGCTTCCATTCCATTGATACTCAAAAGCCCAAATCATCATATCTTCCATTCCATTGATACTCAAAAGCCCAAATCAGCATATCTGCCCGCTTTGATGGTTTAGTTCTGTTATAAAACCCATGGCCTTCTCTAGCTAGCATATATTTGGATCTTTCTCGTCTTTTCTTTAGTGTTCCTTTCTTTTTCTTTTTTTAGATCTAGGACAATCGGTAACTGGTGAGAGTTGCCTGAGCAAGGCCCAGGTTCAAATCCAACTGGCAGCCTGCAAGCTGCACATAATAGCAATTAACCAATTAACTTATGCCTCAACAAAAGGCTAGACGTCCCCTATGGGGTCACCTACTCTTCTAGCCAAGACACAAAAGCCTACGGAGGCTTGATCCTGGGTGGATCTGCTGAAAGTCAAGTGCTTTCACCATCGTGAGAGAATCTGCTAAAATTCAAGTGCTTTCACCATTTACCTCAGCTTCACAGACTTTAGTGTTCCTTTCTTGTTAGTCCCTACCCAAAGGGCCGGCAGGGAGTCTTGTAATCGATATGCCTCTTTATTAGTGTCCCGAAAAACACTCATACAAAAATTAACACATGAAATCTAAAGTTTTGACCTGACACTTTTCTTTCACCCTATTAAATAGTGACAAGGTTTCTGGTCAGCCAATGAAAGACTTTGAGGTCTTATTTGGCCTCAACTCGAGGTGGAAGAGGACATATTGTATCAAAATCTGACGTTAAAAAACATAATATCAAAAATATTTTTGATAATCAAAAAATGCGAGAGTCAATGAGTTAACATTTAAAATCTTTTGAAACAAAACAGATCCACGTTCTGCCACCTACACCATCATCTTCTGCCACCTACACTGCCATGCAAATATCGTTTTTGTGGTCATGTCGGTATGTCGGTGTTGTGATCTTTAATGTACCATCATCTGGCCATTTATTTGCATTTTCACCCGTCCATTTATTTGCATTTTCACCCGTTTCTACCGGCTGTCATTAAATTTACATTAAACTAAAAACCCACTGCAAACTCTCCAAAATGGCACCTCAAGTGCTGAAAATTGTACAGTTTGAAGAAGGCAGCGAAGCGCTTCCCTAAATAGAAATTTATTCTCTGTAGAAAAGAGAAGTATAGTTTTAGGTATGCATCTTTTTCTTCTTTTAATTCTTATTTAGAAGGGGTTAAAAATTGGCAGTATGAAAAAGAAGGTGGTGGTGGTGCCAATCGTCTTCCATGGACATTCAAGGCCTATTGTGGATTTGTTCTACAGCCCCATCATCCCCGACGACCTCTACAGCCCCATCATCCCCGACGACCTCTTCCTTATTAGCGTGACCAAAAGTTAGTTCTCCTCTTTAAATGCGTTAGCAAAGGTTAGTTCTCCTCTTTAAATGGTTTTATTACATTTTTTTAATATAAAATGGTTTTGTTAATTTTTTAATATAGAATTTGTAATTGATTGTAATGTAATGTGCTTGGTATTTGAGGATTTTTTTCAAATTTGTCTGAAATGGTGATTTAACCCGTTACAAGGAAATTTCAATTTTTAGGTTTCATTCAAAACCTAACACATCATAGCATGGCATTTTTTGATTTCCATTAAATCTCTTTCACAGATTTCTCTCATTACAAAATCTAAATAACTCAATAAAAAATCTAAATAAACCAAACCAAAACGAAAATCCAAAATCCAAAGAAAAACTATAAATTTGCATGCTTTAAATTAAATTTAGCATTACTGTTATATTTTGAAAAAAAAAAAAGTCAGCGAAGCATTACATACAACTTCTTAACAGTGAAAAATAAAATTAAAAGATAAGTTTGAATAAATTCAGTGAGAACGTTACAATTCAAACAAATAACAGACACTCAAAGAATCAAAAGCCCGCTCATATAACTGAAAATGAGCACGTTCGTTTAGATCTTACCGCCTTGCAAGAGAAACGAGAGTGAAGGCCAGCCATGGGGGTTGAGCAAATCTTTAACATGTTCTCCTGGCTCAAGAAACACGGCCCGCTGCTTACACAAGTTACTACTCTGTTCTCTAGTATTTTGTTGTCTGTTCGTCTTTTTCATTCATCTTTTCTCAGCATTTCGCTACCTTGAAACTCTTGTAACAATTATGGTGTTCAAATGTTTTTTCAAGAATGAATGCAAGTAATGAATTGGGACACTTGTATTGTGTATCATCAGTAAGTTAAGCAACTTACTGATTCCTGGGCACGTAGTATTGTGTATCATCAGTAAGCTATGCAACTTTGAAGACATGTAATAAATGGTTGGCCAAACGATTCATGCACCTCTGTGATGTTGAAATCTCCGTAATAAAAACCAGCTGTGTTTAACATTAAAAAAAAAAGGACAGATTGAGGTCTTCAACCATATGTTTGCAGAAATAGAAGATTCTGCTGTGGACACCTAATCTGAATGAGGATAAAAAATATCATAATCTTTGAATTTGTATTCAAGATTGATCATAGATTATGCCGGGCCAAACACAATATTGAGTTCGAATTTTTGGTGAAGCTGATAATTAGAAAAGTGAAATTGAAATAATCAATTACGTAATAGAATCTGGGGTTTTGTCCATAAACGTGTGCAATTAAGGATCATCCATCCGTGGCCCCACGTGGTAGTGTGGAGAACCTGGATTCTAATCATCCTTGGCACATACATTTCTTGGGGTTCACATAAGTAATTAAATATACTCAACCTGGGTCTTTGACTATTCAGGTCTATCATGAGCAGTGCCAACTGGTATAGTGATAAAGTTGTTTTTTATTTACTCTAATTTCACTTTTTTGTTTTTGGTATTTTTTTTTTATCAATGTTATTTATAACTAGCACAATTACATTTATTAATGTGGTTGATATATGATAATAAGTCTATATAAATTAGTACAATTACATTTATTAATGTGGTTGATATATGATAATAAGTCTATATAAACACATTCAACAATGTGATTGATATACATAGATAAACTGACCCATCACATGTATTTCACCAAAATAAATATTATATATTTATGAAAATAATTACCAATATATTTTACATATTTTCTTATAATATATTAATAATATTAACTATATGCATCCTAATGATATAATATGTTAGAATATATGATATTATATTATTCAATAGTAAAATATATTATTAAATTATTTCAATATATTAATAGTTTTAACTCAAACTATAATATAATTCAAAAATAACATAATAATAATATTGTATTAATATTTATAATAAGTGTATATCTCTTACCAATATCTCAAAGGATTATTAATATTTTAAACAAAATAAACTAATAAACCCAAGGATTTAATATTATAAACCCAAATAATTGGTGAAGCAAAAGATAAATATTAATATTATAAACCAAGCAATTAAAAAACCCTAATAATAAATAATTTAATCTGAAGAGATTAAAAAACCCTACAAAATAATATTTAAAACCCAAAAACCTAAGAAAGTAATAAACCCTAAAAATTAATATATTAAACTCAAGAGATTAATAAAGCATATGAAATAATATTTAAAACCCCAAAACATAAGAAGTTAATAAACCTTAACAATTAATATTTTAAACTCAAGAAATTAATAAATTCAATAGATTATTAATAATACAAACGAAAAGAAGTAATAAACCCATGGTTTAAATATTATAAAACACAAGAGATTAACAAACCCTATAAATTGATATTTTAAACTAAAAAACCTAATAAATTAATAAACCATAAGAATCAATATTTTAAACTTAAGATATTAATAAACCAATGGGATTATTAATATTATAGACCAAAAGAACTAATAAACCCAAGAGTTTAATATTATAAACCAAAGGAATCAGCAAACTCAAGGGATAAATATTATAAACCTAAGGGATCAATAAAGACAAGGGATCAATATTAAAAACAATAGAGATTAATAAACCCTAAGAATTAATATTTTAAACTCAAGAGATTAAAAAATCCAATGGGTGATTAACAGTATAAACCAAAAGAACTAATAAACTCAAGGGTTTAATATTATAAACCAAAGAAATCCGTGAACCCAAGGGATAAATATTAAAAACCTAAAGGATCAATAAAGCCAAGGGATCAATATTAAAAACAATAGAGATTAATAAAACCTAATAATTAATATTTTAAGCTCAAAAACCTAAGAAATTAATAAAGCCTAAGAAATAATATTTAAAAACCAAAAGCCTAAGAAAGTAATAAACCATAATCATTAATATATTAAAATCAAGAGATTAATAAAACATATGAAATAATATTTAAAACAAAAAAACCTGACAAATTAACAAAACTTAACAATTAATATTTTAAACTCGAGAGATTAATAAACCCAAGAGATTATTATTAATACAGACCAAAAGAAGTAATAAACCCAAGGTTTAAATTTTATAAACCAAAGGAATTGGTGAACCCAAGGGATAAATATTAAAAACATAAGGGATCAATATTAAAAAGACAAGAGATTAATAAACCCTAAGAATTAATATTTTAAACTAAAAAATATAATAAATTAATAAACTATAAGAATCAATATTTTAAACTTAAGATATTAATAAACCAACGGGATTATTAACATTATAAACCAAAATAACTAATAAACCCAAGGGTTTAATATTATAAACCAAAGGAATCAACAAACCCAAAGATAAATATTATAAACCTAAGCGATCAATAAGGATAATGGATCAATATTAAAAACAATAGAGATTAATAAACCCTAAGAATTAATATTTTAAACTCAAGAGATTAATAAACCCAATGGGTGATTAACATTATAAATCAAAAGAACCAATAAACCCAAGGGTTTAATATTATAAACCAAAAGAATCGGTGAACCCAAGTGATAAATATTAAAAACCTAAAGGATCAATAAGGCCAAGGGATCAATATTAAAAACAATAGAGATTAATAAAAGCTAATAATTAATATTTTAAACTCAAAAACCTAAAAAATTAATAAAGCCTAAGAAATAATATTTTAAACTCAATATATTAATAAACCCAAGGGGTTATTAATATTATAAAACCTAAGGTATTGGTATTATAAACCTAATGGACTAATAAACACAAGGGATTAATACTAAAAACCCAAGGGAATACTATTAAACATAATGGTTTAATATTATATACCCAAGGTATATGAACCCTAAGATAAACGTTATAAACCCAAAAATAAAATGATTGACCATTGTTGACCACGGTTGATTTTCATATTAACACAATCTTTGTCATCATGCGATGTTGGACCATGATTGATCATGATTGATTTTCATATTGAAACAATCATTGTCACAATGTAAAGTTGGACCATTATTGACCATGGTCATTTCTTATATTGAGACAATATTTTTCACAATGCGATGTTGGACCATGGTTGACCATGTTTGATTTTCATATTGACACAATATTTTTCACAACGTTCTCGGGTTCGACGTGGTTGCTATACATATCATTGGGTTCAGGGTATCCAGAGGTAACGCATCAGGCTTTGATGAAGGCAGAGTGTGGAGAAATTTAGAAAATGAGAAACTGCAGTCCATTTACATTGACTTGGGGCTTTCGAGTAGGGTTTTGCGATAATGTTGCTCTCTTCGATCTCTGGAAGAAGGTTATCTGGTGTGCAAAACCCTTACATTTTTAAGGATTTCATTCAGCTAGTTGTGGAGAAATTTGAGTAATTTGGAATTTTTCTGGGTGAATATCTTTTTTCTTTTTTTTTATTAAAAATTTTTGTTGAAGAGCATGGTAGAATTTGTGTAACTTTTTGGTTTATGAATATTTTTGGTTGTAAAGAAGCATGAATTAGTTGAAAAATGATTTACCTCATTAATATTGTTAGATTTAAGACTTTTATGGTTTATAGATGAAATCAATTCTTTTAAAATTAATTAAATTACTCTGAATAAATTCACATTTAATCTTGATTAATTAATGCTAGAAATTTTAATATGAATATGAACAACAAATAGCAGGTTATCAAGCTCCGCATTTATAGTGGAACTTTTTTGCTGAATATTTTTTAGAGCCATACTTTTTCAGAACTTTTTTGCTGAAATGATTTCTATTTTCTAGAAATATATTTTGTAATGGTTTTAATATTTTAAGGTGGTTACTTTCTCTATTATTATGGTGGATTTTTGAAAAATGCAGTTTTGTATAGAACATTTTAGAAGTAGAAGATAGAAATATGTAACTACTTTAATTATTATAAATATTTATAGTTTTTAAGTTATGGATTATCAGTTATTACAGAGATTTTGGATTATCCACTGTGTTATAGAACATTTGCTAACTTTTCAAATAAAACATTTGTAACAGTTTATAAATATCAATTATTTTGGTTGCTCATTTTGTATTTACGGTGATTTTTGTTTTGTGTAGCAGGAGTGAGTTGTTTACAAATCACCGGGTAAAGAACTGAAGAGAATTATGCTCCTTAGATAAGCATCCCTAAGGATTGTTTGTGGAAAAGGTTGCTTATAAAACACTTGCCAGACAACGATTTGCCATTGCCCACTCAAATGAAAATCACTTTGTTTGTCATCTTGTTTGTGCCAACGACGTTGTTGTTTGCCACAGGCAGGAAAATCCATGGGATTACTAATAAAGGAATTAATGTTGATTCTTCCGTTGAACTGGAGGGCGCAACAGCAGAAGGTTTAGCCCCACGGCAATCGATTTCAGATAGTCTACTAGCTAACGCCCATGTCCATGTTTCAAAACTGCCACCTCCAATTAAATGCATTAATGATCATTCTTCTTCGAAGGTGGAGGTAGCGGGATATTCTTGTGGCCCTCATCACGACAAAAATGTTCCATGTCCATCGAATTGACCAATAAAGAAGGCAACCAATATTTATTGTGTTATTGATTTATTATTGAGTGAGGTTGTATATGTAAGCTTTGGATTTAAGTAAATATATTATCTGGATATTGATTTATTATTGAGTGAGGTTGTATATGTAAGCTTTGGATTCAAGTAAATATAATATTTAGATATAGACATATATAGTCAGGATCAATAATATCGTAAATATTAATTGTCAAGAAAGAAAGATCATCTGATAATAGTGAATGCATGGCAATGCATGGATAATGAGGAATTTCATAGTTTAACTAGTCTATTTTTTGTTTTGGAAATCATTGAAATCAAGGAAAGATTTTAATAAAATTCGATAGAGATTTTTGAAAATCTAAATTGCATCTGTCAAACTTCAAAATTTTGAGTTATTCTGAGATTCTTGATGGTGTTGAATCTATTTCCACTCTCAAAAACACTTTTAATGGGGCTGAGTCCATTTCCATCATCAAATACTATTACTGCAAAATTTCTTGAATTTTTTTACCTAGATTCCAATAACTTTTGAGAAGCAATTCCTCCATGTATAAATTTGAATAACTAATATGTTATTCATTGATGTTCTCCTGATCACACACTATTTTAACTTCATGCACAATATAGAATCTCATCTACCATTTATCATTAATTGCGGAAATAAAAAAACAATCGCATGTGCACATTAAAACCATAAACAATCACACATATGAACACAGTATTTTATGGGAAAGCTTAAAGATGAAAACCCCCAACTATATGTATATTATATGTCATAGAGATCATGTAACAATCATTATACAAAGCTCCTCAAAAGCTCTCAATATAATCTCCAATTGGTACACACTAATCAAGCCCGATCTAGCAAATCGCATGCTCCAATCTCTGCCACCTGATAGCCTGTCTCTACTGCGCAATCCCTGTTAAAGAATGGCTCTGAATGAACTCGAATTGGTCCAGACTTGCTCACGCAATCCTCATTGGCATCTCCAATCACTGGTTGTTGCAAATCATGCAACAGTATAGTCACAACTGATAGTCACATTGCTCTTTCACCTACCTCTTCACTGGTCTCCACTGAAACTGTCCATGCACTGTAGTTAACTGATGTATTCTTTAGTTGATTAATGATTTAATAATTATTTAATCAATTAATAATTAATTCACACCACTCTCACTAGTGTATTAATCAGTTAGACTAGATACAACTAGCTCAACTATGTTTAACTAAGTTAAACTGAACACAACTCCATCAACTAGCTCAATAACTCCACCAAACTCTGTCACATGAGTTCTAACTGAAGTATCCATGCAATAGCTCCACTTAACCCTCAGGAATAGCGTAATTACTTCTATCAGCTCTTGTGCCACAACTGTGCACTTAAATGAAGTGCTCCAAGAGAATAAGATAATTTTTATAGTCAAAATATTATTAAGAGCTAATAATATTCGACATATCTATTTTTAAACTGGCAATCTAAAAATAGATTCTGCCCAATATGTCTAAAAATAGAAGTCCATCTATTTTTCCAACTCGACCAACCATCCACAAATATCATCCTGCAACTCATAGAATCATGATCGACATGTCTAAAAATAGACATAGTCTAAAAATAGACTTTGCACCAAAATAGCCTACAGGCCCACTTAGTGAAGGTGACCTCTTTCCACTAATTTCATCATCTTGTTGCAATCTCAACACTCCCTCTCAACAGGATAAATATTATCTGCCACCCCTATCCTACCCCTGTGGTATTCGAATTTGCTCCTGGTGAGCGCCTTCGTCAAGATATCAGCATCTTGAACCTCCGTGGGAATGTATGAAAGTAACATGATTTTCCGCTGCACACAATCTCTGATATGATGATACCAGATGTCAATGTGTTTATATCTATCATGAAATACTGGATTAACCGAGAGTTTGATGCAACTATGATTATCACAATATATCACAGTAGGATCTAAGTGTGAACCAAACAACCCGACCAAGATCTTCCTCATCCATATAGCCTCGCATGCAGCCAAACTCATTGCCATATACTCAGCCTCTGTTGAACTAAGTGCCACAGATCTCTGCTTCCCGCTGTACCAAGAAACTGATGTCGACTCGATACTGAAAATTCCTCTAGATGTGCTCTTTCTGTCCGTTGGGCTCCTTGCCCAATCTGCATCCATGAAGCCACACAGCTTCACCTCATCCGACTGCCTGTACCATAATCCATATCCCGATGTGCCTCTGAGATATCTCAATACATGGTTGCCTGCCTTCCAGTAGAGCTTGGTAGGCTTAACCATAGCTTGTGAAAGCTGGTTAGCAGCATAGCATATGTCGGGTCGTGTATCGACCAAATACATAAGCGACCCCACCAACTATCGATAAACAGTGGCATCCACAACATCTGCCGATGTAGCATCCTCCTTCCTCCAACTACCAGGAAGAGGAGTATCAATAGGCTTGTAGCCATGCATGCTGAACTTCTCCAGTATCTCCTGGGCATACTTGCCTTGAGACACAAACAGTCCATCACTGCACTGCCAAATTTCCAATCCTAGGAAATAATGAAGGAGGCCCAAGTCCTTCATCTCAAACTCTTTTGCAAGATCATCCTTGCATGAGAGTATCAGCAGTTCATCACCGAGTCAAATCAAAGACTCTACACATAAAGTACAATGATCAACAACTTACCCTCCACCACAATCTGGTATGGGTTCGGATCTGCCTCACTCTTGGAGAATCCAAGACCGGTGAAATAACTGTCTATCCATGTGTACCAAGCACGAGGTGCTTGTTTCAACCCATACAACGCTCTCTTGAGCCTACACACATGCGACTCGCTGCTGAAGATCTCGAAACCCTTAGGCTGCTCTATGTACACCTCCTCCTCAATCACTCCGTTGAGGAACGCAGTCTTCACATCCATCTGATGAATGTGCCACCCCATCTGCGCTAAGAGAGCAAGAATCATCCATATGGAAGAATACCTTGCGACAGGTGCAAAGGTTTCCTCATAATCAATCCCCTCAATCTGTGAGAAGCCTCGGGAAACAAATCTTGCCTTGTACTTCTCCACACTCCCGTCAGCGTCTTGCTTCACTTAAGATCCATCTCGAACCCACCACTGATTTCCCTTCCGGCCTTGGGACAATCTCCCATGCACTATTTCTGACAATCGAATCATACTCTTCCACCATGGCATCTACCCATGCGGGATCCTCCACAACTTCGTTGAAAGAGGATGGTTCTGTCACAATACACTTGCTCATAAGAGCCATGTATCCAGTGTACCGATTAGGTGACTGTCTCTGTCTGTGCTATGATGTAGGTGCTCCTACAATCCTCTCTACTTCTTGAGCCAGTCGCTCAGCTTCTATAGTGCGCTTCCGCCCTTTGATGGTTGGCGCTGCATGAGCAGTCTCTTCCACTCCATGAACCTCCTCTTGTGGTTGATCCACATCCTGAGGCTCATCCTTAGGAACTAATAGCTCCTCATCTGCATGCAAGTGTGGCTCCCTCTCAAGAAAACACTTCATGGCTTTCTCCTCATGAAATTTGATATCTCGTCGCACAACAGTATTGCGTCTGTCTAGCAAATACACACGATAGTTGTGGGGTGTATCAGTGTACCCCAAAAATAACCCAACCTCTGCGGTCGGCTCCAGCTTCTTCCTGGCATCCTTAGTCACATGAATGTAAACAGGTGAACCAAAAATCTTCAAATGGGAAATATCAGTATTCTTACCAGAAAACATCTCCTCGGGTGTACTCATGCCAAGTATCCTGTGATGACAACGGTTCTGCACATATACTATAGTATTGCATGCCTCAGCCCACAAGTGTATGGGAAGGCCCTGATCATGCAACATCGCCCGTGCAGCACCCACGATCGTTCTGTTCTTCCGCTCATCTTAACCCCCATTACGCTTGTGGGTTATGAGGTGCTATGAGCTCTCTTCGAATTCCTTTTGCGCTGCAAAATTCCTTGAATTCGCCAGAGATGAATTCACCACCATTGTCGCTCCTAAGAGCCTTCACCTGCTTCCCCGGTTCTTTCTCAACCAGTGCCTTGAACTCACATAAATTTGAGTATGTCTCGCTCTTCTTCTGCATGAAGAAGATCCAGCATTTCCGAGAAAAATCATCAACAAATATCACATAGTACCTGTGCTTTGTTGTCAAAGCTACTGAGAAAGGTCCACACACGTCTGTGTGAATTCTCTTAAGGATTGTTGTGGCACAACTATCCTTCTTGTGAAAGGTGGCTTTCACAAATTTTCCCAAGGTACATCCCTTGCACTGATCTAACTGTTGAAGAGTGCCCTTAGGAAGCCCAGCAGAAATCTGCTGCAGTATCTTCAAAGCTCCATGGTGAATGTGGCCCAATCTCCGGTGCCACAACTTCTCATCATCTCGGCTCACCACTCCTTCTGCCTTGCTTGCCATTTCTACGCAGCCATCTACCTGCAATTGATAAAGGTTATTAACTCGAACCCCTATCTTCCTGGTCTCACCAGTTTCCTTACTGCGCAGGAAAGCCTTTCCCTCACTAAAGACAACATCATATCCCTTGTCTTCTAACATGGGCACTGAGATCAGATTCTTCTTCAATCCTAGAACATGCATCACTTCCTTCAATACAAAGGGTTTACCAGACTCCCTCTCAAAGGAAATGGTACCGATACTGGTCACACTATATCTACCATCATCGCCCATCTCGATGTGCACTCCAAGATCTTTCTCATCCAGATCAGTAAACAAATCTTTGTCTCTGGTCATATGAAAAGATGCACCACTTTCAGGAAACCACACTGAACCCATCATACTTGAGACCAAGCATGCGATCAATGAAAAATCTAGCTCAAACTACGAGGCTAAGGCCTCTTCAGCTGCAGATCCAGCAGCTTGTTTATTTTTCTTCTTCTGTGGACAATTAGTGGCGTAGTGTGCATGTTGGTGACAGTGAAAGCACTTCACCTTGGACATGTCCTGCTTCTTGCCTTTCGCACCGGATTGAGAAGCATTCTTCTTGCTCTTCCCCTTTCTTGCTTTGGCAGCCAAAGCACAATTTTCTTCATCTGAGTTCTTTGATGAATATCTGTCCCTGGCACTTCGCCTTATCTCCTCTTGCACAAGATCCAACCAAAGTCACTCCCATCTTGGCAGTTTCTCCCGACCATTGACAGAGTCCTGATAGGAATGCCAACTCTTCGGAAGCCCAAGGAGAGCCAAGCTCACCAAGTCCTCGTCATCTACAGTCACCCCCACACTTCCCAGCTCATCCCTGCATTGGATGAACTTAGTGAGGTACTTGGGCATACTGTCACCTTTCTCCATTTTTATGTTCTTGAGTTTATCCTTGAGTGCCAACTTCCTCTGGTCGCTCTTTCTTTGGAATAAGTCTGTCAACGCTTTCCACATCAAGAATGGAGAAACCTTACCATGAAGGCTGGACACTATGTGATCCTTTACACCTTCCAACAGAATTCTTCGACACTTTGCTGTCTTCTTTTGCCATGCGTCAAGTGCAGCAACATCGCTAGAAGCAGGTTTTGGAATTTCTACATCTATGAACTCCTTCAACCCATTGTCATCCAGCACCGCCTCCATCCTGTCCTTCCATGCAATATAATTTGAGCTTCCCTCAAGGGCATACTGCAATCACAATCCATTGAAAGACATCTCAACTTCGACACCAAGAAAACACTGCTGCAAATTTGAATTCCACTAGCTCAAAACTCAACCGCTTCAATGTTTTGCAATTGCTCCAATGATGAATATCGCTCTGATACCATGTAGAAATTTGACTAACTGATATGTTATTCACCACGATTCTCCTGATCACACACTATTTTAACTTCATGCACAATACAGATTCTCATGTACCATTGATCATTAATTGCGGAAATAAAAAAACAACCGCATGCGCACATTAAAACCATAAACAGTCACACATATGAACACAGTATTTTATGGGAAATTTTAAAGCTGAAAACCCCCAAATATCTGTATATTATATGTCATAGAGATCATGTAACAATCATTATACAAAGCTCCTCACAAGCTCTCAGTATAATCTCCAATTGCCACACACTAATCAAGCCTGATCTAGCAAATGACATGCTCCAATCTCTACCACCTGATAGCCTACCTCTACTGCGCAATCCATGTTGAAGAATGGCTCTGAATGAACTCGAATTGGTCCAGCCTTGCTCACGCAATCCTCATTGGCATCTCCAATCACTAGTTGTTGCAAATCATGCAATAGTATATTCACAACTGATAGTCACACTGCTCTTTCACCTACCTCTTCACTGGTCTCCACTAAAACTGTCCATGCACTATAGTTAACTGATGTATTCTTTAGTTTATTAATGATTTAATAATTAGTGAATTAATTAATAATTAATTCACACCACCCTCACTAGTGTATCAATCAGTTAGACTAGATACAACTAGCTCAACTATGTTTAACTCAGTTAAACTGAACACAACTCCATCAACTAGCTCAATAACTCCACCAAACTTTGTCACATGAGTTCTAACTGAAGTATCCATGCAATAGCTCCACTTAACCCTCGGGAATAGTGTAATTCCTTCTGTCAGCTCCTGTGAAACATCTATGCACTTAACTGAAGTGCTCCAAGAGGATAAGATAATGTTTATAGTCCAAATATTATTAAGAGCTAATAATATTCAACATATCTATTTTTAGACTGGCAATCTAAAAATAGATTTCACCCAATATGTCTGAAAATAGAAGTCCATATATTTTTCCAACTCGACCAACCATCCACAAATAGCATCCTGCAACTCATAGAATCATGATCGACATGTCTAAAAATAGACTTTGCGCCAAAAATAGCTTGCGGGCCCACTTAGTGAAGGCGACTTCTTTCCACTAAGCTCATCATCTTGTTGTAATCTCAAAACTACACCTCCATTTACATTGACTTGGGGCTTTAGAGTAGGGTTTTGCGATAATGTTGCTCTCTTCGATCTCTGGAAGAAGGTTCTCTGGTGTGCAAAACCCTTATATTTTTAAGGATTTGATACAGCTAGTTGGGGGGAAGTTTGAGTAATTTGGAATTTTTCTGGGTGAATATCTGGTTTTCTTTTTTTTTTATTAAATATTTTTTCTAAGGAGCATGGTAGAATTCGTGTAACTTTTTCGTTTATGAATATTTTTGGTTGTAAAGAAGTATGAATTAGTTGAAAAATGATTTACCTCATTAATATTGTTAGATTTAAGTCTTTTATAATTTATAGTTGAAATCAATTCTTTTAAAATTAATTAAATTACTCTAAATAAATTCACATTTAATATTGATTAATTAATGCTAGAAATTTTAATATGAATATGAACAACAAATAGCAGGCTATCAAGCTCCGTATTTATGGTGGAACTTTTTTGCTGAATATTTTTCAGAGCCATACTTTTTTAGAACTTTTTTCCTAAAATGATTTCTATATTGTAGAAATATATTTTGTAATGGTTTTAATCTTTTAAGGTGGTTACTTTCTCTATTATTATGGTGGATTTTTGAAAAATGCAGTTTTTTATAGAATATTTTAGAAGTAGAAGATAGAAATATGTAACTGCTTTAATCATTATAAATATTTATAGTTTTTAAGTTATCGATTATCAGTTATTAAAGAGATTTTGGATTATCCACTGTGTTATAGAACATTCGTTAACTTTTTAAATAAAACATTTGTAACAGTTTATAAATATCAATTATTTTGGTTGCTCATTTTGTATTTACGGTGATTTTTGTTTTGTGCAGCAGGAGCGAGTTGTTTACAAATCACCGGGTAAAGAACTAAAGAGAATTATGTTCCTTAGATAAGCATCCTTGGGGATTGTTTGTGGAAAATTTTGCTTATAAAACACTTTCCAGACAACGATTTTCCATTGCCCACTCAAATGAAAATCACTTTATTTGTCATCTTATTTGTGACAACGACATTGTTGTTTGCCACAGGCAGGAAAATCCATGGGATTACTAATAAAGGAATTAATTTTGATTCTTCCGTTGAACTGGTGGGCGCAGCTATGAAAGGTTTAGCCCCACATCAATCGCTTTCAGATAGTCTACTGGCTAACGCCCATGTCCATGTTTCAAAACTACCACCTCTAATTAAATGCAGTAATGATCATTCTTCTTCGAAGGTGGAGGTAGTAGGATATTCTTGTGGCCCTCATCACGACAAAAATGTTCCATGTCCACCGAATTGACCAATAAAGAAGGAAATCAATATTTATTGTGTTATTGATTTATTATTGTGTGAGGTTGTATATGTAAGATTTGGATTTAAGTAAATATATTATTTGGATATTGATTTATTATTGAGTGAGGTTGTATATGTAAGCTTTGGATTCAAGTAAATATAATATTTAGATATAGACATATATAGTCAGGATCAGTAATGTCGTAAATATTAATTGTCAAGAAAGAAAGATCATCCGATAAAAGTGAATGCATGGAAATGCAGGGATAATGAGGAATGTCATAGTTTAACTAGTCTATTTTTTGTTTTGGAAATCATGGAAATTCAGGCAAGATTTTAATAAAATTCGATAGAGATTTTTGAAAATCTAAATTGCATCTGTCAAACTTCAAGATTTTGAGTTTGTCTGAGATTTTCAATGGTGTTGAATCCATTTCCACTCTCAAAAAAACTTTTAATGATGCTGAACCCATTTCCATCATCAAATACTATTACTACAAAATTTCTTGAATTTTTTTACCGAGATTCCAATAACTTTTGAGAAGCAATTCCTCCACCTCCATTCCATGCCATGCCATCCCATCCCATTCATACCTTTTGTGGGGAAAACAATGAAACGAGAAAGATAATAGGAGAATTATAACTGAATTGGAAAACTGAAGGATAAAACACTTTGAAACTCTTATTGATTAAATTATTCTTCGTGCTTTTAACAACCCTCTCGGGCCATCTTATTTAGCCTAGACATATTTCGTTATTCCAACTATATCTCATTATTCAACCTACATTTCATTATTCCAACTACATAGGTAATAAGTAAATTTACATTTCTTATTGTCACATTTTTAACAAACTCCACCTTGACAACAAATTTTCCTGATGCCCATTCATCACCTTTTCTGCAAGCTGAGAGAAGCAAGACACCATCTCAACTTCTCTACTGAAACCGGCTTCGTGAATATATCTGAATGATTTTCCTGTGTGCGGACCTTCTTGAGAACTACTTTGCCGCCTTCGATTATATGTCTCACAAAATGATACCTTACATCGATGTGCTTGGTCTTGCTATGATAGGTTGGATTTGTAGCCAAATGAATAGTGCTCTGACTGTCACAAAGCACATTCACTTTCTCCTGCGTCCTTCCTATCTCATCAAGCATACCTTTTAATCAGATTGCCTCTTTACAGGCATCTGAAGCAGCTATATACTCTTCTTCAGTAGTGGACAAAGCAACTGTCTCTTGAAGCTTTGACATCTAGCTGATTACTCTACTTGCAAGAGTAAAAACATAACCTATAGTAGACCTCCTTTTGTCTAAATCACCTACATAATCAGCATCCACATATCCGAAGACTGAACCTTCATGACCATCAAAGCTGATACAATGGTTTCTTCCCTTGGATTTTCCATGAACCTGCTGACAACTCCAACTGCATGTGAAATGTCAGGTTTTGTAGATACCATCGCATATATTAAGTTGCCTACCACATTTTCATACGGTACATGAGACATATACTGCTTTTCTTCATTAGTTCTAGTACTTAAATCTGAAGAAAGCTTAAAATGGGAAGCTAATGGAACATTAACAGGTTTCACATTGTTCATACCGAAATTTTCAAGTACTTTCTCCACATACTTCTGTTGTGATAACCAAAGCTTACCATTCTTCCCGTCTCTGTGTATCTCCATGCCCAAGATATGTTTTGCTACTCCAAGATCCTTCATTTCAAACGTCCTAGAGAGCTGAGCATTTAACCTGCTGATTTATTCCATGATTTTGCTTGCAATAAGCATATCATCAACATACAACACCAAGATAATCAATATGCCATTGAAACTTTTGAAGTATACACAATGATCATACTCACTTCTGATAAAATTTTGGCTCACCATGAAGGAATCAAATTTCTTGTACCATTGCCTGGGCGACTGCCTCAGGCCATACAATGATTTCCTAAGCTTGCAAACTAACCTTCTACTACGACCTTGTACAAAACCTTCTGGCTGATCCATATATATCTCTTCATCCAAATAACCATGAAGAAAGGCTATTTTAACATCTAATTGTTCTAACTCAAGGTCAAGTAAAGAAGTTAGTGCTAACAGAGTATGAATAGAAACAAGTTTAACTACTGGTGAAAAGATCTCATGAAAGTCAATACCTTCAACCTGAGAATACCCTTTTGCAACCAGTCTTGCCTTATACCTTTCAATACTTCCATCAATTTTTCTTTTCAACTTGAAGACCCATTTGCACCCAACAACACTTCTCCCTTCAGGAAGTTCTACAAGATCCCAGGTATTGTTCTTGGCTAAGGAGTCCATTTCTTCTTCCATAGCATTTTTCCATATCTTGCTATCTGCATCATCAACTGCTTCCTGAAAACAAGATGGTTCCCCATCTTCAGTAATCAATGCAAACAATGAAACAGAGTCTTCATACCTTTTTGGTGTTTTTCTTTCCCTTGTAGACCTTCTTAGAGTGATTGGTTGCTAACTCGATTCTGGAATTTCTCCAGTTTCATTTTCTTCTCCACCTTTTTCAGAAGTCTCTCCTTCCTTTCGACTTTCTGGAAAAGGTACAGTCTCTAATTGAATCTGCTAACTTGACGATACGTACTTTTGTTCAACTTTTTCAACATTTGATTTTAAAAGAGATGACTCATCAAATGTTACATCTCTACTAATGACTATCTTCCGTGAAGAAGGATCCCACAACCTATATCCCTTCACTGCATAATCATATCCAACAAAGACACAACATTTCGATTATGGATCTAACTTTGAACGCTGATTTCTAGGAATAAGAACATAGGCATCACAAACAAAATTCTTCAAATGTGAATAATCACAAGACTGACCCGAGAAAATTTCTTCAGGAATTTGACAGTTTATTGCAATCAAAGGTGATCTTTTAACTAAATAACAAGCATTAGATACTACTTCTGCCCACAACTCCTTTTGCAGATTAGCATTACTAATCATGCTTTTAGCTCTTTCCATAAGAGTCTGATTCATCCGTTCAATGACACCATTCTGCTGAGGAGTATAAAAAACAGTTTTATTTCTAACTATCCCTTCATTCTTACAAAATTGTTCAAATTCTAAAGAGGTAAATTCATCGCCATTTTTAGTTCTTAAACATTTAATTGATTTGATTTTTTTCTTTTCCACCATTGTTTTAAATTGTTTAAACACATTAAACACATCAGCTTTCTTTTTCAACATATAGACCCAAACTTTTCAGGAGAAATCATCACTAAACGTTAAAAAATATAAGGCACATCCATAGGACACAGTAGGATATGGTCCCCACAGATCAGAATGAATGTAGTCCAAAATTTACTTACTATTACGATTTCCAGTCTTTAACCTTTGTTTACATTTTTTTCCAAACACACAATATTTACAAAAATCCAACTTCAAGGATTTCAAGTCAGGAAGCAACTTGCGGTTCATCAGTACCTGAAGACCTTTCTTGTTCATGTGACCCAACCGTTGATGCCATAGACGAGAACAATCTTCTGCTTTATCTGACATGATCACTGCTTCATTAACTTGAGTGCTTCCTTTGAGTCTGTATAGCTTTCCGACTTTTTCAGCCTTCATAACAACCAAGGCTCCTTTCGATACTTTCAGCACTCCATTCTGACCTGTAAACTTATAACCATTCGAATCCAAAACTCCCAAGGAAATCAAGTTTTTCTTTAGATTAGGTACATGCCTAACATCAAATAATGTTTTAATTGTACCATCATACATTTTAATTTTCACATTTCCAATCCCAACAATCTGACAAGATGCATTATTTCTCATGAATACAGAATTACCATTTACAGTTTCATATGATGAAAACCAATTTCGGTGCAGACTCATATGATGAGAAGCACCAGAGTCTAATAGCCAATAGTTAGCATCTTGTGAGATATTACAAACAGGGAGCGCTTCAACAATTAAAACCTCATCAACCATACCCAAATCGACCTGATTTGCTTCCTTGTTATTGTTTTCCGACTCCTTTCGTTTCCAGTAATCCTTTTTGAGATATCCCGGTTTGTTGCAGTACTAGCATTTTGCTTTACTCTTTTTTCCACCTTTTGACTTCGATTTGGAAGAACCTCGTCCTCTCCCCCCTTCCTTTGATCGACCTCTGGATACCATGGCTTCAGGTGCAGAAGTATCAATGCTAGATTTTCTTCGTACCTCTTCAGATAAGAGAGCACCCTCGACAGATTCATGTTTTAATGAATTGGCAGTGCTCAAACTCACTGAGGTCACGAAGTGATCCCATGACTCAGGTAGGGAACACAAAAAGGTTATTGCCTTGTCTTCTTCCTCCATTTTCACTTCCATATCAGACAATTGGCAAATAAGCGTATTAAAAACATTTAAGTGATCTACAATTTTCGTACCCTCCTTCATCCGAAGGCTATATAATTGTCTTTTTAAACATATTTTTTTTTTCAAATATTTTGTCATATAGAGTGTTTCCAATTTCTTCCACAACCCTGCAATTGTACTCTCTCCAAAAATATTGAAGATTATTTCATCTGCAAAACATAACCGAACGGTACTGAGAGCTCAGGCATCCAAGTCCTCGCAATCCGAACTTGACATGCTTGCTGGTTTTTTATTTACCCCCTCTAATGCCTTATGCAACCCTTGTTGCACCAGCAAATCCCTAACCTTCAGTTTCCACAGAGCAAAATTGTTTTTCCTGATGAATTTCTCCACCTCAAATTTTGCGTTTGTCATTTTCACCATTTCTCCCTCCTAGTTTTCCCTTCTCTTTCCAACTAGGAGTTTTCCTTCTTTCCCAACTAGGGTTTAAAAAAAAAATTCCCTTTCTGCTAGGGTTTTAAGGTTTTGGATTTTCCTTTTTATTATTATAATTTTAATAGAAAATAAAACCCCTTCAATTTCAATTTCTGCACAGAAACCCAAAAACCTACTCCATTAATTTTCTTTTCTCAATTCTATTTCTCCTTTAAAAAAAAAATTGTTACTTCAACACAGCCCAAAATCGATTTTTGTTTTCCCAACCTTTTTCACAGAATCACTTCTTCAGAAATCTGAACCCCTTTTTTTTATTTCTATGTGTACAGGCTCTCTTCAAGTGCAGACTGTCTCTTCTCCCAGCGACAGTGGAAAAGACTACTCTTCTCCATCAACGACCTCAGCCCGCCACATAGTCTCCCTTGATGCTCGAACTTCTACAACGTTTTTGATGTCGACGGCTCCCCACCACCACAACGTCCCTCGGAAATCCCAACGGCCTTCTTTATCAATCTTGCAGCGGCATTTTCTTCCCATGCATCTTGTCTTTCCTACCGATTCCAACAGTGACGAGCTTCTTCGAATTTCTGTAAACAGAGGAAAATGCTTGCTGGCATGTCGGCTTCTCAATAGCTCTCAGGCAGTTGATTTCTTTCAAACAAGGCGGAGGTGGCAAGAGGTATGGCTTCAACGGCAGACAGCTCAAGGCAATTGCTTGCTGGCTTGTTGGCTCCTCTTTTCAGCCGATGGCAAACCCCAATGGATAGTCTCCTTGGAGGCTCAATTTCTTTCAATTTCTGGCAGGCTTTGATACCACTTGTTGTGGGGAAAACAATGAAACGAGAAAGATAATAGAAAAATTATAACTGAATTGCATAACTGAAGGATAAAACACTTTGAAACTCTTATTGATTAAATGATTTTCGTGCTTTTTACAAGCCTCTCGAGCCATCTTATTTAACCTAGACATATTTCGTTATTCCAACTACATCTTGTTATTCAACCTACATTTCGTTATTCTCACTAGTAAATTTACATTTCTTGTTGTCACATTTCTAACAATACCAAAAAGCCCAAATCAGATCTGCCCGGTTTGCTAGTTTAGTTCCGTTATAAAACCCAGGGCCTTCTCTCACTAGCATATATTTTGATCTTTCGCGTTTTTTCTTTAGTGTTCCTCTCTATTGTTATCTACGTTCCCTGTTCTGAAATAAAAAAATAAATATGAACATCTATTTTTTTAATTATAACGTATTGACGAGTTGTTTTGAATAATATAAATCAAGAGGCTCTTAATTTATGTGAAAAGGGGCAAGTTGCTAATATTCTTTTTCCGGATGAACTGCATCTTATGACGTGTTTCAAAGGAAACTGATCTCCTTCTCAGTCTTAAAATAAAGATCGTCATCATAAGGTTTTATGTCATGGATAAATCATTAAATATGTAGATACTTTCTATTTTTAAATGTTCTCTGTTAGTATGTTAAATTATCTTATAATAATATTATTTAAATTATTATAAATGAGTATTTTAAATATTAAATATTTTTATTTTTCTACATTACTTCATACTTCATATTTTGCATTTGCAAAATTAAAAGTTATATATCTTTATCTTAATGTCTTCGTAGATTTTGTTTTTTCAATGGAAGAACCATTATAAATAAATAATTAATATATAAAAGAAAAAATAATATAAAATATAATAATTTTTTAAAATTACTTTAAACTTTGGTCAATATTATAGAAATTTTAATTTAAATTTGGAATTTTATAAAATTTAGAACTTTGAAAAATAAAAATATTATAGGAAAGTAACTTATTTTAATTTTAAAATTTATAAGTATTTTTTTTGTTTTTGACTAGTTTAAAGAAGAAAACTATTATTACTAAAATAAAAACAAATGGTTATTAGTTTCATGATATTGAAATTTCTAAAACAAAAATTGATAAATTTTGTGATACAAAGATAGATTATAAATAGAAAAAAATATCTTTGAATTTCAAAGTATTTATTATAATACTAAATTTTATACACTTTTAAGTCATAAAATTATAATAACTCTTCAATTCTTATTTTAAAACTTTTAAACATATTTCTTATAATACCAAAGTTTATATACTTTTAAGTCATTCAGTAATAATCACTCTTGAATTTTTATCTTAAAACTTTTAACTAAGATAATGGAAATTTAAAGGAAATGCACTAATTCCTTGTTTATGGAGATATTAATCATCATGCTCGTCTTCATTAAGAGTTTTTATTGAAACGATACTCAAAAATAATATCCTTAAGTAAATTTTGGTTTGAGAAGAGCTCTTCCTATTGATTTATAACTCATATTCATGCTAAATATCAATAAAAATAAAATTTTTGATATTTCATAATGCATTAATATTCATGAAAAAGAATTTTAAGTAAAAAATATCAAGTTTCATTATTTTTGATTTCTAGTTAAATATGATTATGATTATGAGAAAGATAAAACACGTTAATATATAATTAGTTAAAAAGATAATAGGAAAACAGTCTAAACAAAAAATACCACTACAAAATTATGTACCTAGGGTGAGCATTTCCTGCCCCACAGATTTAAGGTTCGTGTTTCAACTATGAAGAGGGGCCATGCCACATCAGAAAGATACCAAAAGAAAAGAAGAGACCAACGGTATCCAGAGATAAGGCGTCAGGCGTCAGGTGCTTGTAAAGAAGCATGAATTAGTTCAAGAATCGATTTGCCGGATTAATATTGATTAATGCGAGGAGTTTTAATATGAATATGAGCAGAAAATAGCATGTCATCAAGCACTGTGTTTATGGTGGAACTTTCTGCTGATTTCTACATTCTAGAAATTGTGTAATGATTTCCATATTCTAGAAATGCATTTTGTAATGAAGTCTCTGCCAACGGGCAGGCAAATCCATGGGATTACTCATAAAGGAATTAATGTTTATTCTTCCGTTGAACCGGAGGGGGCAGCAGCGGAAGGTTTAGCTCCAGGGCAATGGCTTCCAAATAGTCTATTGGCTAATGCCAATGTTTCAGAACTGCCACCTCGAATTAAATGCAGCAATTATCATTCTTCTTCAAAGGTGGAGTTAATTGATTTATTTGTAAGCTTTGGATTTAAGAAAATATATTATGTAGAAATAGACTATAAAGGGAGAATGAGAAATGTCATAGTTTAATTATTGTTTTTTTTGCCTTGGAAATCATGTAATTGGAAGTTATGGAAATTTACTCAAGATTTAATAAAATTTCGCAGAGATTTTTGAAAATGTAGGTTACATTTGTAGAATTTCAAGATTTTGGGTGCTTCTAAAATTTTTAATGGTGCTGAATCTATTTATATCATCAAAAATATGTTCCAACATTATTACTACGAAATTTCTTGAATTTTTTTTAGCTAAATTCCAATCACTTTTTACATTTGTCAAACTTCAAAATTATCAAACTTCAAAATTTTAAGTGCTTCTGAGATTTTTAATAATACTGAATCTATTTCTATAATCAAAAACATATTCTAACACTATTATTACAAAATCTCTTGAAATTTTTTTAGCCAAATTCCAATGCTAAATTCTAATCACTTTTGACAAACGGTTCCTCCGCTTCCATTCCGTTGATACTGAAAATCCCAAATCAACATATCTGCCCGGTTTGATGGTTTAGTTATGTTATAAAACCCATGGCCTTCTCTCGCTAGCATATATTTTGATCTTTCGCGTCTTTTCTTTAATAGTGACAAGGTTTTTTGTTAGCCAATGAAAGACTTTGAGGCCTAGGTGGAAGAGGACATATTGCATCAAAATCTTACATTAAAAAACATAATATCAAGAATATTTTTGATAATCAAATAACGCTAGAGTCAATGAGTTAACATTTAAAATCTTTTGAAACAAAAGAGGTCCACGTTCTGCCACCTACACTGCCATGCAAATATCGGTTTTGCGGTCATGTCGATATGTCGGTGTTGTGATCTTTAGTCCACCATCACCTAGCCATTTATTTGCATTTTCACCGGTTTCTACGCACTCTGCCGGCTGTCATTAAATTTACATTAAACTCTCGGACCCACTGCAAACTCTTAGTTCCAAGCATATCTCCAAAATGGCACCTCAAGTGCTGAAAATTGTACAGTTTGAAGAAGGCAGTGAAGCCCTTCCCTAAATAGAAATTTATTCTCTGTAGAAAAGAGAAATATAGTTTTAGGTATTCTTATTTAGAATGGGGTAAAAAGTGGCAGTATGGAAAAGAACAAGGTGGTCGTTTGCCATGGATATTCAAGGCCTATTGTGGATTTGTTCTACAGCCCCATCGTCCCCGACGACCTCTTCCTTATTAGCGTGACCAAAGGTTAGTTCTCCTCTTTAAATGGTTTTGTTACATTTTTTGAATATGGAATTTGTAGTTAAATGGTTTTGTTATCTTTTTGGAATATAGAATTTTTAATGGATTGTAATGTATTGTGTTGGGCATTTGATGATTTTTGCAAATTTGTCTGAAATAGTGACCGAACCGTTACAGGGAAATTTTAATTTTTAAGAAATTTCAATTTTTAAGGTACATTTACAAGGAAATTTCAATTTTCAGGTTTCATTCGAAACCTAACACATCATAGCAAGGCATTTTTTGATTTCCATTAAACCCCTTTCACAGATTTATCTCATTACAAAATCTAAATAACTCAATAAAAAAATTAAATAAAACAAACCCGAAAGAAAATCCAAAATCCAAAGAAAAACTATAAATTTGCATGCTTTAAATTAAATTTAGCATTACTGTTATATTTTGAAAAGAAATGTCAGCTAACCATTCCAACAATGAAAAAATGCATTCAACTTCTTAACAGTGAAAAATAAAATTAAGATAAGTTTGAATAAATTCCGTGAGAACGTTACAATTCAAACAAATAACAGACACTGAAAGAATCAAAAGCCCACTCATATAACTGAAAATGAGCACGTTTGTTTTAGATCTTACCGCCTTGCAAGAGAAACGAGAGTGAAGACCAACCATGGGGGTTCAGCAAATCTTTAACAGGTTCTCCTAGCTCAAGAAACACGGCCCGTTGCTTATACAGTTACTACTGGGTTCTATACTATTTTGTTGTCTGTTCATCTTTTTCGTTCATTTCTTCTCACCATGTCGCTACCTTGAAACTCTTGTAACAACTATGGTGTTCAAATGTTTTTTCAAGAATGAATGCAAGTAATGAATTGGGACACTTGTAACATACCACCTCATTCCTGGGCACGTGGTATTGTGTATCATCAGTAAGCTATGCAACTTTGAAGACATGTAATAAATAGTTGGCCAAACGATTCAAGCACCTCCATGATGTTGAAATCTCTGTAATAAAAACCAGCTGTGTCTAACATTAAAAAAAAAAAAGCACAAATTGAGGTCTTCAAAAATATGTTTGCAGATATAGAGGATTCCGCTGTGGACACCTAATCTGAATGAGGATAAAAATTATCATAATCTTTGTATTCAAGATTGATCATAGATTATACCGGGCAAAACATAATATTGAGTTCGAATTTTTAGTGAAGCTGATAATTAGAAAAGTGAAATTGAAATAATCAATTACGTAGGGTTTTGTTCATAAACGTGATAATTAGAAAAGTGAAATTGAAATAATTAATTATGTAATACAATCTGGGGTTTTGTTCATAAACGTGTGCAATTAAGGATCATCCAACAATGGCCCCATGTGGTAGTATGGAGACCCTGAATTCTAATCATCTTTGGCAAATACATTTCTTGGGGTTTGCAGAAGAAATTAAATATTCTCAACCGGGTGTCTTTGACTATTCAAGTCTATCATGAGCACTGCCAACCGGTACAATGATAAAGTTGAGGAAGTTGTTTTCTATTTAATCTAATTTCACTTTTTATTTTTGGTATTTTTTTTATCAATGTTATTTATAACTAACACAACTACACATTTACTTACTAATGTGGTTGATATACTTCGATAAGTCTATATAAAATAGATTTACAATCACATTCAACAATGTGGTTGATATACATAGATAGACCCACCCATCACATGTACTTCACCAAAATAAATATTATATATTTATGAAAATAATTACCAATATATTTTACACATTTGCTTATAATATATTAATAATATTAACTATATGCATCCTATATATATAAAAGGATATAATATATTAAAATATATAATATTATATTATTCAATAGTAAAAGAAGTTGTCTACCAAGCATGTGAAATCTCCCAGACGGCAAAAAAATGTCAGAATCCGGTTAACTCAAATTTGAAAAATCATGTGCTTGGAGTGTTTAGAATCAATTTTTGATGCTGGAAATGGATTCAACACTATCAAAAACCCTTAGGGCACTCAAAATACTAAAGTTTAGCAACTGCAAACAAGATTCTGGGAAAATCTTTGCCGGATTTGTAAAAATCATTACCGGATTCCGGGTGAAAATGCGTGCTTTTCAGACTACGCGATAGTAAAATATATTATTAAATTATTTCAATATATTAATAGTTTTAAATAAAACTATAATATAATTCAAGAATAACATAATCATAATATTTTATTAATATTTATAATAAGTGTATATCTCTTACCAATATGGATTATTAATATTTTAAACAAAATAAACTAATAAATTCAAGGATTTAATATTATAAACTCAAATAATTGGTGTAGAAAAGGATAAATATTAATATTATAAACCAAGAAATAAAAAAAACCTAATAATAAATAATTTAATATCAAGAGATTAAAAAACCAAATAATATTTAAAACCCAAAAGCCTAAGAAAGTAATAAATCCTAAGAATTAATATATTAAACTCAAGAGATTAATAAAGCATATAAAATAATGTTTAAAACCCAAAACTTCATGAAATTAATAAACGGTAACAATTAATATTTTAAACTCAAGAGATTAATAAATCCAATAGATTATTAATAATACAAACCAAAAGAAGTAATAAACCCAAGGTTTAAATATTATAAAACATGTGAGATTAACAAACCCTATAAATTGAAATTTTAAACTAAAAAACCTAATAAATTAATAAACCATAAAAATCAATATTTTAAACTTGAGATATTAATAAACCAATAAGATTATTAACATTATAAATCAAAAGAGCTAATAAACCCAAGGGTTTAATATTATAAACCAAAGGAATCAGCGAATTCAAAGGATAAATATTATAAACCTAAGGGATCAATAAGGACAAGGGATAAATATTAAAAACAATAGAGATTAATAAACCCTAAGAATTAATATTTTAAACTGAAGAGATTAATAAACCCAATGGGTGATTAACAGTATAAACCAAAAGAACTAATAAACCCAAGGGTTTAATATTATAAACCAAAGGAATCCTTGAACCGAAGGGATAAATATTAAAAGCCTAAAGGATCAATAAGACCAAGGGAACAATATTAAAAACAATAGAGATTATTAAAACCTAATAATTAATATTTTAAGCTCAAAACCTAAGAAATTAATAAAGCCTATGAAACAATATTTTAAACTCAATAGATTAATAAACCCATAGGGTTATTAATATTATAAAACAAAAGAATATAATATATTAGAATATGTAATATTATATTATTCAATAGTAAAATATATAATAAAATTATATTCTTAAATTATTTCAATATATTAATAGTTTTAACTCAAACTATAATATAATTCAAAAATAACATAATAATAATATTTTATTAATAAAATCTTAAATCAAATTAAATAACTCTTTTCTTTAGGTCCGATAAACCAAAGATTGGTTTCAATGGACTTTAACCACCACCACCACCACCACCACCACCATCATCAACTATATATCTCTTACCAATATCCCAAGGGATTATTAATATTTTAAAAAAAAAATTAATAAACTCAATGGTTTAATATTGTAAACCCAAGAAATTGGTGAAAAAAATGATAAATATTAATATATAAATCAAGAAATAAAAAAATCCTAAGAATAAATAATTTAATCTAAAGAGATTAGAAAATCCTAAGAAATAATATTTAAAACCCAAAAGCCTAAGAAAGTAATAAACCCTAATCATTAATATATTAAACTCAAGAGATAAATAAAACATATGAAATAATATTTAAAACACAAAACCTAATAAATTAATAAACCCTAACAATTAATATTTTAAACTCAAGAGATTAATAAACCCAAAGGATTATTATTAATACACACCAAAAGAAGTAATAAACCCAAGGTTTAAATATTATAAACCAAAGGAATTGGTGAACCCAAGGGATAAATATTAAAAACATAAGGGATCAATAAAGCCAAGGGATCAACATTAGAAAGACTAGAGATCAATAAATCCTAAGAATTGATAATTTAAACTAAAAAAATCTAATAAATTAATAAACCATAAGAATCAATATTTTAAACTTAAGATATTAATAAACCAACATGATTATTAACATTATAAACCAAAAGAACTAATAAATTCAAGGGTTTAATATTATAAACAAAAGGAATCATCAAACCCAAGGGATAAATATTATAAACCTAAGGGATCAATAAGGACAATGGATCAATATTAAAAACAATAGAGATTAATAAACCCTAAGAATTAATATTTTAAACTCAAGAGATTAATAAACCCAATGTGTGATTAACATTATAAATCAAAAGAACCAGTAAACTCAAGGGTTTAATATTATAAACCAAAGGAGTCGGTGAACTCAATGGATAAATATTAAAAACCTAAAGGATCAATAAGACCAACGGATCAATATTAAAAACAATAGAGATTAATAAAAGCTAATAATTAGTATTTTAAACTCAAAAACCTAACAAATTAATAAAGTTTAAGAAATAATATTTTAAACTCAATATATTAATAAACTCAAGGGGTTATTAATATTATAAAACCTAAGGTATTGGTATTATAAACCTAATGGACTAATGAACACAAGGGATTAATACTAAAAACCCAAGGGAATAATATTAAACATAAGGGTTTAATATTATATACCCAAGGTATATGAACCCTAAGATAAATGTTATAAACCCAAAAATAAAATGATTGACCATTGTTAACCATGGTTGATTTTCATATTAACACAATCTTTGTCATCATGCAACGTTGGACCATGATTGATCATGATTGATTTTCATATTGAAACAATCATTGTCACAATGTAAAGTTGGACCATGGTTGACCATGGTCAGTTCTCATATTGAGACAATATTTGTCACAATGTGATGTTGGACCATGGTTGACCATGTTTGATTTTCATATTGACACAATATTTTTCACAATGCGACGTTGGACCATGGTTGAACATGATTGATTTTCATATTGAGACAATATTTTTCATAATGTGATGTTGGACCATGGTTGACCATGGTTTATTTTCATATTGAGATAATCTTTTTCACAATGTGAGGTTGGACCATGGTTGACCATGATTGATTTTCATATTGAGACAATATTTTTCACAATGTGACATTGGAGTATGGTTGACCATGGTTGATTTTCATAATGAGACAAACTTTGTCACAATGTGACGTTGGACCATGGTTCACCATGATAATATTATTTAACATTATTAATATTAATAATTATTGTTAAAATTAAATATGGCTGACTATCATTGACCATGGTTGATTTTCATATTAACATAATCTTTGTCAAAATGCGACGTTAGACCATGGTTGATCATGATTGATTTTCATATTGACACAATTTTCGTCACAAAGTGACATTGGACCATGGTTGACCATGATCTATTTTTATATTCAGAAATTTTTTTTCCATTAATTATGGTGACTATGGTTAACCAAATATGAATATGATTGACCATGGTTGGATTGATATTATAAAAATTATGAATAATATTATACCCTCAAAATATGGACCCTTATATTAATAAACCCAAGGGATTGATATTATAAACCCAAGGAACTAACAAACATAATGAATTAATATTAAAAGCCCAAGGGAATAATATTGAACCTAAGGGTTTAATATAATATACCCAAGTTATATGAACCCTAAGAGAAATATTATAAATCCTAACACAAACATGATTGACCATTGTTGACCAGGGTTGATTTTCATATTAACACAATTTTTGTCATAATGCGACGCTAGACTGTGATTGATCATGATTTATTTTCATATTGAGACAATCGTTGTCACAATGTAGTGCTGGACCATGGTTTACCATGGTTGGTTCATATTTAGACAATATTTCTCACAATGCAATGTTGGACGATGGTTAACCATGATTGATTTTCATATTGACACAATCTTTGTCACAATGTGACGTTGGACCATGGCTGATCATGATTGATTATCATATTGAGACCATCATTTGACAATGGTCTATTTATAGTTGACCATTATTTAAGTACTGTTACATTTGCAATGGTGGTTGTGGATAGCTAACAATGGTTTGACTATGGTTAACCTTTGCCATCCACTAAATATTTATTGATAATGAAGACATTATTAATCTATTAATTTATAGACGAATATATTAATATATAGTTATTATACATAATGTTAGAAACTTATTAATATTTAAATAATATTATTAATATATTAATATTTTTACTAAAATTATTAAATTATATAATTAAATTTTAATATAAAACTTTAATATTATTTTTATAGTTAACCTTAAGAGCTTTAATATTATTATTGTTAAATAATGTGGTCAACCATGGGTTGATTAAGGTCAACCCTAATCATCCACTATAGCTATCCATGTTAAACCATGGACATCCATCATGTCTAAATATAGCTCATTATGGTTAACTATATGTACATACAAATAGCTTTGCTAACTATGGTTCAATAAGGTATTCATGTTGAATATTGTTGACTATGATGACCATGTTAACTATAATTGACAATTTCAACAATATAAATCATACTTAAATGAAATAATGCATAAATTAATTTATAGTTAATGTGTAGATTAATAAACTATTATTATGTCATTAATATTATGTTAAAATTTCATTAATATAAATTAAATATTATAGTAATGTTATTAACATCTCAAAAATTTATATATGTCTTAATCTTATATTATCGTTATAATTAAGTATTAAAACTAAAATAATATATATTAGTCAATCAATAATTAATTAATTAACTAATATTAGTAATTAATTAATTTTAGTTATATTTTAGTATAAATTAGTTTATTAATATAATTAAAAAATTAATTAATTAACTAATATTAATAATTAATTAATTTTAGTTATATTTTAGTATAAATTAGTTTATTAATATAATAGTTCTTTAATGGTAAATTAATATATATTTATTTTATATTTAATATAAAATATGTATATATTAATTAATCATTAAAGTAGTATCTTACTAACCAACTATTTTTAAAAAAAATACAAAGGCTAATATTAATTAATTATAAATGTCATGTATAAAGTCAATTAACATTAATTATTAATAAATATAAATGTTAATAAATCTGGTTATTCTTAAACCTAAGTTTAATTAATTGTTAATATTAATTATAAAATTTATTAATATTAATCATTAAATTTATTAATAAGTAACTCTATTAATATTAATTAATTATTAATATTGATTATAAAACTTATTAATATCTTTGATAATATATATATATATATATATATATATATATATAACTCTTACTAATATTAAATATAATATCTATTTTTGTTGTATATTGAAATGTTTATATATAATATTGGTAATATATTAATTTTGTTATATTTTTTTCTTACGTTGAATTTTCAGATTATTTTCTATTAACCACAAGCTTATGTTTACATGCAGTTGAAGCACATGAAAATGTTTATTTTATATTACTTGTGAATTACTAAAATAATGACATAAGTATATATACACAACTATTTATAATATAATCATAGACACTTTTCAAAGCTTAATATTTTAAAGAAAAAATTATTAAAAAATAAAAATTCATGATGAAAATAACAATGTAGTGAGAAAAATCAGTAACCAACTATAATGCAATCATATGCTCATCACTCAGAAAAAAAAATCAGTAGCCAAATATAGTGGAGGTGTATTGGTTTTCCCAAAACCTTTGACATTAAAAATTTTGTTTGTATACATTACTTAATACCATCTGGGGTTTTGTCCATAAACGTGTGCAATTAAGGATCATCCAACAGTGGCCCCACGTGGTAGTGTCGAGAACTTGGGATTCTAATCATCCTTGGCAAATACATTTCTTGGGGTTCGTAAAAGTAATTAAATATACTCAACCGGGTGTCTCTGACTATTCAAGTCTGTCATGAGAACTGCCAACTGGTACAGTGATAAAGTTGAGGAAGTTGTTTTTTATTTAATCTAATTTCACTTTTTTTTATTTTATTTTATTTATTAATGCCATTTATAACTTATTTATTTGGTCAAAGTGCTTGGCAACTTAGGAGGATGAAGCCTGAGCAAAATCCAATAAAACACTCTTAATCGTCTGCCACCCAGTAAAATGATTGGAAAAAGCTGTATTCAAACACAGAGACTAATTTTGCAAACATCTACAGTAAAATGATTCTGGATGATTGGAAAAAGAAAACGTTTTATTCAAACACAAAAACTAATTTTGCAAACATCAAAAGAATAATTTTGCAAGCATTGACAGTAAAATGATAATTTTTGAAGCATAGGCAGTAAAATGATTCTAGATGATTGGAAAAAGAAAAAGTTTTATTCAAACACAAATACTAATTTTGCCTCTTAACAGGAATTTGCAAGTTTAAAAACTCCATTTTCCATGATCAAGAAAGTTGTTAATAACAACATATCTTGTGCTTCTCTTGTACATTACAAGAACGATGGAGTTTCATTTAAGTAACTCCGTATTTTGCTGTACCAGGTAGATTATGGACGGTAGAAATGTAGAAGCTAACCGATGTTCAGTTGAAGAAGTCAATCTCAGTGGCAACATAAGATTTGCCTTTCAGTGCAACTTTCTCGTGGGTGGAAAATGGAAATTTCACGCATGTTGATAGCGACGGAAAATACTCTTTGAAAATGGATCTTGAGTTTTCATTGAAATTGG
Source organism: Pinus albicaulis (assembly GCA_034641835.2). NCBI lineage: Eukaryota > Viridiplantae > Streptophyta > Pinopsida > Pinales > Pinaceae > Pinus > Pinus albicaulis. Next base: position 1,316,958,024 of record CM076580.1, on the reverse strand, counting down.
ATATATATATATATATATATATATATATATATATATATGGAATGTGAATCTTGATGGTTTTTTGACAGTGGGTTTTGGAATTTGGATAATTTTTAGCGATAGCTGTAATGTTAATGATGGAAGCTACATCTTGTTATTTGGATCGTGAATCTTGATGGTTTTTGACAGTGGATTTTGCATCTTGATAGACTTTTTTGATGATTGTTGTAAGGTTAAGAACAGAAAATACCCTTTGAAATTGGATCTTTATATGTATATATAACTAAGTCCGTCCAATGGATCGTAAATCTTGATGGCCTTTTTTACAGTGTGCTACCAGCAGTCTATAACTAAGTCCGTCCAATGGATCGTGAATCTTGATGGTTTTTTTACAGTGTGCCATACCTGCCCGCAGTCAAGAGCAAAAATGAGCAAAAATATATGGCAGGGATTTGCTGCTTCGCAGCTCGTCTTGTTATTGTAAAAAATGCAATAATATAAAAAGGCTCTTGATTTACGTGAAAAATGCCAAGTTGCTAATATTCCTTTTATCTATGAAATGCATGACGTATTTCAAAGGAAACTGATCTCTCCTTGGTCTTAAAATAAAGATCGTCATCATAAGGTTTTATGTCATGGATAAATCATTAAATATGTAGATACCTTCTATTTTAAAATTTTCTGTGTTAGTATCTTAAATTATCTTATAATAATATTATTTAAATTAATATAAATGAATATTTTAAATATTAAATAATTTTTATTTGTCTACATTATTTCATAGTACATATTTGCATTTTCAAAATTAAAAGTTATATATCTTTATTTTATTTTTTCATAAAATGTGTTTTTTTCAAGGCAAAAACAATTATAAATAAAAATAATATAAAATATAAATAACTTTTTAAAATTATCTGGTCAATATTATAGAAATTTTAAATGTTAAATTATTATATTTAAGTTAAGGATAAATTTGGAATTTTATAAAATTTAGAATTAAAAAAAATAAAATATTATAGAAACTTTAAATGTTAAATTATTATATTTAAGTTAGAGGGTAAATTTGGAATTTTATAAAATTTAGAACTTTAAAAATTACAAATATTATATGAAAGGTAACTTATTTTAATTTAAAAAATTATAAGTATTTTTTTGTTTTGACTAGTGTAAAGAAGAAAATTATTATTACTAAAATAAGAACAAATTATTATTAGCCTCAAAAGAAATCATGATATTGAAATTCCTAAAACAAAAATTAGTAAATTTTTTGATTCAAAGATGAGCTATAAATGGAAAAAATGTCCTCCAATTTCAAAATATTTGTTATAATACTAACCCTTATAATCACCCTTATATTTGTTATAAGATTTTAAGCCATAAAATTATAATCACTCTTGAATTCTTATTTTTAAACTTTTAAACATATTTCTTATAATATTAAACTTTATACACTTTTAAGTCATCCAGTGTTAACCACCCTTGAATTTTTATCTTTAAACTTTTAACTAAGATAATGGAACTTTAAAGGAAATGCATTGATTCCTTGTTTATGGAGATATTAATCATCATGCTCATCTTTATTAAGAGATTTTATTTAAACTATACTCAAAAATAAAATCTTTAAGTGAATTTTGGTTTGAGAAGAGCTCTTCCTATTAATTTATAACTCATATTCATGATAATATGATGAAAATAAAAGTTTTGATATTTCATAATGTATTAATATGCATGGAAAACAATCGTTAAGTAAAAAAGATGAGGTTTTAGTATTTTTGGTTTCTAGTTAAATGTGATTATGAGAGAATAAAATATATTAATAAATTTATATATTTCTTATTGTTCATTGAAAATTTTTACATTGTTCAATTAATAAAAATAAAAAATCTAACCATGATGTAATTCCATTGTTAATATTATTACATTACATGCACTCATAACGAAAAGGTTTTGGAATACACAACATCTAATTGTTTCTACTCTAATTCTTGTGAACTGATTTGCAAGAGAAATTTAGAAAATAATCAAGGTATACAAGAAAACAATTCAAAACAATGTGGACCATCTATTTGAAAGCACTAGAATAGTTATAAATGTTTGAACAATTTCTTAATAAATATTATGCCCATGTTAGTTATAAAAACATATAACCAAGGAACAAGTATAGGAAAGTATAAGTGAATTTTCAATAACCTTGAGCTTAAACACAACATTAAAATCTTGAGAAATATTATATGATTGGGAGAGTTTAATTAAAGAGATGAAACCATGTTTTATTTCCTTTGATGGTGATTTTTATAAGCCATTTTGTGACATCAACCCAAAAGGTTTGTAAACTGGATCAATTAATATCCATAAACACTTTGACGCAATCCCTTCACAAATCCTTGAGCATAATTTCTCCAAAAAGTCTAAGTTTATGGGATTAATTGCTCAAAGCTCTATTTTTAACCCCAATAATCCTTACACTTGTGGTCACCTATGTTCAGTGCATGTTACATGCTTACTCACCTGCGTTGATAACACATGTTTCTCCCTTTTGCAGGTGCACCGATTCTAGAAATTTGGGGAAAAAAATATCTCTGGAGCTTCCTCCTCCTGAAGCTTCCAAGGTAGTTTTAACTATTTCTCTTAGATAGAGAGCTCAAATTCCTATGTAATATTATCTTGGAGACCTTATCTCTAATCCCTTGATCTCATCCTCCCATCATATATGGATCACAAACCCATAATGGTACATCCTAAACTACCACACTCATTGTTACACGTCATTTTGTCACCATGACATTTTACAGACAATATGGATCTATCACCATCCATACTCATGATTCCTTAGAAGTCAAAAATTTATATTCCTTAACCAAGTCTTGGAAACTCGGAAAATAGCTCTTAAATACTCTTAAAGATGACATGTGCACTTTTTGTGGTCACTTTCTACGCATGCATGACTATTACTAAGCTTACGTGTAGATATATGCGCTTGTTTTCTGTTAAAACCTGTACACCCCATTTAAATTAAAGTAAAGGCCAAAAGTGACTTCTAGAAGCATAGTTGGACGAATATTCTTCCAACTAAAAGCTTCTTGATTCGCACCAGTTCGAGCTATATCCCTCCAATAATGGACTTATCCCGTTGGATAAAGGAAGCATAATCCCCTCATTTGAGGATCACACCCCTCTATTGGTGGATCTGAAACCTCCTCAATCTCTCCTATAAATTGAGCTGAAACTTCAGGGTTGGGGGTTCACTTATGATAATCCTATGCTGGTCATTCTAGAGTGGAAAGCTTGTTAAACCAAGGAGGAAGATTGGAAGGGCATACAGGAGGAATATTTACGCCATCAAGGCTCAATTTTAAGATTCCTCTTTATATTCTTGATAATACATTTGGATACTTTTTCTCATTGTGTTGTTTTCAGATTTATTAAAACATTTAAAATTTTTAATCTCCTCGATCATAAAGCTAAGCTAGTATTTGGATTATTGCATATTGCAGATGCTTTTGATTCTTTGCATGTTTGTGATTGTAGGTTTCTTTTCAGCATTAAAGGACTTCTTTGTGACAAAAGGAAAGGTCTTCATCAAATATCTCATTGAAAGGTAAGAGCATTATCCTCTCTTTTCTGATTTTGATAATATAAATGCTAATAGCTTAGGGAAAGATATATTCACATGTTTGTTTATTTCTAGTTATTCGTTAGGATACTAGGGAGATCACTCTTGTCCATAAGAGGGATTTATCTGGGTAACAAATTGGCGACTCTGTTGGCGAACGACTTAGTTTTTATTAGTTCATTTTGGTTTAGCGCTCTGATTTTTCTAGTTTGACTATGTTTGAGTGTTGTTGGGTTTACGAATTTTTAGATCCTCTGAATTAGAATGCCTTGTGTTTATTTCTTTGAAATTTTCTCTCCCCTGCACATTTTTGTTTCATAAACAAAGCACAGGTTTGCGAAAATTTTCAGTATAATACATTGTGCATGCACACTGGTTTTCACTGGCTACCTACGTACCCCCTGAGAATTTTTGAAAAAGTTAATTTTCTCTCTCCCAAAGTCTGATGATTAATTTCTAAAGGCTCAACCTGACTTATACCAACCCTTACAGTCTGTTTGTGAACTCATATTAGTTGATTGGGTGTTTTGAACTTTCTTTTTTGAGAAATTCTTAATTTTATTTCATTTGGTCATTACTTTGAACTTTGTCTCAGTTTCTTAACATTTTTTTCATATTTTTACTTTCATTTTTGCAAAAAAAATTCCCCCTCTTTTTGTTTGGGGGGGGGATGTTAAATTGTGTCTGAGTGTCAATAGCCTTTGAGTGTTTTTATTTAAATTACCTTTGGAATTTTCACCCAATTTTCTTTACTTACACTTGATTGGTTCCTTAGATTACATTATTGAAGGAAAATAATCTTGTTGTTGCTTCATTGATTTGGAATAATCTTGTATTTGAGAATTATCTTGCATAGATTACATTGGCATAGTTAGAATTCTCATTTTCTGAATATGAACGAAAAGTGTGCATAGATTACATTTACATAGTTTTCAAGTGAATTGTTCATAGATTAAAATTGCATAGTTTACATTTTGGAAAAAACAACCATAGATTTAGATCAGTTTCTTGGATTGTCTTATTGACGAAAATCACTTATCTTTGCATTTTCGGGTTTTGAGTTTTTGTTGATCTATAAAAAACGAGTCTTTCGCTGTAGGAATTGGTTGTGTGAATCTCTTTTCTTTCAGTGACTCTCATCATATATTCATTTATGCCTATTATAAAGAGTTGTTTCATCAAATGAAAAGATAATGTCTCTCATTGAAATATAGTACTAATTTGAATTTGCATGTTTTTATGCTTGTTTTAAACATAAAAGCAAAAACTACTTTTTTTTTTTTCTTTGAATTGATTAGTATTATTATTTTCTTGCTAAAATTAGTGCATTAGAGAATTTGCTATGTTTTCTCTTTTTTTATCAAATTTTGCATTGTTGTAAGTGAATGGAACCTCTATCCTTACTTTAGTTAGGATTCATAGAAGTGAAAAGATTACATTATCATATTTGATTGCATTCTTTTTTGGGTCAAGACATAACACCATTGGTTTCATATCCATTTACCCTTTGAGTAAGAAACAACCTAATAAAAAAACGCTAATTAAAATTAATTTAAAAATTTTCACATTTTCTAGGGCTCATTCCACCAATTTAGATCAAGATTAGTGCTTTGGAACAGGGCAGTAGTTAACTTTCCAGAGAAAAAAAACAAACAATAGTATCTTGCGATAGGGAAAAATTCCAATTGTTGCAATTTTTCTCTAGGAAGCTCTTCTTAAAAGGTTCAAGAACGAGGTCATATCGTACCCAGTGGAGTAATCGTACCTACTTCATTGGTAAAGATAAAAGATGTTCACGCATTACAAATGGTAAACCTTAGATTAACCATTGTCGAGGAGCCCGGGATAACTTGTTAGTAAACCTTGTATTTACCATGTCAAGGAAATTTCAAGGGGATTGAGCTTTGATACTCTGCCCTTACATTTATATCGGGTCACATAATATTCCCCTGGGTTTGATTGTCTCAGTTGGTAACCTTAGTGGCTATAATCTTGGGATTTTCCCCAAGGTGATGGTGGAGGGAAGGTCCCACTATACCTAGAATAAACATTGACTAGACTCACTTGGACTTTTTGGAGGGTAATCTTCACTCGATGGCATAGTGGAGTTACTTGCACTAGACTATTTCATTAAGCGGGTTGTGAGGGTAACTGGTTCCATCCGCTATTTTTTCACATTGATCTCTATACTATGAAAACAAATTGTTTGTGTGTGGTTTGACTCCTAGATTTTATAACACGTGTTCATTTGTTTTTTTTTACTTTTTAGAGACCTTAGGTGTGAATTCTGAATTTGAATTGTTAATATTTTTAAATTGTTAATAAAATTCACTGAAGTTGTAACTAATGGAAAATGTTTCAGAATTCACCAACCAAGGAATCGATGCTCACAGAAATCCTATTCCTTTTCCTTTCTTTTGAAATGTTGGTCCTCCTCACATGACTACATTTTCATTAATTGTATTTATCATAGGTTTACCAGTATGGTTATTTTCAACTTCATTGGCCTCGAATAATCAAAATTTTCCACCTCAACAGGATACTTCAGGTCAACAAAGTTCACCATCTCAACATCACCAACCTCATGTTGACCCTTTACCTTCTTTGCCCAACATGTCTTCCTCCCTTTATTCTTCTTTTCTTGGTAAAATCCTTGATGTTGGTAGCTAGGTGAGTAAGAAGAAGAAGAAAGGGAAGAATAAGAAGAAATAAGATAAGAAATATGTCAACCAACCAACCATGGTTGTAAGTATTGGTAATGTTGAGGAAACCTATAACATGCATCATAAGCCCAAGTACCCTTGCAAAATATTTAAGGCTGACCACTTCCTTATCAGTTCTCCTGGTATTCCTAAGGTCTTTAAAGTATGGTCTAAAAATTCTTATCAACTTATTATTGATCCATCAACCAATGATTGTCAAGTTTCAGGGAAAAAGGGTAAAGTTAGGTTTCCTTGTAGGTTATCCAAAGGGAGTCATCACAGTCACCTTTTCCCTCATATGGACGAAGCCTCAAAGTTGTTGGAAAAAATTATTGTTCCACAACAAAAACTTCGAATTGCTTACCGTAAAATTTCTCCCAATGTACAGTTAGTTGACAAAGTGATTGATCTAATTACAAGCATAGTCAATCCCACTCTTCCATTGGAGAGTGAAACACATATCACTCAGGTTAATAAATCATTAGTTAATCAAGTGGTTGAACTCTATTTCACATTCGATCGATCCCACTCTCCTTGTAGAAAGTGAAATTCATATTGCTCAGGTTCTTCTTGTTACTTCAGATTCTTCTACACTAGGGGGAATTTCACCTATTTCTATAGAACCCCCTCCAAGTAATGAGGTATTTTCCTTTGATTGGAGTAGAGTCACGGAACCTTGTCTTCCTTAGTCCATCCCTTTCAAAATCATTTTGAAGGCTTTTGGTAATAACGTGCATCGCACAAATGTAGATGAAGGTTCTTTTGTTAGTATTTGATCCTCAACTACTTGGAAATATTTGGGTTCCTCTCAGCTTCTGCTTGTTACTCATAATCTGTTAGCTTTTAACAGAACCATTGGTGAACCTTTAGGGATCCTTCTTAAGTTTCCTATTACTTTGGAAGGAAAAAATGTCTGTATTGATCTTATGGTAGTTCAAGGCCCCTTGGATTTCAATTTATTCCTTGGGCGAGACTCCTTTTATACCATGAATGTTATCGTATCGACACTCTTTCGCGTGATGTGTTTCCCTCACAATGAAACCATTGTGACCATTGACCAGCTTTCATTTTTTAATCTTGACTCGACTACCACTCATTCGAAATACTTTAATGTTACTTATATGGAAGTGGTATCCACCCTGCCACGGGTTAATTATGTGGCAACCAGTTCCATGTTTTCATTTACCGATGCAAGTGAGCCTCTCATTGTTTTCTTGACTTATTTTTACTTAGATCTAGTAATTGAGATGGTGAACCCTATGGGGGTATTTTAGCACGATTTTATTATCCATATTGAGTCCCTTGACATATTTTCCTTCCAGAGAAAAATTCTTCCATTTGATGAAGACCTCTTCGAAGCCATGATTGAGGTGTGTCCCTTGACATGTGTTTCTTCCAGTTTGAAGACATGATCAAGGTTTCCATTAGCATGTTTATTTTATTGTGTCAACCTCATTAAAAATGAAACAATTTTCCATGAGTATGGTTCTTTTACTGTGTCAACCTCATTAACAAATGAAACATGTTCCCATGAGGATGGTTCTTTTACTGTGTCAACCTGGTTAAAAAATGAAACAGTCCCATGAGGATGGTTCTTTTACTGTTTCAACCTCGTTAAAAAATTAAACATGTTTCCATGAGGATAGTTCCTTTTATTGTGTCAACCTCGTTAAAAAATGAAACAAATCCTCTCCTAATAAATTGAGTCTTTGACTAGATCATGTAAATATCAAGTCAAGTCTTTCATCCGATCTCGTAAATGAAACTTCATTTCCTATAGCTTTTAGGTGAATTAAATGAAGCTTGGGGGGCATGTGCCCTTGCGGGTTATTCTTTGGGGGCATTGAAACTTATCTCAAACACATTTTTCTTTGTTTCAACCTTGTGTAAAAATGAAACCTCTCTCAAGCATAATTTTTCCTCTGTTTCAAGCTTATATTAAAATGAAACCTATATCGATTCCATTTTGGTTATTATTTTAAAGACTCATTAAACTCATGAAAATCCCAAGATTATTTTTCTATATTTCATGCTCGTAAAACACATGAAAATTTTGAGTTCTTTCTGTATTTTCCCGCTCATAAATTAAATTGAAAGTCAGTCATATGAGTACATGTTCATCACTTTTTCGGACTCGTTAAAACTTACAAAAAAGTGAAACCTTGGAGTTATATTTTAAGCCCTTTTCAGACTCTCCAAACATGAAAAGATTCTTGAGCACTTAACTATTCAAACTCATTAAAATAAATGAATAGTCGTCTACTCAGTATAAGTTTACCCCTTTTCTGGACTGAACTATACTATTTACAAAAAAGGCATACATTGACTAAGGATGGTCAATAGAGTTCTCTCCTACATTATTTTATCCTTTTTTTGGTTTGAGAGACTAAATTTATGAAAAATAACACTATGGAGTTTACTTATTTTTTTTTTCTGACTCCTTAAAACTGAAAAACACTAGGTAATCCTATGTTGGACTCATTAAAATTAAATAATACAAGAACCGTCGATCACAACGAGACCAAACCACTCCTTAGGGTTTGTTAAAATTACTAAGATGGACTCATCTGAAGGATGAGATTACACAAAAAGAGAATTTTATCCTCCTCAAGCTTGAAACAAATAAAGAGGTACATTCCAGTAATGGTGGGTGGGAATTGAGAAAAATAATCCATCTTTTATACCTTTTTTAGAAGCAGCGTGTCACTCTTGAACACGACACTTTGTCACACTCGTGTCTTGGTTGGGTAATCCTTTTGTATTATAGTTAATCAAACCTCATTGAAAGTCTTCAGCTAGTTTTGGGTATTATCTTTAAGTCAAATGCTGGCAAGTCATTTACAATGTTGTTATGTGTTCAAGAGAAATTTCAACTTGAATTCATTATTCATTGCAAATATTTGTCTCCATTCGTGTTGACCATCCCTGAGTTAATCCTTGCAAAATATTTCTTCAAAAATTGACATAATGGTTTCGTGTCATATGCCCTCCTGCAACAGATTAATTCCTATCGAATTCAACTTATTATCTAGGAATTTGATCTAGAAATCTTATCAATACCTTGAAATATGTATGCCTTAATGACAGGTTTCTCGCCTTTGACGATAGGTATTCATTATTGGCCTTTGATAAAATGACTCTATGAGTGTTTGACTACAAATTATTCATTCACATTTCATATATTGTACTAAGGTACTTTGAGAGACATTGTCATTATATGTTGTTTCTCTCACACTTGTTAACAATTTTCATCATTGACTGGTAATCAAGTGGTTTCTACCATGTTCGACTTCGAAACAATCAATCTCATGATTATATTCGTACTATTTTGAGAAGCGAAAATCAAGAAACTTGATCTATTTTCAACCATCCAGGTTGCGAGGAGTTATGTATTCATGTTTCGATAGACTAGATCATAATAAATGGCTGCGTCCATACTGTGTCTACTATTAATGTAATTCTAGGTCACTTCTACACTAGGACATAGAGTTAGTTTTTCTCTGAGTATGGGAATGGCCACCTCAGTGATGATCATATATTTTCATTGAATGTTTTCACAGGTTTTCCACCGATGTCTCCAATCCATTCCTTGGTATGATAAAGCACTTCACTATCCTGAAATATTTTCTCTTACTTCAAACTTTAGGGGGCAATCTTTTACACATCATTTTCTCACCATGACATTTGACGGTCAATATGGATCTATCACCATTCATATTCATGCTTCCTTAGAATTCAAAAATTTATATTCCTTAACCAACTCTTGGAAACTGGGAAAATAGATCTTAAATACTCTTAAAGATAGCCTGCACACTTTTTGCGGTCACTTCCTGTGCATGCACAACTATTACTAAGCTTACTTGTTGACATATGTGCTATGTTTTCCATTAAAACCTATGCACGCCATTTAAAATAAAGTAAAGGCGAAAATTAAATTCTAGAATCATATTTGGATGCATATTATTCCAACTAAAAGCCTCTTGAGTTGCGCCAGTTCGAGCTATACATTTCCAATCATGGAACTTATCTCCTTGGATAAATGAACCCTAATCCACTCCTTTTAGGATCACACCTGTTACATAGCATTTTGTCACTGTCCCTACAATCCCCAACTCGCACATTGGACGGTTGTTTCTGTGACCAATACGCAGTGTCATGCTTTGTGAATACCATCCTTGCATCCCTTTTGAAGAAAGCAACATCCTTCTTGTTGATATTTCCCTAAGAAGAGCTGTGAAAATCCCTATTTTTGCCTTGGCGCGAGTAGCCCGTTACACCCTCGTTCCGACCTGTAAATTTAACACTGAGGCTGCGCCACTTGGTGCTCTGTGCCAGTTAGACACCTGCTCCAAGATTTTTATGGAATTAAAAAAAAAAATAAAGGCAGAGATTCCATTCCAACCACCTCGGGGATGAGTCATTAGGAGTGGTTGAACTGAAACAACCACAGACTCCTTCCTTTAGTTAGTAGTTTCCACCTCCCTTGGAACTCTCCTAAAGGATAGGACTCCTTCCCACCTTTTTAGGGATCCCAGCCTCCTCTTCTACCTCTATATAAGAAACTATCTCCTTTAGTAGAAGCTAGCTGAACACCTTATAGAAAAATGGCTGAATAGCTGAAATAGAGAATTATACTATAGCTAAGTTGCTAGAGGAGATAAAGTAAGAAAGATAGTGTTAAGAGAGCTCGAGTCGATGACTTCTAAGAGAGCTTGAGTCCGAAGTCCCTGACCGATAGTTGAGACATGTTTCGTTTGAACCCCGCTGGAGGAGATCACGACGTCAAAGCATCGATTTTACTCTTCCTTATACTCATTAATATACATGACTACTATTTGGTTCCACTATTGTGTTATGATGATTATTTGATATGATATTTTTAGCCCTTTTTGACTGGCTAATAGTTGTGAGTGAAACTACGTTGCTATATGTTTTTCTTGTTCTTTGTCTTATGTGCAGGTATCTAGGTGCGACAGCGATCGGATCGTGATTTTCCAAGGTGGGAACAAGAGGCCACTACTCTTTTCACAACATCAACAACGTTGGATTCAAGGTAGGCCAATCTACCATGTCTTTTGTTCATTCATTAACTAGGAAGCAACACTTTAGTGTGTCCTTTTGTTACTAGACCCACCCTAGGGATAGAGGGATCGTCTCTGTCCGCAGAGAGGATTTACCTTCATAAAAAATTGGTGACTTCGCTGGGGATCAGTGCGAGTTTGTTGTGTCATCCTTTTGGGTCGGTTTCCATTATTGGTTTATTTATCTATCTTTTTTTTGGTTTTTTTGTTGAGTTTCCATTCTCTGTTCAACTCCAGATAGTCAAGGTTGACTTCTGCTCATTAGGTTAGGGTTTTTCCTCATTTTTCTATAGGTTTCCAGCTTGGCACATTTTTTTTCTAGATAGTCATGCTAATTGGTGCATGTTGCTCTTTTAGCACTCGTGCCAACCTCTGTATGGTGCAGATTATAGCCTTATAGCTGTGCCCATCCTTGTAGGTTTTGGATTGATCCCCCTAATACATTTTTTGATCATTTGTTCTTGCCTCTAGATCATTTTTGGATGTGTTTAAGCCTTTGGAGACTATGTAGACTACTGCAGAATTGTTTCCCTCAGTTGTTTTTCTGTTGTCTTATCGATGTCATTAAGACCTTAGGGTTTCTAGGTGTTCTTGCACACCGAGCCTTCTGTTTGAGAACAAGTCTCTTTGATTATTGTGAGTCTCGTTTTGGGTTTTCAGGTTGATTTTTCTTGATCCTTTTGTTTTTTTGATTGAATGGTATTTTTGTTTTTTTTATTAGCCTTTCTTCTTCAACACTTTGAGCATTGATTGCTATGCTTGTTTGGGTCGTTTTGAGAACTCTCTTTTTCGTTTGAAAGTTTTCTCCATTAGCTCGTATGTTTTTGAGTTTGTTTCGTTTTGGTTGAGTCATTCAATTTCAAAACCTTACATTTTCAAAACTCAAACTAGTGTTTATTTTTGTTTTCCATTGAATTAGTACAATGTGTGCTTCATTTCATTGAAAAAATCAAAAAAATATTTTTGCATAATTTTGTTGCACTGAAAATGAATTGTTCCTTTACATAAACTAGCATTTCTCAATCTGGGAAGAAATTTCGTTTTCACTTGATTGCATTAAGGACATTAGAATTTTCTTCTCATGTTTTCTTTGTTTTCTTGTTTGAAATATTTCTATCCTTCTTCTAGCTAGCATTCATAGAATTGAATTGATATTCATTTGCATATAGTTTGCATCTAGGAATTTGAGCTCCACATTCCATAGGGCCTGAAATTGAAACATAATTCAAGATTAACTTTAAAATTTACTCAATGAACCTAAGGCAACATTGAAACCTAAAGAAACATTTCTAGTGGTCTAAGCTAGAGACGTGTTTCGGCATCTTAAAACCTAGTAGCTGTCGCTCGCCTTTTGGCTTTAGACAACGCTAGTACGGACTTGTGCTCCCCATACAATCACGTATATAAAGGGAGACCCCTTTAGGTTGCAATCCTTTTATCCATAGGAAGTCGAGTCTGCCGCCTTGTAACTGTGATACACCAAACACAGCATTCAGGGAGACTATCAGCACGTACGTGAAGTCCTTGGTCATTTCTATTTCATTTGATCACTAAAGTGTATATGGTAGGTCACGGAAACCTGGTATACCCTCTTGATTAGAATACCTGAGTAGTCATTTTGATATTTTCGTGACTCTTTAAATAAGTAAAATATCATCGAGCACTTGTCCTTTCATGCTCGTTTCAAATTGAGAGTGACTAGAGTCATATTTTAACTGTTTCTTGACTCTTAAAACATGAAACAATGGATTTAGGTTTCAGTGTTATAAAATTAATCACCTATGATTACACGCCCATTAAATTTTGTTACTTGGTTTGATTGATTTCCTTGGTTATTGATTTTGGAACTTTTGATTGGTTATCTCTTTTCCTTCCTGTTCTGATCTACAGTCAAAGTGGTGGAACCTCCAGTTTTGTCGTCTTCACTACCTCCTAGTGGTGGTTCGTTTCCAGATGTTTCTTTTGAAACCCCTTAATGCGCTAGGTCTGCCAAGTTTTTGCAACCTATTCTACCGTTTATCCAGCCCCTTGCTACTCAATCTCCGTTTGACGAGCCAGTTGAGTTCAATTGGCCTCCTTTAAGTGCTTGGTCTAGTTTTGGGACGAAGGAGAATTTCCTCTTCTCACGTCTGGATCACCTTTTTTTGATGCTATGGTACATCCTAGTCCCTGTAGTATTTTTTAAGATCTTACGGAAGACTCAGATATGAATTCTTCTAGTCCTATTGGCAGTGACAGAATGGTTGTATCTACAGGAGAATATCAACTCTTTCCTAAACATATTTCTCATGCCTCTATCCAATATTCTTTGCCTTCGGTGTCACTTCTAGCTTGCTATAGGTCTCTGATTTAGATTATGTCTAGTGTTGCGTCCATTGCACATTCCAGCACAGTAACTCCTCCTTGAATTTTGGCCCAATATTCATCAGTTCCGTTACCTTCGGGGTCAGATCCGTTGGTTACTGTTACATCTGTTCCAATCCAACCTACAGTCTATGTGGCTTCTATTTTAGTTTCCACTACCCCTGTGATTCATGGTGGTCTCACTTTTGAAGAATATCTGTTGGTTGTTCAGTAGTAGAATTCTCAGGGTTCTCAATATCCCCCACCTCCTAGAAATCCTTGTTTTCATCACTATGATGCTATTGGTACTCCCATATATGACTATCTGCATCATTATGATGACCATGGAAATCGAGTTTACATGACTCCTATAGATCCTTATTAGGTCATTTATGATCCTCATCTAGTTGGTTATGATCCTTATCAGTCTGTTACTCATTTGGGACCTACTTTTCCTGTGCAACCCTCTTCCTTACAAGGACAACCCTTTCAGGGACAACCTTCAGCTCAACAAGGCCTTGCTTTTGGTCCATAGGGACAACCATATGTTCCGCAAGGCCAACCTTTACAAGGACAACCTTTGGTCCAACATGGACAACCCTTTGGTCTCTCGGGTCAACCTCTGGTTCAACTAGGATCATCTTTTGGTCCTAGGAGGCAAGTTTATCCATCACAAAGACAATCCTATGGTCCTTCTCTGGGTCAACCTGGTCATCGAGGACATCTTGGACCGTCTCAACCATCAGGCCAACCTTTATCACAAGGTCAACTTGGTGGCCCTCAACAACTAGTTCAACAACCGGTTCAACTAGCTCAGCAACCGTTGCACCCTGCCCACCAGCAGATTCCTTCATTTCCGCAGCCGGTTTTACTAGTTTACCCTACCCAGTAGCCTGCTTAACCTGCTCCGCAAGGTCAACCTGAACAACCGCAGGGTGATTATTACCCTCAAGCTTCACATCAACTAGTATATAGCGCACCCCAGATTTCGTACCCCCAAAATCCACTAGTATATAGCACACTTCAGATTCCTTACCCTCAAAATCCATTGATGTACCAACAACCTCAATATCAACCTATGTATCAAAAACCTCAAAGTCATGCTTATATTCCGTAGCAAAGTCTTTATGCTACTCAGCAGGGACCTCAGTGGTCTGCTTCGACTCAATATCCTGGTCCTCAATCCTAGTATCAACTGAATTATCCTATTTATAATCCCTATAATCCGAATTCTTCAGGACAGAATATATGGGGACAAAATCTTTTTTAGACTGGGTGGAATGTATAGACGGGTCCTTATCAAAGACCTCCAATGACCTTTAACACTCAATTACCATTTCTTTGTACGTTGGAATTACCCGATGTGTCGAAGTTGACGAATGATCCTATTCTTCATAATCCATATTGGCCTCCAGTTCCAACCAATATTCCTGGTGATTGTCCTAAATTTGAGGGTAAACCTAGTGAAGATCCCCAAATGCATTTGATGACTTACCATTTGTGGTGTTCTTCTAATTCTTGGGTTGACGATTCTATTTGGCTTTGTTTTTTCTAGCGAACTCTTACTGGTGCCGCTGCAAAGTGGTATATTGAGCTGTCTCATGGAGTTTTCCAAGATTTAAATTCTTTGGCCATGGCATTCCTTACACATTTTCAGTTATCGATCCGCTATGAGACTAGGACGCACCTCCTCACTTCATTGAAACAGGATCTAGCTACTCATATCTCGGATCATATTCATGAGTGGTGGCGTCGTCGTCGCATGATCAAATTTGAGATACCTGATCAACTTCTGACTCATTGGTTCACTACTTCCTTTGTCAATCAGATTTCCAAAGACATAGCTATGGGGGCATGTGTAACCGAGGAACAAGCCATTTCTTACGCCCAATACCTTGATCTCGTATATTCTTAGTTTGGCACATTGTATGATATCTTTCTTGATGATCCTCGACCTGGAACCCCTAGACTGCCAGCGACTCCATCCGTTGATGGTATTATTAGCTCTATATTGCAGACTTCTCAGAAGTCTCCTTCATCCAACTCTGGGAAGAAGAAGTATACTTCTTCCAATAATGTAGCTTCTTAGTCAAATTCGAATTTTGGTACACCCACTGAAGTGAATAATGTTCAGTCCAATCCTAAAGATAAAACTTATAAAGGTAAGAAGAAGGGTAAAGGTAAGGCTAAAGCCGATACCCTGAAATAGGATTCTCCAAAACCTCATTCTACTGATAGTTCTCGACGTAAACCGAAGTATCCTTGTTTGATTTGTGATAATGAGCACTTCACCAAAGACTGTCCTTGACGGTCTAAAGTGAGTTGATTTCTCAAAGGTACCCAAGGAGCTCCGGTCATTCTTAAAGAACCCTTCCCTCAGCAGACTCAAATGGTAGAGCACCCTCAGTCCTCTGCTCCATCTGGTTCGCAAGTATTCATGATGAATGGTTCTGCACCCGTTTCTGTTGCTACTTGATCGAAAGATTATTTTGGTTCGTATCAGGAAGCAGGGAAAGAGATCGTTGATGGTCCTCCTCCCCCTCCTATTTCTGGTCCTCTTGAGATTGAACGACCTAGCATCGAATCTATTGTGTGACCACCTTCCAAAGGTGTGCTTTGTAAGTCTTTGTATAATCCTAATGCCTGTGCCACTCAACATTACAGTATTGTTGAGGATTTGGCTCAGGCGCCATCTGCAATGTATGCATTAGAAGTACTTCAGAGTTGTCCTTCACAACGGAAAGATTTGTTATCTGCGATAGGTGGAATTGATCTTGCCAATACTAGTTTGCTTGCTTTCGATTTAGAGAATTTTTTCCCGTGACTCCCACACCAAATTGCGCTCATCATTCAAGTTGGTATTAATGGTTTGAATATTCACCAAGCTATCGTGGATGAGGGTGAATCTACCTATGTTATGTCATCTACTTTCTCGATAGCCATTGGTTCTCCAGCTCTTACTTCATCACCCAATGCCCTTGAAGCATTTGATGGAAGAGAATCTAAGCCTCTTGGTGTTCTCGCTAGTTTTCCGATCACGTTAGAAGGGAAGACAGTCAATGTCAAGGCTGAAGTCATTGATGCAAAACTCAATTATAATCTTCTCCTCGGTTGTAATTGGACTCATGCCATGTTGTGTGTTCCATCCACTCACTTTCGTGTTTTGAAATTTCTGCACGAGGGAAAGATTATTACTGTTGATCAATTTTCTTTTTGCACTTCTTCTTTTGAGAACAAAATTCCGTACATGGACAAGATTCCTACTCCTTACGAGAGTGTAGGGCCAGGCCTTTTCAAGGATCTTGTCCTCATGGGTGTTTTCCCTCTTCCACCACCGCATACTGTTTAGGTCAATATGATCTCTCGAATCGATGACCCTTGGGTTATCCCTTCTCCTGAACAAATCAATTTGCTCAGTGATTCGATGCCTTTGAGTTTGATTGAAATTGACTATTGTGAAATTAGTACTACATCAGATTCTGATCATGATTCTGCTCCTTCGAGCATAAGTCTTGAAATCTATTCTCAATCCCCTTGGCTTGGTGATTTTGATTCACCAGATCCTTTGAAAGAAGCGTTTCCTTCCGATGAGGCTATCTTGGAAACCCTGTCTCTCAATGATCTGTTGTGGGATGATGGTCATCATCCTTCCTCGTTTCGACTAAGCCTCGGGGCTATGTCTACCTGTCTTGAGCGTTTTTCCTCTCAGGTTCCTTCTCCTTCGCTTCAAACACCTGTTCAGGTCCATGAGGTTTTTTCGGAAGGTAACTTGAGTAAGATCACTCAGATGATGCCTATCGACATTTCCATTAAACCGGGAATAGTCGAGAACATCATATTGTGGTTACTTGCTCTTCAGATGAAGTGAAAGTATATACTGGCCTTTTCCGTGAATTCCGTAATGTTTTTGCATGGTCCTATGAAGAAATGCCCGGTATTGATCCTAGCATCGTGGTACATGAGATTACTACTTATCCTGGTTTGAAACCTGTTCGTTGGTGTCTTCATCTGGTGCATCCTAAGAATGCTACTGCCATTAAGGCTGAAGTGGAAAAGCTTCTCAAAGTTGGTTTCATTTATTCGATTCCACTGATAGAATGGGTCTCTAAAATTGTTCCTGTAGACAAGAAACAAGGCACTATTCGTGTCTGTGTTGACTATCGTGATATCAATCGAGCTTTCCCTAAGGATAATTATCCCACTCCCTTCATCAATCAAATAATTGATGACATTTCCGGGAGCGACATTTTTCCCTTATGAATGGTTTTTTGGGTTATAATCAGATCAATATTCTCTTGACTGATCAACACAAGACTGCCTTTATCTGTCCTTGGGCTACCTTTGCATATAAGAAGCTTCCCTTTGGTTTGAAGAATGTCTGGACCACATTTCAGTGTGTGAAGTCTTATGCCTTTCATGATATTCGTCACATCATTCAAACTTATCTGGATGACCTTCCGGCTCATTCAGCTAAGCGTAGGGATCATCCTGACCATATTCGTCAGATCTTTCTTCGTTGTAGACACTATAACATTCGGCTTCATCCATATAAGTGTGTCTTTTGCATTGATTCTAGCAGACTCTTGGGGTTTATCATTTCTAAATATGGAATTCGCCTAGATCCTCTCAAGGTTGAGGCTATTATCAATCTCCCCTCTCCTTCCTCATTGCATTAGTTGCATAGTTTACAGGGGAAAGCTAATTTTCTACGTCGATTTATACCTAACTATGTCGAAGTAGCTAAAGGATTCACACGATTGTTAAAGCAGGGCGTTCCTTTTTACTGGGATGAGATCGCTCAGAAATATTTTGATGCGTTGAAAACATTGTTGGTCAATGCTGCTCTCCTCTGCCCTCCAGGTTATCATCGTGATTTTTCCCTTTATTTGGTTGCCGCTTTCAGCATGATTTCCATGGTTTTGGTACAAGATGATGATGACAGTCATGAGCATGTTATTTATTACTTGTATCGTAACCTTCTCAACCCTGAAACGTGTTATGCTCATGTCGAGAAGTTAGCGTTGTCCGTTGTTCAAGCTGTTCAACGTTTTCGTCATTATATTCTTTTGTGTAAAGTGACTGTGATTTCTAAATGCAACCCCATGACCTACATATTGTCTCGACAATTACGGGGGGGAAAATACTCAAAGTGGATTGTTTTCCTCCAAGATTTCGATTTGGAATTTACTACTGCCAAATGTAAGAAATCATTGGTCTTTGCTGATTTACTTTGTTCTCTCCTTTCCAACTTCGCTCCTTCTCGTTCTGAGGATTTCATTCCAGACGATTCGCTTTTCTTGATTAGCACCCTCTATCCTTGGTACGATGATATCATCATCTATCTACAAACTTCATATTTTAGATCTGAGTTGATGAAGGATGCCCGCCAACGCATCCGCCATCAGTCGCAACCTTACCATATAGTTGGAGATACTCTCTATCGTATTGGAGTCAATTCCATACTCTGACGATGTTTGACCTTTGAGGAAGTTGAGAAAGCTCTGAATGATTGTCACAGTGGTGCCTATAGAATTCACATGTCTGGTTATGCTATTGCATAGAAGATACTTCATGCTGGTTATTTTTGGCCTTCCATTTTCAAAGACTATATTGTCACAGTTCGTAAATGTCATGATTTCCAGATTTATCATCGCAAGTTGCATGTTCCACCTATTCCTCTTCACCCTGTCATTATTGTTGGTCCCTTTGCAAAGTGGGGCATCGATTTTATGACATGTAACCTTCACTTGGCTGGGGGGCATGCTTATGTCATCGTAGCCGTGGAATACTTCACCAATGGGCCGAAGAAATGCCTACACTTGCTGTTGATAGTAAGAAAACTGCTCAGTTCATATTCAATAATATTATTGTTAATTTTGGTGTCCCTCAAGCCATCGTTACTGATCATGGTTCCCATTTTCGACATTATATGGTGGCGGAGTTGACTTCTAAGTTGGGTCTGCATCACGACAGCTCAACGTCGTACTAACCTCAAGCCAATGGCCAGGTTGAAGCTATGAACAAAGTTCTTGTCACAATGATTCAACATACGATTGGGATCCACAAATAAAATTGGCATCTCATGTTATTTTCAGCTCTTTGGTCATACCAAACCTCAGTGAAGAACGCAACCGGGTTCACTCCTTTCCAGTTATTTTATGGCCTGGAAGCTACTCTTCCAATTGAATGTGAAATCCTTCGCTCAAGTTGGCTATTGCATTACTGCCAAATACTTTGCCAGAAGAAGAGCATCTCCTTTATTTAGAAAGGTTGGATAAAACCCGCCGCTTTGCTGCTCTCATTATCGAAGCATAGAAAAAACGGGTCAAAGCTCATTTTGATCAATCAGTTTCCCCTCATTCTTTCATTGAAGGAGATCTCGTCCTCCTGTATGACCAAGCTTGTGATAAGCTGGGGGCAGGAAAATTTCAACCTATGTGGCATGGGCCCTACATTGTTAAACATGTGTTGCAGAATGGGGCCTATGAGCTAATTGACTACGAAGAGAATCCTCTTGAACATCCCAGAAATGGGTTGTATCCCAAGAAATATGCATGAGTCATTCATGCATAACAGGTGTACATAGGTGTTATTTTCATTTTTGTACATGTTTTTGGGTTTGGTGTGCTTTGTGAGCATTTTCCTACTTACTGGGTCTTTCTTATTGTGCTTCCTGCAGTGCCAAGAATTTGTCTTCGGCAGCCTGGGTAATTTATGATCCTGCTGGTGAGTTGATAGATCTGCAAGGTATTTGTCTAGGACGAACTAAAAACAATGTCGCTGAATATAGTGCTGTCATTGAGCTATTAACCGAGGCAATCAACCTTGACATACGTGCATTGCTTGTAAATCTAGATTCACAACTTGTTGTTCTGCAACTCAATTATCATTATTTAGTTAGAAATCCACACATTCTGAGATTGTATTTACACATTCGTTTTTTGGAAAGAAATTTTGATTTCATTACTTATCAAAATATTCCTAGACGAATAAACACATTAACTGATACAGTGGCTAACATTGTATTAGATAGACATTTTCATAATTTGTAAAAACATCATCATATGTAAAAGATCCATGTAGGAAAATATATATATATATATATATATATATATATATATATATATATATATATATGTATGTATGTATGTATGTGTATGTATGTATGTATGTATGTATGTATGTATGTATGTATGTATGTATGTATGTATGTGTGGCTGTATGTATGAATGTATGTATGTATGTATGTATGTATGTATGTATATATATATTATTATTATTATTATTATTATTATATATATCAGATGTTTGTAAATCAGAAAATTATAACGTCAAAAAATATATGTATGTTTCTATTACATCCTGAGACATCATGTCTCGCAAAATATGCAGGTAAAATAAACCTAGGTGTTTAATTAGCATGGTGCTCATGATAACCTGTCACATCCCATACTAGCCATCTCAGAAAACGGCGAATTCAGCTAGATGCCCTTATGGTATGTCTCTGATAGGCGTGAGGAACATCATCAAAATGTGCATAATTCGAGACTCCTCAGGTGATCCCCTCCAGGTTGCGAACTATCTCATCTTCCTTGCCGCCCTCGCCTTGAGGGTCGAAATCGTGAGGGATTCCCCTCGCTATCGGTGACATACCAGCAGGTCTCTCTGGGCCAACATCTGCATCGCATGGATTTAATGTCAGAACATACATAAATAAACAAAAAATACCATAATACTCATAAAACTTTAAAAATGAGTCTCGCCCAAATCTTCATCCCAATCTTCTCCCTCCGGGAGCGGGAGGTCCAGATCATCAGTGAAATCTATGCCAAAGTAGGGCTAATCCTCCACGACAATCAGTTGTTGACAAAGACAATAAAAAAATTCTGGCCTCCAGGACATCTGTTGGCCGCCCCCTACCCTTGGCATTAGTGCTGCCCATCAAGCCATCCATGGTTCTCTCACTGGTGGTGTCAGAACTATGACCTCCTGTCGCTGAAAAATTAGTAATCGTTCCAGGAAGAATGATACCAGGATGGATCCATAACCAAATTGTTTCAGTTTGGTCTTCTTGCATTTGGTTAGTTGGCGCTTCATGTTTATGGTCACGACCTCTGCCCAGTTGTAGATGGTCAGAGCCATGCAGTCCACAACAAGAAGCAAATATGTCTTTGTTGCTTCATGTGGTGCTTGTGATCCCATAGCCTGTGTAAGGGTATGCAATACCACGTGTAGTGTCAAATCTGGGATAGTTTGTATATCAACTTTCACAAGACCTGATCCTTTCCACGCTCCTTGAAATACCCTGTCTATCACCATGGTCATGTTTTCCATGCAGGGCTGGGTGCCCGTTAGGAGTGGTGCTACACCTATCCACGATAATCCTGTGATGAAGTACACGTCAGAGACATCAATCTCAAGTTATTGATCTCGTAGGATGAACTTCTCTTTATTTTTGTCCCATATACTCATAAGATACTATAGCGATTCTGGTTGGGCTCTGAGACATGGTGTTAGAAATACTTTTTTCAAACCACAGTTTCTGAGGGCTTCTATAACTCCCATATTTTCCATGGCTAGCTCATCTTCTTCACTATGTTTCTGTTCTTTGCATTCAATGACCATTTTGTCTCTTTCTACCTGCAAACATACACATATGAGTGGTATTAGTCAATTTTAACCCTTAAATTTGTAAATAATTGGGACATTTGATGCATATTTTTTCTATAAATTGGTCTGCACCATTGGCGCGACTCTTTCTAAAACAGTTGCGCCAATGGGCATGCCCTACTATTAAAAATCAGGTGGTTGGCGCGACTCCGTGCCCGAAACCCGCGCCAACTGCACAACCCTAATTTTTACATTTCCTCTCCCAAAATTTGAAATTGAAAAATGAAGGAAGCAAGAAATAGCTTAAAATGACAAGAGGGATCTCAACTCTTACCTGGAATTGACAAATTTGTGATTGATTTACTGGATTGGCCACTATCGTCACCACAAGATTGCATAGTAAAATGATTAACTATTGCTCCACAAGAGGTACATAGCTGTTATTTTCATTTTTGTACATGTTTTTGGGTTTGGTGTGCTTTTTGAGTGTTTTCCTGCTTATTGGGTCTTGCTTATTATGGAGATGTTTATTACCCCTTATGTCAGTTTCGCAGATGGTGCTTCCTGCAGTACCAGGAATTTGTCTTCAGTAGCTTGAGTAATTTATGATACTGCTGGTGAGTTGATAGATATGTAAGGTATTTGTCTTGGACAAACTATAAACAATGTCGCTGAATATAGCGCTGTCATTGAGCTATTAACCGAGGCAATCAACCTCGGCATACACGCATTGCTTGTAAATCTAGATTCACATCTTGATGTTCTGCAACTCAATAATCATTATTCGGTTAGAAATCCACACATTCTGAGATTTTATTTACGTATTCGTTTTTTGGAAATACATTTTGGTTTTATTACTTATCAACATATTCCTAGACGAATGATAAGTAATAAAATATGTAAAATATCATCATATGTAAAATATACATTTTGATTTTATTACTTTGCATAATTTGTAAAAACATCATCATATGTAAAATATCCATGTAGGGATATATATATATATATATATATATATATATATATATATATATATATATCGCATGTTTGCAACTGTGTGCATCATAATTTCAAAAAATATATGTATGTTTATGTTACATCCTAAGACATCATGTCTCGCAAAATATGCAGATAAAATAAATGTAGGTGTCTAATCAGCATGGTGCTCATGATAACATGTCATAGCCCGTACTAGCCATCTAAGAAAATGGTGAATTTGGCTGGGCGCCCCTATGGTATGTCTCTAATAGGAGCGAGGAACATCATCAAAACATGCATAATCTGGGACTCCTCGGGTGATCCCCTCCAGGTTGCGCACTATCTCATCTTCCTCGCCGCCCTTGCCTCAAGGGTCGAAATAGCGAGGGATTCGCCTCGTTATCAGTGACATACTGGCAGGTCTCTATGGGCCAGCATCTGCATCATATGGATTTAATTTCAGAAGATACATAAATAAACAAAAAATATCATAAAACTTAAAAAATGAGTCTCACCCAAATCTTCATCCCAATCTTCTCCCTCTGGGAGTGGGAGGTCCGGATCATCAGTGAACTCTGTGCTAGAGTAGGGCCAATCCTCTAGAACAATCAGTTGTTTGAGGAGCGAATCAAAAAAATTCCAACCTCCAAGACATCTGTTGGCCACCTCGTGCCTTTGGCATCAATGCTACCCATCAAGCCATCTGTGGTTCTCTCACTGGTGATGTCAGAACTATGACCTCCTGTCACTAAAAAATTGGTAATTGTTCCAAGAAGAACGATACCATGATGTATCCATAACCAAATTATTTCAGTTTGGTCTTCTTGCATTTGTTTAGTTGGGACTTCATGTTTATGGTCACAGCCTCTGCCCAGTTGTAGATGGTCAGAGCCATGTAGTCCAGAGCAAGAAGCAACTGTGTCTTTGTTTCCTTGTGTGGTGCTTGTGATCCCACATCCCATGTGATGGTATGTAATACCACGTGTAGTGTCAAATCTAGGATAGTTTGTATATCAACTTTCCCACTGCCTGATCCTTTCCGTGCTCCTCGACATACCCTATCTATCACCATGGTCATGTTTTCCATGTAGGGTTGGGTGCCAGTTAGGAGTGGTGTTGCACCTCTCCATAATAATGCTGTGATGAAGTGCACATCAGAGACATCAATCTCAAGTTCTTGATCCCGTAGGATGAACTTCTCTTGATTTTCATCCCATATGTTGATCAGATACTGTAGCGATTTTGGTTGGGCTTGGAGACATGTTGTTAGAAATAATTTTTTCAAACCACAGCTTCTGAGGGCTTCCATAACTCCCTCATTTTCCATGGCTAGCTTATCTTCTTCACTATGTTCCCGTTCTTTCTATTCAATTACCATTTTATCTCTTTCTACCTGCAAAAATACACATATGAGTGGTATTAGTCAATTTTAACCCTTAAATTTGTAAATAATTAGGACATTTGATGCATATTTTTTCTAGAAATTGGTTTGCACCGTTGGCGCGACTGTTTCCAAAATAGTCATGCCAATGGGCACGCCCTAGTGTTAAAAATCGGGTGGTTGGTGTGACTCCGCGCCCGAAACCTACGCCAACCACACAACCCTAATTTTTACATTTCTTCCCCCAAAATCCGAAATTGACAAATGCAGGAAGCAAGAAATAGCTTAAAATGATAAGAGGGATCTCAGCTT
Source organism: Pinus albicaulis (assembly GCA_034641835.2). NCBI lineage: Eukaryota > Viridiplantae > Streptophyta > Pinopsida > Pinales > Pinaceae > Pinus > Pinus albicaulis. Next base: position 1,316,933,025 of record CM076580.1, on the reverse strand, counting down.
TTACCTGGAGTTGACGGATTTGCGATTGATCTACTAGATTGGTTGTTATCGTCGCCACAAGATTTCAGAGTAAAATGGGTAACTATTGCTCCACAAGAGCTAAAAAGTGAAAAGTAATTATTTTTACCATTTTTGGCATTTTATAGCTTTTTCACAACCCTAATTAGGTTTTAAGACATGTTTTTTGATTTTTTTGTTGTATTATTTTCGAAAATTGGGTTTTATACATGTCTCTTGTGCAACAACAGGTTTTCATGCGACAATGATGAAGTAACGAGTTATATTTTATACTTTTTCAGACTCGGTAAAAACAAGAAAAAGTCACTACTGGAGTCACCTTTCAGCTCTTTTTTGACTCTCTAAAATTGAAAAGATTGTTGAGATTCTTGTCGTTTTGAACTCGTTAAATCGCTGTGAGACGATATCTACCCAGTATACGTTTACCCCTTTTTCGGGTTGGGATAGATTATTTATGAAAAATGAATACCTTAGCCTATTGTGTCTAAGAGGTTCTCTCAGACACAATTTTCTACCTTTTCAGATCTATGAGACTACCTACGCAAAGGGACTGCCAGAGTTTTCTTTTCTGCCTTCTTTTCAAACTCTCTAAACATGAAAAGATTTCGATTTCTCCCTTTGCCAGACTCGTTAAACCCTGATGACATCGGAATTCGTCATCATGACGCTATTTCGAGATCCTCCTTCCTAGGGCTCATAAAATGTACTAGGTTGGATTTTTTTGAAGGACAAACTTACAGTACAAGCATATGCTCTCCCCTTCAAGCTTGTTTTTAAAAATAATTGGGGTACTCTCCAGAAATGGTGGGGGAAAATGGAACCAAGTTTCAGTCATGCTAGTAGTATGTCGCTCTTGAACATGGCACTTGTTTGCATTTGTGTTGGGTTGGGGACATCTCATTTCATCATTTTTTCCTTCATGGGATTGGGTAATCTCTTTTTACCTCTCATCTACTCTCTGCCACTTTATCATGATCTCAGAACCTTTGATGTCAAATACTGCCAAATCCAGTGTCGTGCTACTGATATGTTCAAGAGAAGTTTTCCTCTACAGTTGTCAACCTTCCTCTGATCTCCTGTTGGTCCCGATCCACTTTTATCATGTTCCTCTATCTCATGTCGATGATGTGGGAAACATTATGGCCCTCCCATTAAGGGAATTTTGAGGTCGAAAATGGGCCTCCTAAGAAAAATGTACAAAAAAATTAAAATTTATAAGAACCAATAGGATTCAAGATGATGATGTCAACCATGGGGGATGATTCACCATTTTTGAAGTAAAAAAGTAAAAATATTAAAAAATAATAAAATAATAAAACTACATTTTCAACCCGTATTTTCAACTTATATCCCTAAGATTTTTCTCAAATTTCGAGTAGGAGTACTCGTTGGATGAAAAATTTTATTCCTCATCCAAGGAGTACCCATGTTGCATACTTTCAATGGACCCTGCTACAGGAAAAATGAGAAATACATGAAAAAACGTGTTTGCAATCATGTTTTTCATGTATTTTTCATTTTTTGTGTAGCAGGGTCCATCAAAAGTATGCAAAATGGGTACTCCTTGGATGATAAATAAAATTATGTATCCAACAAGTGTTTCCACTCGAAATTTGAGTAAACCCATAGGGAGATAAGTTGAAAATATGAGTTCAAAAAATAGTTTTTTTTCCCTTCTAAAATTTGATGATGTAATCATATCTTATATTATTATTTCCTCTATTATTTTATAATTTCCTTAGGAGCCCATTTTAGACCTCAAAATTACCCTAATGTTCGACCGGGTCACTTTCTATCAACTTCAACTTGTTATCTGGGAATTTTATCTAGAGACTCCCTTCTGGTACCTTGGAGCTTGCATGCCTCAATGGCAGGTTTTTCACATTCAACGCAAGGTTTACATAATTGGCCTTAGATCGAATGATTATGCGGATGTTTGACGACAGATCATTTTTCACATTTCTTAGATTGTACCTTTTGTACCTTGAGGGACATCGTCATTATTGGTGGTTTCTCTCACGTCTGTTAATAGCTTTCATCATTGACTGGTAATCAGGCGATTTTCTTGCATGTTCAACTTCAACTCATACATTCACAAGCTCAAAATTGTACTTGTTCAGGTCAAGATGGAGCGCAAGACCCTGGATTTTGTCTGATAAACTTCAGGCTACGGATTTTTGTAGATTATTATGACTTATTGCATGACTCTGTTGATTGGATGACTACGACCATACCTGAGTCTATTTATTGATCCTTCTTGCTGAACGGCTATGTCCATACCTCGGATCTCAGTTTTTATATATACTCTATTATGGATCGTTACGCCCATGCCACATGAGTCATATATCATAGATATCAGTTGTATTTGTAATCACAGGTCTTCTGACAATGGTTTTTGGTTTGAACGCGTTCTCATAAAGAATTTCACCCCTCCCTCTCTCTCGGACTTCATAATTTAGGGGGCATATGTTACACAACATTTTGTCACTGTCCCCGCAATCCCCAACTCGCACATTGGACGTTCATTTATATGACCAATACGTAGTTTCATGCTTTGTAAATACCGTCCTTACATCCATTTTTATGAAAGAAACATCCTTCTTGTTGACATTTCCCTAAGCAGACCTGTGAAAATCCCTATTTTTGCCTTGGCGTGAGTAGCCTGTTACACCCTCGCCCCGACCTGGAAATTTAACACTGAGCCCATGCCAATTGCTGCTCTGTGCTAGTTAGACACCCATGCTAAGTTATTTATGGAATTTTTTTTAAAAATAGAGGTGGAGGTTCCATTCCAACCACCTCGGGGATGAGTCATTGGGAGTGGTTGAACTGAAACAACCACAAACTCCTTCCTTTATTTAGTAGTTTTCACCTCCCTTGGAACTTTCCTAAAGGATAGGACTCCTTCCCACCTTTGTAGGGATCCTAACCTCCTCTTTTCCATCTATATAAGAAACTATCTCCTTTAGTAGAAGCTAGTTGAACACTTTATAAAAAAATGGCTGAATAGCTCAACTAGAGAATTATAATATAGCTAAGCTGCTAGAGGAGATAGAGTAAGAAATATAGTGTTGAGAGAGCTCGATTCGATGACTTATAAGAGAGCTTGAGTCTGAATTCCCTGACCGAAAGTTGAGACACGTTTCGTCTGAACCCCGCTGGAGGAGATCATGAAGTCAACGCATCAGTTGTACTCTTCCTTCTACTCATTAATATACATGACTACTGTTTGGTTCAACTGTTGTGTTATGATGATTATTTGATATCATATGTTTAGTCCTCTTTGATTGGCTAATAGTTGTGAGTGAAGCTACGCTACTATATGTTTTTCTTGTTCTTTGTCTTATGTGCAGGTATCTGGGCATGACAGCGATCAGATCTTGATTTTCCAAGGTGGGAGCGAGAGGCCACTACTATTTTTGCAACATCAACATCATTGGATTCAATATACGCCAATCTACCATGTCTTTTTCTCATTCATTAAATAGGAAGAAACACTTTAGCGTGTCCTTTTGTTACTAGATCCACCCTAGGGCTATAGGGATCATCTCTATCTGCAGGGAGGATTTACCTTCATAACAAAACCCCTCTATTGGTGGATTTGAAACCTCCTCAACCTCTTCTATAAATTGAGATGAAAATTTAGGGTTAGTGGGTTCACTTATGATAATCTTATGTTGGTCATTCTAGAGTGGAAATCTTGTTAAACCAAGGAGGAAGATTTGAAAGGCATACGAGAGGAATATGTATGACATCAAGGCTAGGTTGTAAGATTGATCTTTGTATTCTTGATAATACATTTGGATACTTTTTCTCATTGTTTTATTGTCAAATTTATTAAAACAATGAAAATTCTTAATCTCATTGATCATTAAGTTAAGCTAGCATTTGGATTATTACATACTGTAGATGCTTTTGATTCTTTGCATGTTTGTGATTGCAGGTTTCTTCTTAGCATTGAAGGACTTCTTCGAGATAAAAGGAAAGGTATTCATCAAATATATCATTGAAAGGTAAGAGCATTATCCTCTCTTTTATAGTTTTGATAATCTAAATGCTAATAGCTTAGGGAAAGATATATTCACATGTCTGATTGTTTCAAGTTATCCATTAGGATACTACGGATATCACTCTTTTCCGCAAGAGGGATTTATCCGGGTAACACTCATCCTATAAATTTATTTCCTCCCATAAGGTATGGGTTTGATTTTCGAGATTTCTAGTGCCCTCATGTTGCTGCTTTGAACCTAAAGGATTCATCACATTGATGCACTCACTAGCACATTTGGCCAAATTTCTGATGGCCAAAATGTCGCTCTTGATACACAGAGGCATCCCAAGAAAGACAGATTAAGGTGGGGAAAAAATTTGTTCCTGTCCTGTCACAATTCCGACACTTCTAATAACTATCGGTAGAGTGACACTAATTTCGACATTTTTTTGTCGTGTTACAATTCCGACATTTCCAAGTTTTCGTCGCTCTTCCGAAATTTCCAAGTTGTCGTCACTCTTTTGACATTTCCAATTTTCGTCGTTATTCCAATGTTTCCAAGTGGTTGTCACGCTTTTGACATTACCAAAATTTCATCGGTCTTTTGACATTACCAAAAGTTTGTCACTCTTTCGACGTTACCAAAAGTTCATTGCTCTTCCGACGTTACCAAAAGTTTGTCGCTCTTCCGATGTTACCAAAATTTCAACACTCTTCCAACGTTACCAAAATTTTGTATCTATTCTGACCTTACCAAAATTTTATCGCTCTTTTGACATTACCAAAATTTCGTTGCTCTTTCGACGTTGTTGAAAAGTTGGAATATTGATGACAACAAACATATATGGAAAAAAAATGTTGTACCTATGTGTGCCCTGAATTTGTTGGCTTGGTTTACGACTTTGTTGTGATCTCTATTCTATGATTGTAAGCTAATGTGTGTGCTACTGTGGGCAGTTCCCCTCACTTGACTACATAGTTACTATTTATATTTTATCATTATAGTTTGTGTTTGTGATTTTAATATTTCATAACATTACTCATTTTATTTCATGTAGCATTATATTTTGTTGGAATGCATCATGATATACATTGAATTTATGACTGTGTCCATGAATGTGTAACAAATAGGAGATTTATGATTTGATTCGTAATCAATATTGGTATATAAAAAAAACTTAAAATTGATTTGATATTATTGAAGTTTGTGTTGTATAATGCTCTATCTCTCTTTTTTGTTTGGGTTAAGCCATTCATATAACACGATATTTAACTGAATTGTTAACATTTGAAATTGGTTATGCATCACATTGAATGTGTGTGTTGAGTAATATATTGTTTCTATTTTATTTTTTGTGTTTGGTTTCACATAAAGCTCATACAATTACTTTAACCTTTGGAACTCAAGTTATTACTCTATCATAGGTGTAGCAACAAGTACACGTTGAATTTTATGAAGGAGAAACAATATTGATTTATATATTTCATATCAAGGTTTTGATACTCTGTTTGCATAATAAATTAGTATTAAACACTAGGATTAACATGTTGCCTAAAAAATTTACAGTTTACAGTCAATATGGAATATGTTCCATTGTCATCTCAAAGCAACATGAGATCATAGAAGGATGAACACAAACTCATACAAAACCATGGATGAAAAAAATTGAATTAATCTTTAACACCAAGAAGGTACAAATTAATTGAAAGATAACGCTTTAGCTTACAAGTGATATCGATACCATGTCAACAATGAAATAAATTAAAGAAATCAACAGTTAAAACATATAATCAAATTAGCAAGAATTTGTCAATTTCTCTGTATCTTCATGGGGTTTTCTTGGTAACACCTAAATAATTTTCCTATACCAAAAAAAAATTGATAGAACATAAGCATGATATATGGAAGATTTACACTATAGAACTTTTCTCAACAAAATATCCGAGACATTGAAAAGAATACCTTCAGTTTGTGACTTGACTTAGTTCATCACCATTGGACCTTCACACACTAACAGAAGTACATTGTGTCGATAGTTGTGACTTCAAAACACTTGTGTTGGAGTCCCATTTTAGTGTCCAGGAATACGTTTAAAAATGGCCTCATATACCTTGGTATTGGAATCCTTTTATAGGTACCATAAATAAACTGATCACACTTTTTTAACGGGTATTTAGGCTCAAAATCATAGGGTTTCTGGAGGAAATAGGAACAAAAGGTAAGGAAATGGTGAAGGAAAGGGATAGCTTGTGATTCCAATTTTTAATACCATCTCCCTCATGTTGATTTTCTTGCATGTCCTCATGAAAGGTATGCAAAACTAAAAAATTAAGTTCTATCAAAATTGTCATCATCCTTCAACCCATTTACAAAATCCTTGCAACATCGAGGATAATGTTGAAGTCTCCTTTAGTTCTAGTCACATTTTCCTATCACCATTGAAATGATGATGGGAAAAATTCTAAAAATATATCTTGTAACCTCCTATTTTCCAAATGTAATGCCTTGTTTTCCTCCTTGCATCTATAGCTCTGAGTCCTTAAATAGTCCTTTTCCTTTTGCATGTACTTGTTTAATACCGTAAGATCCATATTTTCTTCTTTCAAGATTTTAGTCTTCTCAGTCATCCTCCTCATCTTGTAAATCAATGGATTAGTTGGGAGATGCAGAAACATTGACTCATCAAGCAGAGGATCGAGCTCAAATTGGCAAGTATTCTCACTGACATACGACTAATATGGGTTACCTTCAAGCCAGGGTTGACCAGATTCTTCTATTTCTTTTTTCATGATCCTATGCTCATCTATTTCACAAAAATTTTGTTGGAAGTTAACATTGTTGTCTACCTATATTTTTTTCTCACTTCTATCAATTAGCATGTATTTCATTTCACAATTTTGAATGGGATTAGTTCCTCATTTGAAATGGATGCATTCTTCAAATACCATTACACTTAATAAAGTGCATATCATTTTTTGGAACTTGACATGTGCATGTAATAGGTAGACATGTTCACTTGAACTCGTGTATGATATTTATTCAACGTATTTGGACACAATATTGCCTATGGCATCAATTGAAATTGTTTACTCGATTAGCATGGTTACACCTAAACGAGGTCTTAACATCAGGAACTATGTCCCACAATCATATATTATGCTAGAGGTGAGGCATCCTGCATAGATGGACTCAATAATCAACATCTTTGTAACCAGTCTATGTGGACCTACCAGGGTAAGCGACTAATGAGGACTTCCCAAACCACGGTGAGACTGTGGGTGCTTAACAAGCATGGAGCTATGTTTGAAATTCTGAAAATTCTAGAGCAGTGTCAAGTTTAGGTGTTTTACTTGCAGTGATAATCATTTGTAGCATGTTGATGGTTGGAGGAAGGTGCAATAATGGAGAATGGGTTCAATATCATTAAGCGATTTTTTTTTTTTGAATTTGGTGAGAAAGCCTACATGACCTCAATTCAGGAATTGCTCCATGTACATGCAAGAAACTACATTGGCTTGAAAGGAGTTCCAAGAATTGGATTCAATAGCATAGTATTGGGACTAGAAAAGGACATTATAGGAGTACCCTCTTCTATGTTTCTTAGTGTATGTAAAAAGTTTCCCTTCCGATATAATTTGACTCTGCCATGACAACAACTTGTAAGAAAAGTGAGAGCATATACATGTTATTAGAATATAGATGTTGTTTCACTTGATCAAAAGCCAAAAGTATTGAAAAAAACATATATTTAGGAGTTATTTGAACTATTTAATAGAAATAATATTGAATAACATACCTCTAGGGAAAATATTAAATAAACTATGCTATAAATATACAATTGTGGAATATCTCCTTGTAACTATGATATGGATTCCTACAACAACATAAATTACAAACCCAACACAACCTCTGATACCTATTTCTTATCTTCCTAGAACTAATAACATCAATAGACTAAGAAAACTAGAATTGAGATCCTTAATAAGCCAATGAATAGTTGGGAAATTTCTATAGAATTTTTTGGCCTGAGTAGGTTAAAAGGAAAAGGAAAACAAAAGCCATGAAAATATGAAAATGGATGTAAACATCATATCAATATTTTGAGAAATAATGTCCATCTACTACATTTGAATTTCTTGGTTCTTGGCAATGATGCATATACTGAAATCAATATTACCTTCTTCTCCATTGTAGTATATATTTCAACTTTTTGAAAACTAAAATAATATGAAGTGAACAGAGTTCTAAAGCTCTAGCACATTTCAAAATTATTATAGCGCTAGATGGGTACTATTCTTTGCATTTAAATATATTTTCCTAGTTTAATCATAAGAACTGAGATGAGTGCATCATGTGCAACAACTTTGTAAATCTCTCTCTCTCTCTCTCTCTCTATATATATATATATATATATATATATATTCTTCCCTACAACATGAAATGAAATTATGAGAGCACTACAAGGGCATCCAATACCAGAATTATATATATTCTTCCCTACAACATGAAATGAAACGATGAGAGCACTACAAGGGCATCCAATACCAGACTTGCACATGAAACCACCAGCAGACAAAAAGCTGCAACAATCCAAGTGGCAATATGATGCAAGATTAAAAAAAATCTGAATAGTTTACACCATATTCATAAATCTTGTGTTCACATACATGTACTTGGATTAGAGTCTAAATATTCCAATTCTAAGACTAATGAAGTGATGGGTTGTTTCTTAAAGTATATAGGCAAATTATAGCACTTGAGACATTGAATATAAGTTGGAAGACACAATGGGATTAATAATGTTGAGTATAGTATAAAATATTTCCAAGAAATCCAATTCTAATACTAATGAAGTGATGGGTTATTACTTCAAATAAATAGGAAGATTCTAGTACTTGAGACTTTAAATATAAGTCGGAAGACACAATGGGATTAAGAATGCTGAGTATGGTACAAAATATTTATAGTACTTGAGACCTTGTCATACATAATGAGATTAAGAATGAAGAGTATGGTATACACTGATTTTGTATTGTTATAATACTTATTGCATCCACTATGGGTACCTGTCCTAGTCGATGTGTAATATTCCAAAATATTAGGCTCCAAGATAAATGGAATATTAGAGTTGTTTTATCACTAGGTAGGTGAATAAATGGGTAGGGAGGCCCATTAACCTCTTTAGAGGGATCAGTAACACTCTGTTGTACTATACAACAACCCTCCCTTTTTCTAAAAATTTAGAAATAAAATTCATTAAGAAATAGGGTCCCTTTCTATTTTTATAGAAATAAAAGACTTGAAAATAAAGATTAATTGTTTTGAAAAAACTCATCTTTTGTTTGATAAAAAAATTCAACATTCAAAACTTATGATCCGATCCAATATACAAGGCCTTATCATAAAAAACAAATCAAGTTTAAAAGTCCAATCGCAATCGGAGAATCAGAGATAACCCTTAAAAGAAGTTTTATATACTTATTTCAAATCCTTCGATGCGATTAGTTCGATCGGAAATCTTCAATCGCTAAGAGTTTAAATTGTTTATTTGTATAACTTCTGATGTGTTGGCGAGAAATCAGGTCTTGCGGACAAGACCCAGGTTCAAGAGTTGTGGCCAACAAAGGGGTCCGGTGTAGTCTAGGAACACGCCGGCATTTTCACCCTGCTCAGGAGAGCAGTGCGTCTCACCCGAGGCGTGCCACAACCACATGCAAAAGGGGATGAGATCAAGGGCAAGGAACAAACCCGAAACTTAAGAAAGATGGTTCATCCATTCATATATAAAGTTATAAGCGCAAGATTACTTAATAAGCATTGCAGACATTCATGAATAAAATTTTAAACCAGCGTAAACGCATTACATGCACACGAACACCTTATTGAGACAACAACCTTCTATTATATTGATCTCTTGGCCCAATACATGATTACATGGCAATCTTCCTATTAGCTCTCAAAGCTGATACAGATGAATCTCAGAACGGAAGGGTAGAATAGAGAAGATAAGAACCCATAGGAAGCACATGCCTGAATCCTCCGCAGCTGCTCTGCGCGTCCTTCCTTGTCTCTGGCCTCGCGACTTCTTCAGTATGCATTAAACTCTTAGCATTCTTCCTTTTCAGCCGGGTGACTGTTATTTATTCACCCGCTCTCGCGATTATCGGCTCCTCTGCGTCTTCACTTTGGCTTCTCTCAGCTTCTCTTCTGATGTCTGCATGTTCCACTCTCTGTTTTCTGCTGTGTTTCCTTCATCTGCATGTATCTCCATGCTATCTCCAGCTATCAAGTGCTTCCGCGCCACCTTGATAGCTCCGCAACTCCTGGTAGTTGCGGCGCGGTCGTGGTTGCCATGTGTATTTATTCCGCGACTCAAAAAGGGTAAAAACTCAAAATGTCTTGGCCAAGATGTCAAAACTAAGCAAAACAAGGGCCCCAACACGATGCGATGCGGCCAGTCGCAATCGAATAATCGGGATATTCTTTAATAAACTCTTTACAGTCAATTAAAATTTCCCGATCCGACGTGCGTTATTACAATAAACGTTTTCAAAAGAAAATCAAACATTTGTTCGTTTTAAATCTTATATGGTAGACCCCACCATTAGAGATCGGAAAAGTTTTCAATCGGAATCGACCAATCGAGAAAAACGTATGGTGATCATTATGTGCCATTCGAAAAATTTCGATGCGATTGATAAATGTCATTTATTGCATGCGAAAAGTTCAGAATGGATGAATATTTTAATATTTCACAAGCGCCAAATCTCAATTTGTACGAGGGCATTCAATAACGAATCAAATGAATATTGTTAATGATTTGGTTTTAATACATGAGTGTGACCCAAAGGGAGCATTTACGCGGTATACGAAAAAATAAATAAAAATCATAAGTTCATAAATCATCCCGTTTGAGTTTCTTGTTTGTCACGACTGAGAGTTTATTGTCTTACAAAGCCAAAGAACACTAAGCCCGTTCGTTCACAGACAAAGGGAAGCAATAACAAACGCAGAAATGTCGAAGAGAGTGAGAAGAAACAAGACTGTTGTTTCAGTTAAGTTTGTTGAGACTCCTACGGTTTCAAAAGAAAAGCCCACAAAACTAAGACTAGTCACAGATACATCATGCCAGGGGCTTGGGAATATGACGTGGGAAGGAGTCTACAACCTATTAGAAAGAGAAAACCCCAAGGTCACAGTAGAAAAGGCATCGGTTCCAGACGAAGATAACTCAGATTCTGACTCTGAGATCACTGAAAAATCACTTGCAAATTCATTTTTGCATCAAATTGCAGCCAGAGCAAGCATCATGCCTTATTATGATGCAGTTCGATGGGTTATTGACAGGTGAAGATTCAAGACAGAACGTTTGTCTCAGCATCTGGAGTGTCTTTTGGCTCGTTCAAAGTAGAAGACTTAAAGGCAATGTATCACCTTCCAGACCCGCAGAAGGTGTATAACAAGGAGTTTATCAAAGACTTTGCTGATAATAACAAAGTCCAATCTGACCCTATCAGAGATTGGAAGAAGAATCCAGAGAAGCATCGAAATGAAGCATCCGGTATGTATTCTGTAGATTCCCTTTTACCTCCATATTGCTATGCCACTGCCATGATGTGTAGATTATTTGGCAATGATAATTCGGCTAGGTTTTCTATACAAATGGTCCCGTTAATCCTAGCTGCTGTCAATTCCGATATCATGGATTGGGCTGTTATTCTGTCTGATAGAATGGCCAATAGGATACTTGAGTACAGACAAGAAAAAACCGCTGGAAATTCCACTCCCTTTTTCTTTTGTGCCTATATTCTTGATGCTCTTTGTTTTAATTCCGAGTTTCCCTTATTTGGATGGAAATGGACTCCCAAAGACCCTACCCCAATTCATATTTATCATAAACTACTTTGGAAGGTTCATTTCCAAGATAATGTATATAGAATTTGCCATGGTTTCCTTATGCCTGTTTTCAAAACCATTTTTAATCGCTTTCCTCCTAGATTCTCTGATAAAGCTAAGTCTGACTTATCTGCAATAGGAGATTGGTTTGGGGAGGAGAAATTTACATACATCAGGGTTTTTGGTAGTATTGTGGAACCACATGTTCTTCCTCTTTTTGTTCCGGACAAACTTCTTGCTCAAGAAATTTCCTATCAATTAACAATCGAAGAAATATCTAGGTCTTTGAATAACAGTAAGAAGAGAATGTGGCCTCAATTCCCACTCAATTGTGGTCAGTTTACTTTAAATGATTTCAAGCATGCTGAAAAAGAAGTCTCCAAGATAAAAGGTTGTAAATTTGCAACCATTCCTGGAAGACAATATGATCCAAGAGAAATAGCATTTAATGTTACTGCTTCAGTTTCAATTGCTCGATTTGAGCATGAGCCAGATCCGTTTGATGATTTGTTTGTTTCTTTGGATAATTTCCCTCAAATTTACGACTTAGCCAAGTCTAAATTTCAAAAGGAGGAAATGAATAAATTTTTGTTATTCAGAAGCCAGAGATTGTTAAGATTTCCTCTGGACCAATTAAGAATTCCAACACAAGGGTCAGAGACAGAAGGTACATCCAGCAAAACGCTAGTAGAAACATCTACTGGCAAAGTCATTACACAATCGGCTGTTAACCAGCCAACTGTACATACTCAAAAGGTGGTCGCTATTGACAAGCCCGATGCCCAAAAGGGAAATACTGATGATAAATTCGATCAAAATACTGGTCAGCAGTCTACTGCTCAGACAACAGAAAAATGCACAAGTACCGATGATGATGTGCATAATAAAAAAGGTGGATCAGATGGAAAAAGCACTGAGCAGAACATAAATATAGAAAAAGGAAAAGAAACAACTAAGGAGATTATAGTTTCTGCTGATCTTAATGTTTCTTCTCAGTTATTAAAACAATATGATCAATTCGCTCAACAGCTGGGATTGCAAGATAAAGATAAAGAACAAATAGAGCAGGATGTTGAAATCATTCCTGAACATCCAACAGGGCATATTGTATTAAAGGTCGAGGAGATCCCTCCTTTAGATGTATTTTACAGCCCCAAACATAAGGCTGTTGTTAGAAGACAAAGGAAAAGAAGGAAGACAGAACAAGACATATTTTCTACTCCATCAGAGGAGTTTATGATTATTATTTACAAAAACAATGAGGTGAATCCATCTGAAGACCTCACAAAATTATCCCAGTATGCAGGAGCTTATAGTGCTGCGACAGTTGATAAATCTGTAGAAGTTTCTCAGCTGATAACTCAGAAAGATCTCCACATAGCTTCACTTGAAGAGCAAGCTAAGGAAAGTCAGCAACAGATTACCCAATTGCAACAACAACTGCAAAATCAGACACTCAGGTCCGAAGAGTTGGAAAAACAACTTGCTGAAGAAAAGAAGAAAGTTGATGAACAGCTCTTGGGCAAACAACAACAACTAAATGAAGAAATTTCTAAGTTACAAAGTCTGTTACAAAATGAGAAAAATGCAAAAATGATTCAAGAAAAGGAATTTCAAGCAACTTTGGATAAGTTTAAAGATTTCCCGAAGTTAAGTGAATTCAAAACAGAAGCCCTTGAGGCTAATAAACTATTGTCTCAGCAATTGAATGAATTTTGTGCAAAGCTGTCACAGGCAGAACCTTTTTGTGATATTACTTCATCTTTGATCCAAAATGTTATTTCTCTCAGACAAGAAATAGATGATGTTGATGAAAAGATTTCCGAATTTCTCAATTGGCAAGACACAGAAAAGGGAAAAGAAGCCGATCTTCCTAGAATAGAGGAAAAACACAAAGAAATCTTATTTACAGAATGGGAACATCAAATAATGAAAGCTGAGAGAGCAATATCAAGGGCCAGGAGTATGATGAATAATATTACTCAATTCATAAATGATAGCTTATACTCAATCAATCTCATTTCAGACTGTGTTCCTGGCAGTTTGCCAAAAGTAAAAGAAACTGAAAACAGATGGAGAGAAGAAATGGAGAAGAAAAGTCAACAAATCAACAAACTTCAAACAATATCCTGGGACAGTATGTGGACTCATTTAATCAAACGAAACAATAAAAAAATGGCTATCAAATTCCTTTCAAATGCCGTTGATTGTTTAATTCCAGAATTTTCCGATGCCACCTATGCTGGACAGCTGCATTCCGAAATGAGTCATCCACCGAGACTCCAAGATATGTTGAAGATTTGCAACTTGGCTTCATCAAGCGAGAGAGAGAAACAATGAATCAGTTTCATTCAAGATAGCTTTTCAGTTTTTAATTTGATAGATTGTAGCAGTAGTAATAGGATTTTGTTATGTAATTCCTTATTTAAATCCCTCTCATGCATTTAGAGATGGATCTGAAATTGTAATATTTTTTGGACTTGGGCCTAACATTTCTGTACTCCATTCCTTATTATATTTTATGAAGGATCACATCTGGTGATTTTTGTGCTGAAATTATCTTTGAAGTGTTGCATTTTTGTACCTTTGGATTTAATTTTACATCGGAGTTACTAGATAAGAGTATCACATTTCATTTGACAGTCTTCAAGATGAATGAGGTATTTCTATCTATTCACTTTTGATTTTCTCTGTTATATGGTATTCGTTTGAAGAATTTGCTATCATTTATATATTTGGTCCTCGTGACGTTTTCTTTTATATATCATTTCTGAGTATAATTGAAATGTTATCTTTTATAAGCATATATAAATGGTATACATGATGAATGCAATATGTTATTATAACTCTGTTTAATTTCTTAAACAAAGTTATCTTTATTTGTTTCTGCATATTTCAATTTGATTAATAATACATTTTCATGGTTATTATTAGATTGAAACAATCTTAAGTTGTATTCACATATAATTACCTGGGTTAGTATTAGAATTTCTTTATCAGTATTTAGCTTAGATTAGATAGTTTTATTTCTGTTAATTTAGTCCCATTTCCACCCATCCAATTCAATCCATTCAGTTATAAGGAAACTGGTCCTTTAAATCCAGTCGGAGCCACCATCCCAAACGGAAAAGGAGCTGTCTTAAGGTCCCGACCGGGTGGTTTTCCCCAATGTTTGAAGCAGAGATTTTCTAGGCTTCAACATTTTTGGCGCTAGAAGGAGGGCCAACTATGAATGGCGAGTAAATCAAAACCTACAGACCATTCTCAGAGTAAATTACCCTCCACCTCACCTCAGACCTCCCGTTTGCATTTTGAATCACCAGTGTCCAAACGAGAAGAAGAGGGATCAACTATCACTGCTCAATCACACCATACTTCAGAACATTTAAGTCCGAAGTCCCCTGAAGTTCAGTCTATCATCCAGAAACTTCAAGGCTTCTCCATATCACCTCAGAGATCTGAAGTATCTCAAGGCAGTCAGACTTCGCAATTTCACCTACCTCATCATCTCACCAGACTTCAAAGCGAAAAACTTGGCATTGAACCAGCTGAGTTACCTTTACCTCGAAGGAAAAGGGCAAAAAAGAACACTGAAGGTTCTGATAGTGAGACCTTTTCTCCATCATCTTCCACTCATTATCTCCAGTGCGAAGTCAAACACCTACTTCCCCATTACATATTATTGTTCACCAGGGGTCACCACCTTCAACATCACAACCTCTTCAGTCTTTATTACTACCTCCTCCCCAATCACCTCAATCATCATCTATTCCAACAACTTCTATTCAAACACTGCCAGTTACTACTCCTCCAATAGTCGTTCCGATAATGGCTAGACCATGGGCTACTCCAGGAGCAGTCAACATGGCTGCACCTTTACATGATTTACCAAACAATCCTGGAAAATGGCTTCCGAAATTTAGTCCAGATCTTAACATCCAAGCTGAAGAACATATTAATAACTTTATGTTGGCTATTAATTTAAATGGAGTCACACATGAAGATGTTGTAGTCAGACTGTTTCCTTACACTCTTCAAGGAGCAGCAGGATCATGGTACTTCTCATTACCTTCGGGATCCATAACAAGTTGGGACATTTTTGCAGATCATTTCTTAACCAAATTTGGAGATGATCGATCAGTAGCTACTTTACTCAATGACCTCTCAAATTTGAAAATAGAGCCCAGAGACCCATTAAAGATTTCAACGCTAGATTCAACAAACTCTTGAACAAAATTCACACAGATTCACGGCCCAGTGAACAGGTCAGAATAGAATGGTACATAACTTCCTTACCCTCAAACATAGCTATTTTCGTAGACAGAGCTGCAAAGCCTACATTAGCTGAAAGTATGAAAGAAGCTATTGCAGTGGAAAATCGAATTACTTCTCTGGAAAAGAAAAACGCTCTTGAGGAAAGAAAATCAAAGAAAGTCAGCTTCAAAGATGATTCAAAGAAAAAGGCCAAAGATCCATATGACATGGAAGGTTTACAAAAAGTCCTTAAAACCATGTCGAATGAAATGGTTGAAATTAAAAAACAAGTAGCTGAAACTTCTACTAAAAAACCATTCCGAAATTTTAGAAGAAACCAAGTTGAATCTAAACCTCCTAATGCAATCTCTAATGAAGAATCAGAAGAAGAAGAAGAAGATGAAGACACATCTTTAATATCAGATGAAGAAGATGAGAATGAAGAAATCGCCGAATTACATGGAATGTGGGATTTTATTCTCCCTAATTCTGAAGGTGAAGTAGAACAAGAAGCCATGCCTGTAAGTACTAGGAGTAAATCCACAGCAGAGCCTATACAAACAACTCCAAAAAAGAAAATCACAACTCCAAGTATTAAAGACAAATCTCCTGCAAAGAAAGCTTCTCCATTACCTACTCAGAATCAGCCATCTTCTTTTAATCCTCCCACATCAACAACAAAAACTTTAGTAGTGTCAGATCCTATGGAATACAACATTGTTGAGGACATGAAAAAGATCAAAGCTAACATTTCCTTACATGAACTCAACAAATTGAACACCAGCAGAAGTTGTTATTGAAAGAATTAAATGCTACACCAATTGCTCCTTTACCAAGTGGTGTAGTTGCAAAAGCAGCAAGAGGAACTGGTAAGCCACCAGATAAGGTAGATGCTACTGATACTGTACTCATTGGAGAAAAGTCAAATTCTCAAACTCCTCCTTTTCTTTTGACTTATGAGATGTACAATAAAAATCTGCACAATTGTTTGATTGATTCTGGAGCTTCTTCCAATATAATGCCTACCTCTGTGTGTGCCAAATTGAATATCGAACCACAGAAATCGACAGTACATATTGTTCAATTAGATCGATCCAAAGTTCAAGTTGTAGGAGAGATCAATTCAGTAACTATCAGATTAGCTTCCGATCCTAGAATTGTCCAAAGAATTGATATTTTGATTGCTGATATTCCTGAATTCTATGGATTAGTTTTAAGTAGAGACTGGTCTGCAAAACTCAATGGTTATATCTCGACTGATTATTCTCATATGTGGCTGCCCTACAAAGGGAAACCAAATCAAATTAAAATTGAACGAGAAAAACATATGAGACATACTGTTACTGAGTTTGAACAACCTAATGAACCTGTGGCATTTAACAACAATATTCTTGGAGGATATTCGGCTGAATCATTTCTTGGAAACTTCAAAGCACCCATATCACCTTTTTCTGTTAATACTTTTGTTTCTCAAGTGGAAAATTTTTCACAATTTGATTCTTCCAGAATTGTAAATACTTCTGATGTAATTGTAGATAAGTCAATAGATAAATCTTTGTTTTGGTCATTATATTTTGATGGATCAAAGTCTAGTGATGGAGCTGGAGCAGGATGAATTTTAATCGATCCGGATGGAGAGAAAACCATGCTGTCATGTAGGCTAGAATTTGAGTCTACTAACAATACTGCAGAATATGAAGCCTTGGTTCAAGGACTTTATAAAGCCATAGGGTTAGATGTTAAATACTTGAAAGTCTTTGGTGATTCTGAAATTGTCATAAAACAAGTTAGGAATACTATTCATTGCCTTTCAGGACATCTTAAACAATATCAAACCCTAGTACAAGATCTCACCACTCATTTTTTAGCATTTAATATTTCTCCTATTCCTAGGAATCAAAATACATCGGCTGACTTGTTAGCTAATGTTGCATCTAAACTCCTACCTGCTGAAGATTGCAGTCTTGATAGGTTTTCTGTAGAATTAATTTTTCGTCCATCTGTCCCAGACAATGTCACAAATTGGAGAGTTTTCTATCATGATCAAGATATTTTAAATTTCATGACTTCAGAGAAATCATATGATGATCAAATTATTGATGAAGAAGATCATGATTTACAAATTGCTTCAAAAAGTAATGAAAATCCCATTCCGAAATCTGTTGTTAAATTGGAGGACTTATATGATATTAAAGATAGATTCAAGAAAGTCACTAATACCAAGCTTCAAAGTTCCACTTTGAAGTTTGAATTAGTGAATCTTGGTTCTGATTCCAAACCTCAAAATGTTAATTTAGGACTTAATTTAACATCAGAAGAAAGGAATGCTTTCATTAAACTCTTGAACAAATATAAAAATGTTTTCGCTTGGAATTATGATGATTTAAAAACATATGACACTTCAATTATTCAACACACAATTCCAATGCTTCCTGATATTAAACCTGTTCAACAAAAACTAAGGAAAGTTCATCCAAATCTTGAAGGTCAAATCAAATCAGAACTTAATAAACTTTTAAAAGCCAAAATCATTTTTCCTGTCAGGCACTCCAATTGGGTTTCCAATATGGTACCTGTAAGGAAGAATAATGGTGATATAAGAATCCGTATTGATTTCAGAAATTTAAACAAGGCATGTTTAAAAGACAATTTCCCATTGCCAACCATGGAACAGATACTTCAAAAGGTAGCTGGTTCTGAACTTATGTCCTTTCTTGATGGATTTTCAGGCTATAATCAAGTCTTAGTTCATCCAGATGACAGATTGAAAACAACTTTCAAAACAAAATGGGGAACTTATGCTTATCAAAAAATGCCTTTTGGTCTAATAAATGCAGGAGCAACTTTCCAAAGAGCCATGGACATAGCATTTAAAGGTCTGATCAATAAATCAGTTGTTGTTTACCTTGATGACATAACAATATTCTCAAAAAAGAGAACCAATCATCTACATGATCTAAAGCAAATATTTGAAAGATGTAGGAGGTTTGGTATTTCCTTAAATCCAAAGAAATCTTTCTTTGCTTTGGATGAAGGAAAAATTTTAGGATTTGTTGTGTCAAAAGATGGTATATACATTGATCCAGATAGAGTAAAAGAGATTTCTGATATTTCTTTACCTCATAACAAAAAATCCATGCAATCATTTCTTGGACAGATCAATTTTGTAAAAAGATTCATTCCGGATTTTTCATTAATTGTTTTACCTATGCAAAATATGATCAAGAAAAATTCAGTATTCAAATGGGGGCATAAAGAGAAAGAAGCCTTTGAGGCAATCAAACAGGCAATCATTAATGCACCAGCATTGAGTACCCCGGATTTTTCTAAAGATTTTATTTTGTATACCTTAGCCACAGAGACATCCTATGCAGCTGTTTTAACACAGCTCAATGATCAGAAAATTGAAGCACCAATTTCTTTCTTTAGCTCAAATCTGCAAGGAGCTAAACTGAATTATTCCGATGTTGAAAAACAAGCCTTTGCTGTGTTTAAATCAATCAAGCATTTCAGACCTTTTCTCTTAAAAACTCATACAAAAATCATTGTCCCATTCTCTGCAGTGAGACAATTATTAATTCAGAGAGAAGTAGGAGAAAAATGAGCTAACTGGGTAATAGCTTTACAAGAATATGATGTTGATATTAAACCAGCTAATATTGTTAGAGGACAAGGTTTTTGCAGATTATTAGCAGGAGCTCATAACATACCAGAAAATGAAGATTCAAATCAAGATATTCAAGTAAATCAGATAAGTATTACGGATTCTGAATCTCAGTATGCTGATCTCATCTATTTCTTGAAAAATGGGTATGCTCCTTCTAATCTCAACTATAAGAAAAAACGTGCTTTAAGATTAAAAGCTATTAAATATGAGATCATTGATAATGTGTTATTTAGAAAAAATTATGATTCAATTTTATTAAGATGTCTTGAAAAGACTGAAGCCGAAAAGGTTTTGCAGGAGTTGCATGATGGACCAGCAGGAGGTCATTTTGGAGGTGATACCACAGCTCACAAAATAATTCGTGCTGGCTATTATTGGCCTACCCTTTTTAAAGATACACATGACTATGTGAGAAAGTGCAGAATCTGTCAAACTGCAAGTGGAAGACAAAGGAAACCAACTTTTCCTTTGCAACCAGTAAGTATTGAGCAACCATTTGAACAATGGGGGCTTGACATTATTGGTGAGATAGTACCTCATTCTTCCAAGCAGCATAAGTACATTCTTACTGCAACCGATTACTTTACAAAATGGGTAGAGGCAATCCCTTTGAAGGTAACCAATTCTGATGCAATTATTGATTTCATAGATCAATTTATCATAACCAGGTTTGGTGTACCTCAAGCTCTTGTCTTTGATAATGCATCTTATTTTTCTAGAAACAGTTTAATAGAATTTGCAGTTAAAAGAGGTTTTAAACTCAAATATTCAGCAAATTATTACCCACAAGGTAATGGTTTGGCTGAATCCACCAACAAAAATCTCATCAAAATTATTAAAAGGACTATTGATCAAAATCAAAAGAATTGGCATAAATCTTTAATCTTTGCATTATGGGCTGATCGTATTACTGAGAAAGCTTCAATAGGAACTTCACCTTTTCATTTAGTTTATGGAAAAGAAGCTGTGATACCATCAAATTTAACTCTTCCATCATTAGCCCTAGTACAATTTATTGAAGAAAATCCTTCTTCATCCATTCAATTGAGATATGATCAAATCCTTAAATTAGAAGAAGAAAGAGATAAAGCTAAAATTGTTCATGAAAAACATCAGCAGCTTGTAAAATATTCTTTTGATGCAAGTTCTACCGGCTCAAAAATTTTGTCAATTGGTGATCTTGTTCTAAAATGGGATAAGGCACATGAAGAAAAAGGTAAGCATACCAAATTTCAGAAAATGTGGCTTGGACCATTTCAGATCATTGAAAAGATAGGCTCAAATACATTCATGCTCCAAGATCTAATAGGTAAGAGATAATCTCTTCCTGTAAATGGGCTTATCTTGAAGAAATTCTTTTCATAAGGAGGTAACCCCTTCTTAAACTGTACATATTCCTTTCTGCAAAGTTTTTAATTGTTTTTGCAAATAAAGGTTGTTAGTAAGTCTCTAATTGACTGTTTACTTGATAGAAAATTCTTAAGAAGAATATTATAAATATTTATTTGGTGTAAATGAGAATTTTTAAAGAAATGATTATATGCTTTTGATAGTTTTAAATAAGGTGTTAAACTTTGAAAGATTGTACTAATTATTTGCATGATATTTTTGAAAAACTTGAGGGAAATGTAAATCATTATAAGTTTATTAATCATAGAAAGATTATCTATAAAAGTAAAGATTATTCAAGTTTTGGTACTCAAAAAACTCAGAAAATTGTCATCCATTGATTCTTAAGGACAAAACTAGTTCACCCCATTCATTTAGATTGTGATTTTTTAGAATATAATTCTAAGAAATTATGTTAAAATTTTTAAGAGATAAGAGGTCTCATCATGAGCCGACTTACCATATTCATAAGAAATAATAAAACTGACATTACCAATACTGCATATCAAAACATGGTAATGGCTTATAAATATAAGACAAGGGGTCTCATCACGAGCCAGCTTGTTCAGTTTAATTATAACTATTGAATGACATTGTTATCAACTGGCTACCAAACCAGAACAATGGTTCTTAAAAATTAAAAAATAAATAAAAGACAAAAACATGAGATAATATGTCTTATGAATTTATCTTTTAAAAAGTCATAATCTTAGTTGAATGGGACAATGAATAGTTAATGGTTAAAAGGTAACCCTGTCGAGACTATAAACGTTTGCAGGCAGCAGAGGCAATACCTATGACAATAGAGTATATTATAAAACCAAACTTGGAGAAATCCACTTACTTCATTATTAATACCAATCAAAGCTTAAGATAACCCAAAAAGTTTTTATACTCAAGAAAATTGAAAGAAATTGTTAATAATTTTTATTCTTTTTCATAAGTTAGATTTTAGTTTTGATTATCCTAAGATAGTTTTCATTATCTTTAAAAATCTTTACTTACTTAAAATATAGTATTCATTTTATTTTTCAAAGATAACTAGTTCTTTCAGTGAATCGCCAATTGTTGTGCTATACAACAACCCTCCCTTTTTCTAAAAATTTAGAAATAAAATTCATTTAGAAATAGGGTCCCTTTCTCTTTTTATAGAAATAAAAGACTTGAAAATAAAGATTCATTGTTTTGAAAAAACTCATCTTTTGTTTGCTAAACAAATTCAACATTCAAAACTTATGATCCGATCCAATATACAAGGCCTTATCATAAAAAACAAATCAAGTTTAAAAGTCCAATCGCAATCGGAGAATCGGAGATAACCCTTAAAAGAAGTTTTATATACTTATTTCAAATCCTTCGATGCGATTAGTTCGATCGGAAATCTTCAATTGCTAAGAGTTTAAATTGTTTATTTGTATAACTTCTGATGCGATGCGGCCAGTCGCAATCGAATAATCGGGATATTCTTTAATAAACTCTTTACGGTCAATTAAAATTTCCCGATCCGACGCGCGTTATTACAATAAACGTTTTCAAAAGAAAATCAAACATTTGTTCGTTTTAAATCTTATATGGTAGACCCCACCATTAGAGATCGGAAAAATTTTCAATCGGAATCGACCAATCGAGAAAAACGTATGGTGATCATTATGTGCCATTCGAAAACTTTCGATGCGATTGATAAATGTCATTTATTGCATGTGAAAAGTTCAGAATGGATGAATATTTTAATATTTCACAAGCGCCAAATCTCAATTTGTACGAGGGCATTCAATAACGAATCAAATGAATATTGTTAATGATTTGGTTTTAATACATGAGTGTGACCCAAAGGGAGCATTTACGCGGTATACGAAAAAATAAATAAAAATCATAAGTTCATAAATCATCCCGTTTGAGTTGCTTGTTTGTCACGACTGAGAGTTTATTGTCTTGCAGAGCCAAAGAACACTAAGCCCGTTCGTTCACAAACAAAGGGAAGCAATAACAAACGCAGAAATGTCGAAGAGAGCGAGAAGAAACAAGACTGCTGTTCCAGTTAAGTTTGTTGAGACTCCTACGGTTTCAAAAGAAAAGCCCACAAAACTAAGACTAGTCACAGATATATCATGCCAGGGGCTTGGGAATATGACATGGGAAGGAGTCTACAACATATTAGAAAGAGAAAACCCCAAGGTCACAGTAGAAAAGGCATTGGTTCCAGACGAAGATAGCTCAGATTCTGACTCTGAGATCACTGAAAAATCACTTGCAAATTCATTTTTGCATCGAATTGTAGCCAGAGCAAGCATCATGCCTTATTATGATGCAGTTCGATGGGTTATTGACAGTGTGAAGATTCAAGACAGAACATTTGTCTCAGCATCTGGAGTGTCTTTTGGCTCGTTCAAAGCAGAAGACTTAAAGGCAATGTATCACCTTCCAGACCCGCAGAAGGTGTATAACAAGGAGTTTATCAAAGACTTTGCTGATAATAACAAAGTCCATTCTGACCCTATCAGAGATTGGAAGAAAAATCTAGAGAAGCATCGAAATGAAGCGTCCGGTATGTATTCTGTAGATTCCCTTTTACCTCCATATTGCTATGCCGCTGCCATGATGTGTAGATTATTTGGCAATGATAATTCAGCTAGGTTTTCTATACAAATGGTCCCATTAATCCTAGCTGTTGTCAATTCCGACATTATGGATTGGGCTGTTATTCTTTCTGATAGAATGGCTAATAGAATACTTGAGTACAGACAAGATAAAACCGCTGGAAATTCCACTCATTTTTTCTTTTGTGCCTATATTCTAGATGCTCTTTGTTTTAATTCCGAGTTTCCCTTATTTGGATGGAAATGGACTCCCAAAGACCCTACCCCAATTCATATATATCATAAACTACTTTGGAAAGTTCATTTCCAAGATAATGTGTATAGAATCTGCCATGGTTTCCTTATCCCTGTTTTCCAAACCATTTTTAATCGCTTCCCTCCTAGGTTCTCTGATCAAGCTAAAGCCGACTTATCTGCAATAGGAGATTGGTTTGGGGAGGATAAATTTACATACATCAGAGTTTTTGGTAGTATTGTGGAACCACATGTTCTTCCTCTTATTGTTCCAGACAAACTTCTCGCTCAGGAAATTTCCTATCAATTAACAGTTGAAGGAATATCCAGGTCTTTAAACAACAGTAAGAAGAGAATGTGGCCTCAATTCCCATTCAATTGTGGTCAGTTTACTTTAAATGATTTCAAACATGCTGAAAAAGAAGTCGCCAAAATAAAGGGTTGTAAATTTGCAACCATTCCAGGGAGACAATATGATCCGCAACAGATAGCCTTTAATGTTACTGCTTCAGTTTCAATTGCTCGATTTGAGCATGAGCCATATCAGTTTGATGATTTTTTTGTTTCGTTGGATAATTTTCCTCAAATTTATGATTTAGCCAAGTCTAAATTCCAAAAGGAGGAAATGAATAAATTTTTGTTATTCAAAAGTCAGAGATTGTTAAGAGTTCCTCTGGACCAACTAAGAATTCCAATACAAGGGTCAGAGATAGAAAGTACATCTAGAAAAACGCCAGTAGAAACATCTGCTGGTAAAGTCATTACACAATCGGCTGTTAACCAGCCAACTGTACATACTCCAAAGGTGGTCACTGTTGGCAAACCTGATGCTAAAAAAGGAAATACTGATGATAAATCCGATCAAAATACTGGTCAGCAGTCTACTGCTCAAACAACAGAAAAATGCACAAGTACTGATGCTGATGTGCATAATAAAAAAGGAGGATCGGATAGCAAAGCCATTGAGCAGAAAACAGATACAGGGAAAGCAGACATGCAATCAGGAGGAAAAGAAACTACTGAGAAGATCGTAGACTCTACCGATCTTAATGTTTCCTCTCAATTATTGAAACAATATGATCAATTCGCTCAGCAATTGGGACTGCAAGGTAAAGATAAAGAGCAAATAGAGCAGGATGTCGAAATCATTCCTGAGCATCCGAAAGGACAGATTGTATTAAAGATCAAGGAGATCCCTCCTTTGGATGTATTTTATAGCCCCAAACATAAGGCTGTTGTTAGAAGACAAAGAAAAAGAAGGAAGACAGAACAAGACATGTTTTCTACTCCATCGGAAGAATTTATGAATATTGTTTACAAAAAAAATGAGGTGAATCCATCCGAAGATCTCACAAAATTGTCCCAGTATGCAGGAGCTTATAGTGCTGCGACAGTGGATAAAGTTGTAGAATTTTCTCAGATGATAACTCAAAAAGATCTTCATATAGCTTCACTTGAAGAGCAAGCTAAGGAAAGTCAGCAACAGATTACTCAATTGCAACAACAACTACAAAATCAGACACTCAGGTCCAAAGAATTGGAAAAACAGCTGGCTGAAGAAAAGAAGAAAGTTGATGAGAAGCTCTTAGGCAAACAACAACAACTGAATGAAGAAATTTCCAAGTTACAAAGCCTGTTACAAAATGAGAAAAATGCAAAGATTGTACAAGAAAAGGAATTTCAAAGAGCTTTGGATAAGTTTAAAGATTTCCCGAAGTTAAGTGAATTCAAATCGGAAGCCCTTGAGGCTAATAAACTATTGTCTCAGCAATTGAATGAATTTTGTGCAAATCTATCACAGGCAGAACCTTTTTGTGATATTACCTCATCTTTGATCCAAAATGTTATTACTCTCAGACAAGAAATAGATGATGTTGATGAAAAGATTTCCGAATTTCTCAATTGGCAAGATACAGAAAAAGGAAAAGAAGCCAATCTTCCTAGAATAGAGGAAAGACACAAAGAAGTCTTGTTCACAGAATGGGAACATCAAATAATGAAAGCTGAGAGAGCAATATCAAGGGCCAGGAGTATGATGAATAATATCACGCAATTCATAAATGACAGCTTATACTCAATCAATCTCATTTCAGACTGTGTTCCTGGCAGTTTGCCAAAAGTAAAAGAAGCTGAAAACAAATGGAGAGAAGAAATGGAGAAGAAAAGTCAACAAATCAACAAACTTCAAACAATATCCTGGGACAGTATGTGGACTCATTTAATCAAACCAAACAATCAAAAAATGGCTATCAAATTCCTTTCAAATGTCGTTGATTGTTTAATTCCAGAATTTTCCGATGCCACCTACGTTGGACAGCTGCATTCCGAAATGAGTCATCCACCGAGACTCCAAGATATGTTGAAGATTTGCAACTTGGCTTCATCAAGCGAGAGAGAGAAACAATGAATCAGTTTCATTCAAGATAGCCTTTCAGTTTTTAATTTGATAGATTGTAGCAGTAGTAGTAGGATTTTGTTATGTAATTTCTCATTTAAATCCCTCTCATGCATTTAGAGAGGGATCTGAAATTGTAATATTTTTTGGACTTGGGGCTAACATTTCTGTACTCCATTCCTTATTATATTTTATGAAGGATCACATCTGGTGATTTTTGTGCTGAAATTATCTTTGAAGTGTTGCATTTATGTACCTTTGGATTTAATTTTACATCGGAGTTACTAGATAAGAGTATCACATTTCATTTGACAGTCTTCAAGATGAATGAGGTATTTCTATCTGTTCACTGTTGATTTTCTCTGTTATATGGTATTCGTTTGAAGAATTTGCTATCATTTATATATTTGGTTTTCATAACGTTT
This sequence comes from Pinus albicaulis, assembly GCA_034641835.2. Classification (NCBI taxonomy): domain Eukaryota; kingdom Viridiplantae; phylum Streptophyta; class Pinopsida; order Pinales; family Pinaceae; genus Pinus; species Pinus albicaulis. The sequence goes on along the minus strand of CM076580.1, from coordinate 1,316,906,158 downwards.
ACTTTTATATATCATTCCTGAGTATAATTGAAATGTTATCTTTTATGAGCATATATAAATGGTATACAATGATGAATGCAATATGCTAATATAACTCTGTTTAATTTCTTAAACAGAGTTATCTTTATTTGTTTCTGCATATTTCAATTTGATTAATAATACATTTTCATGGTTATTATTAGATTGAAACAATCTTAAGTTGTATTCACATATAATTACCCGAGTTAGTATTAGAATTTCTTTATCAGTATTTAGCTTAGATTAGATAGTTTTATTTTTGTTAATTTAGTCCCATTTCCATCCATCCAATTCAATCCATTCAGTTATAAGGAAACTGGTCCTTTAAATCCAGTCGGAGCCACCATCCCAAACGGAAAAGGAGCTGTCTTAAGGTCCCGACCGGGTGGTTTTCCCCAATGTTTGAAGCAGAGATTTTCTAGGCTTCAACACACTCCTAATGTGAAAGGAGTAAGAATAATCAACTAATTTGAGCACCCTTGGGTGTGAAAAAAGATGGGATCATGTTGATTCAGTCAACTTTGACCAAGTCAAAAAAGCTATTTAGATACACTGAACTACCTTGATGCACAATGTAGTTTTGGTGGAGGACAACTTGCATGAGCTTGATGGCACATGTGGATGGAACCCAATGTGGAGAGGTTGACTTGCTATATATGGAGAGTATGGGAGCCTTTGTTATGCATTCTTTTTATTTGATCTTTTGATCTTGTCTGTTTAGACTTGGCTTCCTCTTGCTGTTTAGCAGGGTTGCAGTGATGTTGAGAAGAGGGTGTTTCCGAGTGGGAATCCCACTTATTCCCTTGAGAGGCCTCTTGGGAGAGCTTGTCCTATATTTCTCCACATCCAGGCTTGAGCCCAAGCACCATTCTTTAGTCCCAACATTATTTCTGTAGCAGGATATTGCTGAGTTGTAGGGTGTTGCAGTGGAGGTTTGTTACACCACTTTCGGGTCTGTTTCTCAGTAGAAGGTGCCTTCCTTTTCTTGAGAGATCAGATAGGAACATTTCTGAGCACATTTCACATCTTGGCAGTAGACCAGAATATTTCTCATCTCCTACAGTGCAGTCCCTTGTAGGAACTGCGTCATTTTGCATAGATTTACTGCAACAGGGTTAAGACCCTTGTTTTTGAGCTAGTTTCCTAGGGAAAAGGCCAACCCTTCTCCCGGAAAGCTAGAGGAAGGGATTCTCATCACTATTTTTTATTATTCAGATATATTTCTATAATTTTGCAGTAAGACTGCATTTTCTGAGCTGAATATTCGAATCTTCTCTTTTTGTACTCATGCTTTCAAGAAACCCTTGCCGGGTTACCTTTATAATGCAATAAGGAGGCCAGATCTTCATTTTCGTGTCATATTTTTCCATGAAGCTCCATATCCATGTTATTTTATCATTATACTATAGAAACCCTCATAAAATAATGTTGTACATGCTTCAATATTTTTCTGCATAACATAAGTCATGGGATTTGGCTATTTTAAAGCTGATATGAAGCCGGGAGGTCTGTTTAACATATGAAAATGGATTTATTTCTGATTCCCTTTTGTATGTAAGGGCCTAAAATCATATGCTAAGGGAAACAAGTGCTATTTCACCCAGTAAAAATGCAAATATTTAGAAATAATGTTTTCAGGGTCTATTTGCTGCATTTTCCCCACTTGGGAATGTGTAGAAGTTCTTCTTTTGCTGTTGGTTCACTCATTTGATGGCTATGTGTTTTTGAACACATAATATGAGTATATTTTTCACTGAACATCCATTATTATGTCCAGGTATTGATGAAACTCCAGCTTGAGAATATCTTAAGATATTCTTATTGTTGTATATTTTCCCTATTTTGGGATATTATAGTGGTATCAAAGCATAGTCTTGGATCAGCCTGTGGAAATCAGCCTTGATGCTATCAAGAGGATTAGATATGGTTAGAAATAAGACTCCATTATGTGGAGAAAGAAGGTAAGATAGGCTTACAAAGCTTCTTCCAAAATCTATGCAGTACATCAATAAAGATCTTAAGAAGGTGAGAGGAGAGATGGAATCTCCAAAGGAGTTTGGATCTAGATCCAGATCTAGATTGACACATGATAGGTTTGAGCATGCAACTGCACCCTAAATTGCACAACGCAGTCAAATTCCTATATCTGCAATGAGAGATATGAAAGAAGAGAAAATGCCACGGAGGGGAACTCTTAGTAATTTTCCGCAAGAGTATGAATCTCAAACTGAAAAGTTTAGAGATCATATTAATTTCAAAGGGTTTTTCAAGATTAAGGTGGAGAGGAGAAAGCTGCATGACATGGATAGATTTTCTCTATCTACCTTTGATGGATCCCCAACTTGTTCAGCCAAAGCTTGGGCGAAGGAGTTGTGTACTTATTTGCAGAAACACCAAGTTTCTGAAGATGAAGCCATCAAAGTTGCAACACTGCACTTTGAAGGTAAGGCCTATGCTTGGTGGATGTTTGAGTCATTTTCATTGGAAAATTTTAATACTTATTCTTTTGCAGTGTTCACTAAGAGATTGGTAGAAAGGTTTGATGAAAAACATGAGACAATCAAACCAATGAAACTTTTTCATAAGTTGGGGGGAATTACAAACTCAAAACCACTTCAGAAACCTATTGGAGGAGATCACATCTCTCATGATACCTTGCTAGAGGTAAGAATATTGTTTCATAACCTTGGACAAGAGGGCATGAAGGTTCCTTTTGAAAAGGAGGATCCTCTTATTGAGCTGTTACCTCCTATTCATATTGAAGATGGAGAGAAGGATGGGGGTTACAGCGCTGTCACATCTAGAGAATATCTAGTGCCTCATGCAGAGGAAGGAGGAGCACATGCTCCAGCCAGAGGATTTCTTGTATCATTGCAAGCATTTCCCCAGAATCTCACATATGGAAGGCAAAGTAAAATCAATAAGCAGCATGATTGTGAGATGATATTGATGGAAGGAGGAGGTAGGGAGGAAAGACATCATCATTTGATGAGGATCACACACCCATATCTATTTCAGAGAGCTGGTGCAAGGAGGAGGAAGATTGGTTTTTGATTTGAGGGCAAGGGCGAGGTTTCCCAACCAAATGAACAATCTTCTCTTACCATTGATGTCTCACTCTATGGAGGCATTCCTCTGGGGATGCCACCAGATCTGAAGTTGGTAAGATAAATCTTGCCAGTTGATTCACCACTCTTGGATTTTGGAGCGGTGAAGAGTTTGGAGGGAGAATCTGGCATGGGGAATGTCAAAGTAGCAGGCAGCAACACGAGGAGAGCTTCACATGCTAGATCACCAGCACTGTATCTTGGAAGGATAGATCCATATTGGAGATCTCAACTCTTGGTAGAGTACTCCAAGGATCTTGGTGCTTGCATGATTCTTGATGACCCGGGTGTAGATGATAGATATATGGTGGATGATATGGTCATCTATTCTTATGGCAAAGTCTTCTTGACTAGAGCTTCTAAGCTCAAGGAGCAGCTGCTACATGCAGCACATGAGGACTTCTTTTCCATGCATTTTGATGCATATTTCTCCTTGGTAGAGGAGTTCAGTTGGGAGGGAATCTAGCATGACATATTTTTGCATATGGAGAGGTGCATAGCCCGGATGATGATAGAGAGGAGGTCATAGCCACTTCCCTACTATTTGGAGGTGAGGGAGAATTTCCAGTTGAGCCATTTCAGCTCAAGACCTCAAGTACATGATGGAGAATGTACAATTTCACTTTATGTTTTGTACTTATTTTCTTTATATGAGAAATATATTGTACCAAGGAGGATTACTAATTCTTGCATATTGTATAATGATGTACTTGAAGCCATTTTTAGCATTGAGATTGGCTATCCCATTGGTGGTTTGTGGGGGAAGCCACATGATTTTTGGTGTGCACCATTGACACCACTTTGTACTTTCATGTTTATACCTTGTAAGATTATTATGGTAGAAAAAAAGTGGTTGTAAAAGCACTTGTTTTTGTTTGATTTGATGTAGGAAAGGAATGCACTGCGCTGGTTCCTTGTGTGGGACCTTGATCCACTTTCCAGTTGTCAGGTGACAACTTGTTTCTATTGGTTTTTGCTCCCATGTATTGCTGATATTTCTATGTTCATGGGAAGCTTTGTTAGGAGAGTGGGATATGAGTTGAATATTCCCATTGGGGGTATGATTCTCCCTACTTTTCATGATTCATGTTTTAGGAGAAGCAATGGGTAGCCCATGATTGCTAAACTACATCTCTTTTCTTCATGTGGGAGGAGTCATTTGGAGAACTTCGGTTTTTGGAGGAGGCACTTCATGGTTTATTTGTTTGACGGGGTAGCTTGGGCCACTCTTGGAAGTCATGATATTTCAGCCCAAGATTAATAGCAACCCCATACTTATCATAGATGGAGAGAGAAACCACTTGGTTGGGAGGATCCAATCTCTCCATGCGGCCCCAACACATTGTATGAACCAGGGGTTGAGGATCTTTTTGAGCTAACTAGATTGGCTCATTTCATTTGGATGATAGCATGGGTGTGGGAGTCACTCATTTGGAATAATATTCCCCATGTCCATCATCACTCCTACCTTGAGGAGGCCATTGGACAATAGGGAGGTTTCCACTTACATCTTCCACCTTTCTATGATGTAAGCCATATGGTTTTGCATGTATGGGAGGAAACATTGGAGGATAGATTTGTAGCAGATCATTTTGAGCAGTGGTGGAGACTTTTGATGAGGAGGCCACAAGAAGAGGAGGGGAGTAATTTTTCTCTCCTTATGCAGTTGCTTGAGGACAAGCAACATTTTGGAGGGGAGGACTGTAATATTCCAAAATTTTAGGCTCGAAGCTAAATGGAATATTAGAGTTGTTTTATCACTAGGTAGGTGAATAAATGGGTAGTGAGGCCCATTAACCTCTTTAGAGGGATAAATAACACTCCTAATGTGAAAGGAGTAAGAATAAGTAGCTAATTTGAGCACCCTTGGGTGTGAACAGAGATGGGATCATGTTGATTCAGTCAACTTTGACCAAGTCAACAAAGTTGTCTAGATACATTGAACTACCTTGATGCACAACACATTTTTGGTGGAGGACAACTTGCATGAGGTTGATGGCACATGTGGATGGTACCCAATGTGGAGAGGTTCACTTGCTATATATGGAGATGACGGGAGCCTTTTTTATGCATGCTTTCTATTTGATCTTTTGATCTTGTCTATTTAGACTTGGCTTCCTCTTGCTGTTTAGCAGGGTTGTAGTGCTGTTGAGGAGAGGGTGTTTCCGAGCGGGAATCCCACCTCTTCCCTTGAGAGGCCTCTTGTGAGATCTTGTATTTTATTGCTCCACATCTAGGCTTGAGTCCAAGCACCATTCTTTAGTCCCAACATTATTTCTGTAGCACGATATTGCTGAGTTGCAAGGTGTTGCAGTGGAGGTTTGTTACACCACTTTCGGGTCTGTTTCTCAGTAGAAGGTGCCTTCCTTTTCTTGAGAGATCAGCTAGAAATTTTTCTGAGCACATTTCACATATTGGTAGCAGGATAGAGTATTTCTCATCTCCTACAACACAATTTCTTGCAAGAACTACGTCATTTTGCATAGAGTTGCTGCAGCAGGGTTAAGACCTTTGTTTCTGAGCTAGTTTCCTAGGGAAAAGGCCAACCCTTCTCCCGAAAAGATAGAGGAAGGGATTCTCATCCCTATTTTGTATTATTCAACTATATTTCTATAATTTTTCATTAAGACTACATTTTTTGAGATGAATATTTAGATCTGCTCTTTTTGTATTGATGCTTTCAAGAAACTCTTACCGGGTTACCTTTATAGTGCAATAAGGAGGCCAGATCTTCATTTTCTTGGCATATTGTTCCATAAAGTTACAGATCCATGTTATTTTATAATTATACTATAGAAATCCTCTTAAAATAATGTTGTACATGCTTCAGTATTTTTCTGCATAACATAAGTCATGGGATTTGGCTATTTTTAAGCTGATATGAAGCTGGGAGGCCTGTTTAACATATCAAAATGGATTTATTTCTGATCCCCTTTTGTATATGAGGGCATAAATTCATATTCTAAGGGAACTAAGTGTTATTTAACCCATTAAAAGCATATATATTTAGATATAATGTTTTTAGGGTCTATTTGCTGCATTTTCCCCGCTTGGGAATGTGTAGAAGTTCTTCTTTTGCTGTTGTTTCACTAATTTTATGGATATGTGTTTTTGAACACTTAATATGAGTATATTTTTCACTGAACATCCATTATTATGTTCAGGTATTACTGAAGCTCCAACTTGATAATATCTTATGATATTCTTATTGTTGTAGATTTTCCTTATTTTGGGATATTACACGATGTCCCATTGTTTCATAAGTCACAACAACTTGAAAAGAGCCTTATTGTGGAATGTGAAGCTAAGGAAATGTTGCAGTAGGGTAAAGGCTGGTTTCGAGCAGAGAAGTTAAAACAACCACTAGATCAAAAAGGAAAAGGAGTGAAGCCTTTGTGCCCATGCCTTTGCCCTTGTCTGTGGTGTTCCTAACCTAAAATTTCAATAGGAGATAGAGCATAGAAACCCAAAAGCAAGAAATCTATACCTACAAGGAAATCCCTAAAAATTTCTAGAATAGGTTAAAAGTAATATCAAGCAAGCCACCTAATGTCACTTTGGTGGTATTGCTCCACTCTTCAGGATAAGGAAAGACTAGTCTACGGGGGAATACCTATGTCAAACTAAGCCTAATTGTATGATACAGAGTGAAAGTGTCTTAACTTAAAATGACAACACTCAATCAAACTAAATCACTTTTGAAGATGTAGTCCAAATGTTGTAAAGGGAGAGAAAACTTCTTAGAATCCAAGCTCACAAAGTACTCAACATTGTTAGTCCACAATGTAGTCAAAGGATGGACACACGTTGAAGTATAAATGTGAGAAAGCTATAATGTTCTTAAGTACAACCTAAACCCAATAGTTTATTAGCCTTGTGAGATGCAAAATGCCCATATTTTTAGTGAAATATGAACCAATGCTTATGAACGGAATGTTAGTTCTTGCAACTATGCCAAATGTGAAGTATTTTTGTTGTGAAATTTAACTATTGGCCATCTACAATATCAAAATTATGCATGTTAGAAAAATTATGACAAGAAAGATTCAAACCCTAGAGCCATCAATTATGCTAATAATTTATCATGTAAGGTTCCCAATTTAACCATGAATTCCAAAAAAAATTAACTTTGGGACTGTGAAAAATTAACTAAATTGTTGTATATACCTCACACTATATTCTACTTTAGTGATTTAAACATCAACCTATTTATTATACTTAGAGTTGTGAATTTTTCCCAGAATGAAGGAAATCAAGATCTTAGGAATTTGGCTTTTTTGATCCATAAATTATGTATCAAATCTTTCGGTGAAAATCACATTCGAGTAAATTCTGTCGACTCTCATCATTTCCTTACTCAGAATTTTGGGGTTCTCAGTACCTTAGCCACTCGAGCCTTTAGAATTGTTGATGAGCACCACCTTGAAGGTGAGAAATCTCATCTCCTTAATGTTTTCCTTAGAAATGGTTATAGCAAGGTTCAATGTCTTAGAGATTTCCAAAAAGCTGAAAAAGTTCCTAGGGTTAAAAATGATAATTGTGATAGGTCATTTGGAGTTCACATGCCTTTTATCCAAGGAACGACTGATAAGATCACTAGGATCCTAAGGAGACATAATGTTTCTTCAGCCTTCAGTCCCCTCCGCACCATTTAGAGTTTACTTAGATTAGTTAAGGACCTGATTTGCCCTAAGGATGGTAAGAGGGTTTACTTGATTCTGTGCTCATGTGGGACACCTTACATTTGTGAAACTGGTCGATGCATCAGTCAAAGAATTCATGAACATGCCGCTGACCTAAAGCATAATATATTGCGTTCCTCTGCCTTAGCAGAGCATGCTGTAAAGACAAAGCATCACATTTGCATTGAAGATGCTAAGGTTATTGCAAGGGTGGACCATTTACACCACCGAAAGTTGAGGGAGGCCCTTGAAATTGAAAAGAGGCCGGTCAACCTTAACAAGGATGATGGGTGGAGTGTGAAGAGATGTTGGATCCCTGCTCTTCATTCTTAGCTTTTGGGTTTCCTCCCTTCGGTTCTTCCTCGGGTCATCTTTTCCTTCCCTCTGGTCCCATATTCCTTTTTTGTTTTTGGTTCTTTTTTATTATTATATCTCTATTTATTTATTTTCTCTTTATTATTTAATTACTCATTATTTATTTATTTATCATTATTATTATTATTATTTAATTTCATTATTGATTTATTTATATTTGATTAATTAATTAATGAAGTTTTCTATTTTTTTTTTTTTTTTTAAATTTCATAATTGTATATTTTTCTTAATATATATATATTAAAATTCATTCAAATAATATTTAATTTAATATTTTTATTTTTATGATTTATTTATTTATTTTATTTTTAATTTAATTTAATTTAATTTTTATTATTATTATTTAATTTTTATTTTTATTTTTATTTTTTAAGATTTGACTATAACAAATTAAATAAATAATAATAATAATTGTAATAATACAACTGTTAAAAAAATTATTTTTTTACCTTTTATATTTTTATAATTTATTTATTTATTTTTATTTTTAGTCAAACTAATTGTTATTCTACAACTGCTAATTGGAGCTTTATTATCTATTAAAGGTGAGTCCTATATCAGATTTCTCATCTTGTCCTGATGATGAACCACACTGGCTGGTTTGAAACACGTCGACACAATTTACTCGAATGTGATTTTCACCGAAATATTTGATACATAAATTAAGATCTCTTAAGCATAATTCTTTAGGGCAATGAGGAAATTGTGATCCAAAATTTGCAATCACCAAAGGGTAAATGGAGTGTCAATAACATTGGTTTACAAGCTACTCGTGATGTGGAGATAAAATATACTCTTGCATGTAGATATTTCAAAGGTGATTCCCAAGATCATCCATCCAAGTCCTCTCAAGACAGGATACTCTCCATATGACATTATTAAATAGTGCATTAGATATATTTATGTGCTTGACTCCACTGCAGAAACCCGATCCTCACATTTTTAATTATCATTCAATCTTACAAACTTCAACATACTCTCTTGCACTCTCTCTTATTTCATCATCTTGAATGTGATATTTATCTCACGTTAAATTTTGCTTGATCCTTTCAGGAATACATTAGGGCACCTCTTTCTGTATTTAAAATCTTAATCGACAACAAGAATAAACACGAGAAAATAAAAAAAATCCAAAACCTTAAATAGTAAAAGAAGCTAACCTTCTTGGCAGAATCCAATGCCTGACATTCCTTCCACCTGATTATAGAGCACCTCAAAGCCTATAAAATCATGGATTCGGTCCAAACACTGCTCCAATCTGGCCGAAGAAATAGAAGGTTCGAGTCATGGAAAATGTATTCAACATTCAGGTTCAGGGTGAGTTGGGTTCCTTAGGGTGTCAGGCAAGGTTGAGTCGGGTTCAACCTGAGTTTGCGTGCAAAACAGTGACAGTGTGATCGAAACATTGATTTGAGCGACAAACCGTTTCTGGGTCAAGTCAGGAAGTGCAGTAAGAGTAGGAGCAATCGGGAATAGGGAGGCTAGGGTGAAGGGTGAAATTTTTTTGTGGCGAGGATTGGAATTAAAATTAAAAATTAAATGTAAATAACAATATTTAAAAAAAAAATTATATATAGTATTAAATTAAGAATTGAATATAAATAAATTAGATATTAAGGTGTATATAAATTATTTAATATGTAAAACTTACAACTTTCCACACACATGACCTGACTCGACTCAACCCGAATGCGTTTCCTTGGGCACCTTCACACAGCACAACTCGACCCGCCCAAACTAAGGCGCAAGGGAGAAAACGGAAAACGGGTCGCACGAACATGCAGATTAAGGGACACGGGCGGTCACAACTTAGCATTTCAGACTCCCTGACATGACCCAAACTGAACATGTTTCCTTCGACATCGTCACACGACATGACCCGACCCGCCCGAACGAAGGCACCAAAGAGCACAAAATGGCGAATGGGTCGCACAAACATGCACAAGGCACATGGGTGGTCACAACTTAGCATTTTTGATACGGCCACCCTAACATGACCTGAGCTGACCTGATCCGAATGTGTTTCCTTGGGTGCCCTCACACAACATTACCTAACCCAACCCAACCAGAATGGGTTTCCTTGGGCACCCTCACATGACCTGACCCACTCGAATGAAGGCACAAGGGAGAAACGAAAAATGGGTCACACGAACATGCACAAGACACATGGGAAGTTACAACTTAGCATTTTTTATATGGCCTCCCTCACATGAATCGACCAAAACGCATTTCCTTGGTCACCCTCACACAACATGACCCTACCCAATACAACCTAAACGCATTTCCTTGGGCACCCTCACATGACCCAACCCGACCTGACCCAGCCTGAACGCGTTTCCTTGGGGGCCATCACACGACCCAACCCGAATGTGTTTCCTTGGGTGCCCTCACACGACCCTATGTCTCGACCCTTCCAAAAGAAGGAACAAGGGAGAAAAAGGAAAATGGGTCACACGAACATGCGCCGCAAGGCACATGAGTGGTCACAACTTAACACTTTTTATACAACCTCTCTCACACAATCGAACCCGACACAACCTGACCTGAACATGTTCCCTTGGACACCCTTACATTGCACCAAATGACTCGCCCAAATGAAGGAACAAGGGAGAAAATGGAAAATGGGTCGCACTAATGTGCACACGGGACGTAATTAGGGAATGAAAAAGTCTCCCTTTTAGATATTTTTGAAGCCTTTCCTTAGGAAGAAAAGATCAGGTTGTACTTGTTTCTCCTCTCTCCCGTAATTGATGATATTGGAGCTAGAGTTTTTGGGCACCTAGCTAAAGATATTGGACATTAGACTTGTATGAAAATATGATCTATAGACCTTCCACTCAAAGTAAGCTTAATAGAAAGTGGAATATCAACAATTACAAATATAAAGGGAAAATTAGAATGCAAGATATTTGGAGTGAAAGGATTTTCTTTAATATGAAGTTCCTTACCTGGTCCATTGCAGTTTTCCTCTACTAAAAATTACACCGCTACTGCAACTAAAGAAAATAAAAGCAAAAAAAATGATAAGAGTGAGCTAAAATATTAGAAAATCAGAGACAATAGAAAAGGTAATGGAGTACTTTCACACCCAATGGTGGATTTCACTTGCAAATACACTTTAATGGTTGAAAAATCTCTAAGAAACCTTGTTGACTATATTTCTGAAACTGATTTACAAATAAGAAAGAGTAAAGCACTATTTCTCCCAAAAAATGATAGAAGGGATAATTTTCCAGTAGCTATATATTAGATTTGAATGTTGTTATGGACCTATGAAAATATATTGAATTGCGAACACATTATGTATCCTTTAAGAGTGTTTTTAGTTTTGCTACAACCATTTCTAATCATAAAATTTACCTAGTTTCTATTAAGAAAATAATATATACCTGCAATTCTCACTTCAAGACTTGGGATATTTTCTTCGCAAGGCTCGGTTCAAGACTCGGCAACTCTGACAAGTTTGAGAAGGTTTCAATGGGTTTTGGAAATTTTCATTTTCAATCAAGTTTCAGGCCAAGTTTATACTGATTACCTATTTCAGGTTTGAGTTGGAGACACATAGAAAGTCTCAGGGGTCTTGACCAGGTCTCACAACATAGCTTGAAACTTGTTGTGCAGTGGTAGTCGAAGCCATGCCAACTATTATCAGGATATTGTGCCAGCTTACAGTTACTTTGAATATTGTTAATGCCAAAGGAACAATAAATTGAACATCTAGCTAAAATAAGGGAAGAAAACTAAATGGAATTAATCCCACGTTGAACAGGATTCCGTTGATCTACTCTGCAAAGGATAATGTCAACTAAGGTCAACTAATTTTTCGAGGTTTCGTAGAGTATTTTAGAGGCTTGCTATAAGAATTCTATTTGATTTTGAACTATTTCATGGAAGGTAATTAATTTTAATTTACTCAAAGGCATCACCCACTGACAAGGAACCTATATTGAACTTGAAAATATACATGTCCCTAAGAGTTCCTGAGGTACCTCCAAAGCTACGTCAAAGATTGAAAACATATACTATATAATTTTTGTGTGAAGAGACCATAATTGAGGCATTGTTGTCAGTAACCTTGGATTTTTATAGCCATTTTACTCTGGTAGAAATTATATAAAAATTAAAAAAATAAATAAATAGTGATTACACAAAATATTATAGAAAACAATATTAAGTATGTTAAATTACAGTTAGTTGCGGTTTCATAGTGGTTTCCTCATTAGCTGGCTTGCAGAGATAGGTAGACATTTCTTTACCTAAAATCTTCATTGACTGAAGATAAATTTTCTTTCCTTAAGGAAACTATGACCGGCACTCGAGTCCGACACCCCCAACATCAATTAACCTGAAATTTACAAAAGGTTCTTCTATCCCTGAGTGAAAACTATTAAACATTACAAAAATTTCTACAGTCTACATGCTCACTCAATTTAAACCAAAATCTTGTGGGAAAACCAATACCCTGACTCAAGTCTTCCAAGGGATCTGATTATTATTTGCAGGGGATCCTTGCCTTAGTCTCTTGAATCTTCGAATCGAATCTTTGTTGCAGTGCTTTGGATATTCATCGTATTTCTGTAGGAAAACTTCAGTTCCTGGGCTCAATCCTGCTATTGGAAGCCCTGGGATTCGAGGATCGATTCTGACATGATCTTAACTAGAAGTGGTAGGGTTTTCATATTCTCCTTCATCATCCTAAAAGCAAAGGGCGAGCACTACTATTCGAAATTGAGGTCAAGGGAAAAGCCTCCTTAATTTTCATAAAAGCCAAGGGCATGAGTTGTTATTCATAATCGAGGGCGAGGGATAATGTAGGAGCTTCCAAAACATTTTTTTCTGTTTGAAATCGAGGCCAAGGGAGAATTTAGGAGCTTCCAAAACATCCGCTACTCTTCGAAAAATTGGAAACAATTGCAATGAAAAAATTAAACCCTTGAAAATTAGTTTGAATTTAACCAGATTGGCACCAAATACTCGAGCTCATTCTTACTAGAAATTCACTTTAAGGTTCTCCATTAGCTAGGATGAATATTTGGGAAAGTCAAATATCTTTCTTTTTTTTAACATTGGGAAACCTATGTTTTTTAAAAAAATTATAATTTCACCTTTTAAGATTTTTTATTTTTTGTACATGTGATTTATTAATTTGTAATCTTGACTTGTAAATAAGGTGGTTTCTGTGTATTTTAGTTCTCATCAAGTTTTTTAATTTAAATATTATAGAATGGTTGATGTGGGAATTAATTATAGGAGTTATACTATCTATCTTAATGGGTAATGAGGCTTTATTTAATCTTACACAATTTTACTGACAACATTTCACATTTTGGTAGATTGTTTTTCCATTCAATATATGGTCTAGCCTAGCCTAAGCACAACCTAATAGTAGGGAAGAAAATTTTTATTTGTTTTTTTTTAGCATGAAAAGACTTGGTTGTGCATGTTATGGAGTCGTGTTGAAGGTTATATGAGGTTATGGTTATGGAAACTTCATATTGTCATTGCATTAATGTGGTGAAGATTTAATTTATGTTGTTGTATTAAATGTGTTGACAGATGGATACTTAGGGGCTTAAGGACTAGGGGTTAGGATTATTATTTATTTATGCACTTAAGGATTATGGATTAGCATATTTAGGTGTTAGGGAGGTCAAGTCCCTAGGTATTATAGGGGTTTTGAGGTTTAGGATTCAAGGGTTGAGGGTTAGGGCTTAGGAGGTTTAGGGGTTATGGGGTTTAGGTCTAGGGGGTTTAGGGGTTAGTTCTTATTGGATTAGTGGTTAAGGGCTTCAGGGGTTAAGGGTTAATCACTAAGGGATTAGTGGTTAAGAGCTTAAGGGTAATGGGAATAAGGCGTCAATGGGTTAAGAAGTTAGGGGTTAGGGGTTAGGGGTTAAAGTGTTTAGGGGTTAAGGGTTAAGGGTTAAGGGTTAGGGTTACTTTATTCCTATGAAATTAGATGCATGTGTGGACATTAGACGAGCATATTGTTTCTATTTGAAATAAAATACATAGAGGATATTTTGGGGAAATGTGATTGTCCATAAAATGTAGATCAGATTTGGGGACATTGTGGCTCTTTTCCTTGAACCCTAGTAGTGCTTGAAGGTTGTATTTGGAAGGGATAGTGTAAAAAAGCCCAATATGATCAAGAATATTAGTGTTGGAGCCCCTATGGTTTGGGACAAAGGCTTAGGGGTTCTATGAGTTAAGGGGTTTAAGGGTTTATGACTAATGAATTAAGGGTAAAGGGTTAGGGCTTAGGGGGTTTACAGGTTCGGCGGTTGAGGTCTAAGGGGTTTGGGGGTTAGGGGGTTGAGGTCTAGGGGGTTTAGGGGTTAGAGGTTAATGGATTAGTGTTTAATAGCTTCATGGGTTAAGGTTTAAGTAACAAGTTATTAGGTTTTAAGTGCTTAAGGGTTACATGATTTACATTAAATGAGTCGGGGTCGGGTCATCCATTCAGGCGGGTCAGGCCACGTGTTCGAGCGAGTTAGGTCAGGTCGGGTCATTTCATGGCACCGTGTTAAAAATGATAGTTTGTGATCGCTCGTGTGCCTTGTGCACATTTGTGCATCCCGTTTACCAATTTCTCCCTTGTGACTTCATTCGAGTCATGCGTTTTAGTGGGCCAGGTCAGGTCGTGTGAGGGCGGCCGTGTTAAACATTCTAAGTTCTGATCGATCGTGTGCATGGTGCACATTCGTGCAGCCCATTTTCCTTTTGCTTCCTCGTGCCTTCATGCAGGTGCGTCGGGCGAGTGAGGGTGGTCGTGTAAAAAATGCTAAGTTTTGACTACCCACATGCCTTGTGCATGTTTGTGCAGCCTATTTTCCATTTTCTCCCTGGTGCCTTTGCTCAGTGGGTCGGGTCAGGTCATGTGAGGGTGACTGTGTCAAAAATACTAAGTTGTGACCACCTGTGTGCCTTGTACATGTTTGTGCGACCCGTTTTTCATTTCCTCCCTCGTGTCTTCATTCAGGCGGGTTGAGTCAGGTTGGGTCATGTAAGGGCACCCAAGGAAATGCATCTGGGTGGGTTAGGTTGGGTTGTGTGAGGGTGCCTAAGGAAACACGTTCGAGAGGGTCGATTTGGGTCATGTCGTGTGAGGGTGCCCAAGGAAACACATTTGGGCAGGTTGAGTACTCGGGTCAGGTCTTGTGAGTGAGCCCAGGGAAATGCATTCGAGCAAGGTAGGTTAGGTTGGGTCAAGTCATGTGAGGGAACCTATGGAAATGCATTCAGGCGGGTCGGGTCAGGCCTGGTCGCGTGAGGATGCCCAAGGAAACATGTTCTGGAATTTTGGGTTCGGTCGTGTGAGGGTGGTTGTATAAAAAATGCTAAGTTCTGATAGTTGGTGTGTCTTGTGCACGTTCATGCAAACCATTTTCCATTTGCTCCCTCGTGCCTTCGTTTAGGCGGGTAGCGCCGTGTGAGGATGCTGAAGGAAACGTGTTCAGATTGGGTCAGGTTGGTTCTTGTGGGGGAGGTCGTATAAAAAACTCTAAGTTGTGATTTCCCATGTGCCTTGTGCACATTCGTGTGACGCTTTGGATGTTTTCTACCTTGTGCCTTCATTCGGGTAGGTCGGGTCATGTGAGGGTGCCCAAGGAAACACGTTAGAGTAAAGTCGAATCGGGTGGTACAATGGCACCCAAGGAAATGTGTTTGTGTAAGGGAGGCCATATAAAAAATGATAAGTTGTCATCTCTCATGTGCCTTGTGGACGTTCGTGTGACCCGTTTTCCATTTGCTCCCTTGTGCCTGTGTTTGGGTGGGTTGGGTCAGGTCATGTTGTGTGAGAGAGCCCAAGGAAACACGTTTGGGTTGGATCGGGTTAGGTTGGGATGTCGTGTGAGGGAGGCTATATAAAAAAATGTTAAGTTTTGACCACCCATGTTCCTTGTGCACCTTCATGCGACCCATTTTTCGTTTTCTCCCTTGTGCCTTCATTCGGGCGGGTAAGGTCGGGTCGTGTGAGGGTGCCCAAGGAAACTCATTTGTGTCAGGTCGGGTCGAGTCATGTGAGGGAGGCCATATAAAAAATGCTAAGTTGTGACCACCCATGTGATTTTTGCACATTCGTGCAACCCATCTTCCATGTGCTCCCTTATGCTTTTGAGAAGATAGGGTTAGGGGTTAATGGGGTTAGGGTTTAGGGGGTTAAATGGATTAAGGGTTGGGAATTAGGGTTTAAGGGGATAGGGGTTAATGGTTTATAGGTTTATGGTTTAGGGGGTTAAATGGGTTAGGGTTTTAGGGGTTTATGGGGTTAAATGGGTTAGGGGCTAAGGTTTTAGGGGTTAGGGGTTAAGGTTTTAGAGGTTTAGGGTTTAGGGGTTAAATTGGTTAGTGGTTTAGAGGTTTAGGGGGTGAAATGGGTTACGGGTTGGGAATTGTGGCTAAGGATTCAAGTTCCATTGAAAAATATAAAGTCATAAAAAACCTTAATGGTTTGGAAGAATTTTCTAAAATACCTTTCCTAATATACAAAACACATTGGATATAGGATTCCAAAGTTGTATTTGTAGCAAGTAGATCATCTTGGAAGGTGGAGGTAATTGAACACAAAGTGGAAGGAAAAAATATATTGATTAAAAATTAAGACTAATTATGGAAAAATCTAAAAGGAATATTTTGGGGATAGAAGGAAAAATAAGTATGATTATGAAATGGAGCCTTAGAACAATAGGGAGGCTCAAATATAGTTTGCCCATGAAAATTTTGGTTCCAACAAAGTGAGAGGGATGTGAGGTGTGTATAAGAATCTATCCCACAAAAGAGTGCTTATCATTTACAAAGTGGATATAATAATAATCTTGGAGCCTGCTACCCATCAACCTGTAGAGTAGCTCTATAGGAGTCCTCAAGTTACGAATTAGGAAATAATTATTTAAAAGAAAAAAAAAACAATTGATGCACCACAAAGTTTTTCCATCAATAGATCAAGAAAGAAATTAAAATTTGTCATTACAGAGCTAACCTTGAGTCTATCATATTCACATTTTTGTTGTACTAAATTGCCATATCATGAACTCACATTAAGGAATATTCAATTTATGTCAACATACTCCATTTGTAAATGGGCAGTATGCTTATAATGTTAGATGGCGTAGACTGCACTAAACTAGGATTGTAGATCCTTGAATTGATAAATTTGGTTTCTTGGCTTCCAATGCAGTCTAAGTAATGGTTCATTTTGTTCATACTTCATTCTGAAATGTTGGAGGTTTTTTATTTTATAGATTATATTCAGCTACCTAGTGCCCCAAAATGACTTGATAAGAATGGAGACTTGTTTGCTTCTATTTTGAGTTGTTTTTAGAATGCAATAATGTTGGTTGTTTCATAAAGGAAAGAAAAATTGATGCAGGTTGTTTACCATTGTTTTTAATCAAGAAAAATCCAACCAAACTCTAATAATTTTGTCCACAAGAAAAACTGTCTACCATACCTTAATTTTATAGGCCTTTGCATGTTGGATAAATTTGAAATCACACACTTATGTACTAGAAATTCACTATTGTCTAACCCTCAACCTTGTACTAGAGCCAACTCCAAATGCGTTTCCTTCGGTGCCCTCACACGACAATACCTGAACCGACCCACCTGAACGTGTTTCCTTGTGTTATCACTCAGAAAAGTGAAACATCATTTGACATAGCCTTAGAGGTTCATGTGTCAAAGGTATGGGCATAGATTTCATTTGTCATTAGTTGGTAAAGTAAAAATTTAATTTTTTTCTTCTTAGTTTATCCTAAGGTCCAAACCCACCCCCATTCAAGTCTTTTCATGTCACATCAGTCATTATTTCCTCACATGTTCCACTTCCCAAGCTTATAAATCCAAAAATGTAATTTTAGCCAAGATTTCCTGTTTTCGTAGCTAATTGCACAGTAAAAATGTAGTTTTCACTACGAAAATGCTGATACTTTCGTAGAAAAACTGTTAGGAAATACACTAAGTACACTACGAAAAAAAGTATTCATGTCTGTCTTTTCAAATCAGGTGCTAAGTGCCAGTCAATGATTGAAAGGGTTAGGGTAGATTCCATTCAAGTCAGTTAGGGTTAAATCAGGGTACAATGGTCATGGCTCAAGTCATTATTACTATTTTAAGCATGTATGAGACATGATTATGCCATGAGTTGTCATTGAAAATTTAAAATCTTTCTTAATTGAGTCATTTATCATTCTTTGCTCCATCTTTGCATGCTACTGAGCTCTAGAAAGCTATTTCACTAAACCAAAGTTGTGGCTGGCATTTTCAAAGTTTGCAGGTATCAATAATCAAGAGAGGTAGAGAAGGCATAAAAGCATCATGGTTGCAAAGAGGAAGACCAATAAAGGTTGTCATTGCCTCAGATATGAGCCATCAGACATGTTCTTTATTAATGAAGACCCAACAACTTCAGAAGTTTTCAGAAGAACATGGTGTTCGCAGTTTTTCCTAAGACTACAAGGATTCCATGTGCATGTTTATAAGGAGTTTTCCATCAATTTAAATGGTACAAATTCAAAGGTGGGGATCTTGAACCTCACTGTAACTCCAGAGACCATTGCAGCAACAATAGGAATTCCTAGAGGAGGAGAGCAATGGTTAAAAGGTTTCAAATTCACCATGCAGGACTGTAAGGAATTTATCAAGCTAGAACATAGTGAGATTGACCTTACAAATGCCATTCCAAGGAGCTACATGAAAGACAAATTCTCAAAGATGTTTCTTATCATTCATAAGTAATTCACCTGTGAAGGGAGGTATCATATGATTTATTCTTACCACTTCAGGCTTCTACTACATTTTGTTGGTAAGAAATATCTTGATCTACCTTTTTACTTATACATAAGCTTAGCAAAAATGGCAGATAAAGTTCAAGCTAAATCTAAAGGATATGAAACCTCACTCTTTCGTCATGGTTTAATCAAGTTGTTGGTTTTAGAAGAGTTAAAAGGATTAGGCAGAGACTGGTCATCTTTTCTGTTTGTCAATGGTTTTGAAGTAGATGCCATCACTCCTAAAAGAAATCCTAAACCTAGAGGTATACCATCACCTTCATTGGCAGAGAAAAGTGAGCCTTTAGTGGCAGAGAAAATTCAACCAGTAATCATGGAAACAGAGAAATTGCAGAAAGTTGATACACCTATTGTTTCACCTGCAAAACAAAAGCCAACTGTGAGAAAACCTGCAAAACAAGATCCAACTGTGAGAAAACATGGTAGAAAAAGGGTCACAGGAAGCCAAACAGTGTCTAAGGGAAACTTGTAAGACATTCTGCATGCTATTGATATTGGGGAAACTTCCATAGTCCAACCTGAAGATATAGATAAGGGAGGAAAGAAGATCAAAAAATCCAAAACAGCCAAGAAGCTAGAGTTTGAAGGTGAGGATGCAGGATTCATTTTTCAAGCTAGGAAACCAATGAAAAGACATTCCAAAAAGGTATTCCAAAGCAATAAATAAGCTCAGAAGGTCACTGACACTATCCAACCACCACCAAGCATCATTGACCTCTCATCACCTGCAAAAGAAGATCTAGTCATCAAGTAAAAGAAAGGAAAGGAGAAAACCATTGAAAAAACAAAGATTGAGGTCCTTAAGGAGCATTGAAGTTAGAAAATCATGAAGTAGCAGTATTTAAGAAA
The DNA here is from genome assembly GCA_034641835.2 of Pinus albicaulis. Taxonomy (NCBI): domain Eukaryota; kingdom Viridiplantae; phylum Streptophyta; class Pinopsida; order Pinales; family Pinaceae; genus Pinus; species Pinus albicaulis. Next base: position 1,316,886,334 of record CM076580.1, on the reverse strand, counting down.
GAGGGAAGGAAACATAATGTTCAAAAAGTGTAGTTTGAGAAAATGAAAGAGATTTGGGAAGAGCAAGTCTTTAATGTGTCAAAAACATTAGACAACACACGACAATTAATCAAATGGACTCAACCATTGAGAGTACAGGTGAAGCATATTAGAAAAATGAACCTGCACTTACAGTCTAAGAACAGGACACTAAAATACCAGGTCAAATACCTTCAATAGAAATTATAATTGATCCATGAGGAACTGGAGAAGAAGGGCTTAAAGATGACTGTGGTCGAGGAGCCCATAGCTCAACTCATCATTAATGAAGAGGAAACACCTCAAGAGTCTTAAGTTGAGTTTGATTGTGTTTTATAAGGCTTATGGAATGTTGAAGACCAAGTTTCTATAGCTGGAGGTTATCTTTTTGAAATAGGGTTAAATCTGGAAATTTTATAGTTTTTTCATAGTTTCGTAGTGTTTCCTAGGCTTAAAGCTAGGAAAACGCTACGAAAATTTCTGTAGTTGTATTTTTTCTTCTAAACCCACTTTTTGCAGCTTTCAAGTAGGGAAAATGGTGTTGATGATGTGTCATGTCATGATGGACACCATGGAATAGAAAAGAAGCAGAAATTTTGAGTGTAAAAGCCATATTTTTGATGCTACAAAAGCTCACTACGAAACTGCCTTGTTTTCGTAGCGAGCTACTTTTGAAGGTTTCTGAGCAGTTTAAAATCAGTTTTGGATAGGTGGACACATCCAACCGGTTAAGGGACTTTACCATAAATCATTTATGATTTGAAAACAATGTTGTGGAGGCAGCTAATCAGCTAAAATTTTCGTTGAAGATAAAGGTTTTGCGTTCCTAAAAAATAGGGTTTGATTCCATAGTATTAGGAGGGTTTTTAATATGTCAAGTAGAGATGAGCTATCTCATAACCTATTCGAACATGCGATGCTTAGTTTTCACTGATATGTAACTATTTTAAAGGTAAGGCAGCATGATGTAATAAATAGGAGTTTGAGTCCTATTAGGAAAAGTTGTCTTTAGAGTGTAGTTGTCATTTTCTTATTAAAAGACATGTTTTTTTTTGTTATGTGAGGTGTCATAGGAAGATTTCGATGAATCTAGCGAAGAGGAAGATCATCCCTACTGTAATAATTTCTATTTAAAGGCAAATTATCGAAGTTGTAAAGGGTTGGAGATTTTTTGCACCATACCGCGGCTTTATGTAATTTGACTTATATTAGTAATACAGAGGACTTCTTGTTGAGAGACCTCAGATTCTCATGGAGTTTTTAATATCATTCTAATATGTATCTTTATTTTTACCACTTGTAGTATATTTCATCTATATTACTCTAAATTCATATGTTTATGCTCTGACTTCCTTTATTGATGAAATGATGGTGTTGACCTATGTTCTATGTGTTATTTTCCTTGATTAAGGACTCTTATCTGCCTCAGCTTCCATGTCAAGAAACATTGCCATTGAAACTACTGATGTTTTGACTCCATAAGCCCAATGGTTGCAAGCCTGCATTCTTTCCAACCTGCATACACAAAAAATAAGCTACTTTTCAAATAGAGTTAGCCATCTAGTACTATCATTATCTAATATCATAAACCCCTTTGAGAGAGCCCTCTCAGACTGAAGAGGCTAATATTAAGTCAAAATTTGGTTTGAAACAGTTACACAGAGTTGTATGATAAGTAGCCAATCAAGTACAATTTTGTGATAACATTTTGGTGCATATACTGGGAGCCTGAAGATATAATTTTCCTGAAATTTTGAAGCTGAACTCTTGAAGGTAGCAGGAGCTCAGAAGTTGTTCAAGGAAGCATCTACCTTGGTGACTCTATTCAAAATTATCATGTTTAAAGGTGGTTTTGAAAAGTAGATATACGAGTAATATTGACCTAGATCCAGCTACAATTGTGGATAATCCAAACATAATTTCCAGAGGCATTCAAGGCAGTTTTGCAATATCATGTACACCATTACATACAAAATTATCATCCTATGAAGTTTTAAGAATTTCTAAAGATAAAATGTTTGATGATAAAACTTAGGAAGTCTTGTTTAGGTCTTAAAATGAAAAAGAATTGACTAAAATTGTCTTATATCTACATAGAATAGGTATTGATACCTTTGCCTTAGTGACTCAAAAAGATAAAGAAAAGTTTTGGGAAGTAGTTACATATGAGTTATTGTTAGAAATGGAATATTTAGATAGGTTGAAGGAACTAGAACCATTTGAAATATTGTTAAGAAGTAAATCTAGTGTTCCTCTACCTGATTGGAGTTCAATTGTGACTGGACAACAAAGACCAAACAACCCACCTCCTAATAGTCCCTCTTCCTCTAGTGTCGTTGTCCCTAGAACTCCCACAATCCCTGTCATCATGGCCACCTCCACCTGTTGCTGCACCTACTAGATATGCCCCTCTTTTTCTTCCAACTACTCTTAATCCCCTTCCTAGAAAATATTATGGTAGAATAAAAAACTTGGGGAAGTGATGAAGAGTTTACAGCTGAGGAGCATGTAGATCAGTTCAATGACTTTGTAGATAGGGAGGAGGTTGACCACGAGGATGTCAAGATGAGAATGTTTTCTCAGAGCTTTACTGGTGAGGTCGAGAAGTGGTTCAAAGCCCTTATACCAGGAAGCCTACATAATTGGAATGAATTTGAAGATATCTTCTTGAGAAAGTTGTTGATGAAACTATCCAAAAAAATTTCAAAATATATAATAAAGTTTATGACTCTATCCCTACCCATCTAAATCCTCCTCCATGAGTAGCTCAATTGAGATATGTTGAGGCTTTTGACTATGACCTTTCTATCTTGCAAGATAAAGAGAATCACCTTCATTAGCTAAAATAAAAAATTATGCTGTGAAGGTGGAGGTTAATATGATAGCATCTAAAAAGTCCAAGATGGGAAGGACAAAATTGAAAGAAGAAGATAAGCCTTCCACCTCAGAGGATAAATTTGATTCCATGATGAAGAAAATGGAAAAATAGATGGATAGGCTTGCCCTTGGGAATGCCTCTACTCCTCCTGCACAACATGAACCTCAGTTTATAAATCCTCAGTTCAGAAGATCTCAAAACCAGCAAATACCAAGGGAAAACAAAAATCAACCTGACCCTCTAGTAAGACCTCCTTTTTAGCAAAACTTAGTTGATGAAGATGATCAGTCTAAGATTCCATAAGAATCCATTCATTGTCTAGATGAAGACATTTTTGGAATATTTTTGACTGAGGAGGAACATGATGAGATGGATCATGATGCAAATAAGGATGAGGAACCATATGATTATCTTAAAGGATATCAACATGCAATCTTTCAGATGCAGAAGCAATACAACCTTAGAAATAGAAATGCTCCAATTACTAAAAACAAAACACAACTCGGAAAAGATGCCCCTAAAGCTGCTGCAATAAAAAAGGATCCACCACCTCCTCCTCTTGTCAAAGAGACTGAAAAATATGCTTATATTTTCAGTTTGGAGAATGAGATCTCCAAGGTCAATATCCCAATCCATTTTGGAGAAATTCTTAAGGTGAACAAATACATAAGTAAGACTATTAAAATGTTGAATTCCCAACTAGGAGCTATCGATATTCTTAATGTTCAAGAAGATCATCCAACCATATGCTTGGGACCAAGATTGGAGGGTGAGAAGAATAAAGAGGTGCCTCCTTTTTATGTAAGCCTTAGCATTCATGACATGACATTACACAATTCCATGTTGGATTCAGGAGCCTCTCATAACCTCATGCCTAAAGAAATCATGGAAAGGATGGGATTTAAAATTACTAGGTGATATAAGAATTTGTTTTCCTTTGATTCAAAAAGAGTTCAATGCATTGGTTTAATAAAAGATGTTGTTTTTGGTCTCACACAAGTCCCTGCCAAGATAGTGGTAAGGGGCATTGTAGTAGCAGACATTCCACCCAAGTTTTGCATGCTGCTATCAAGGTCATGGGCAACAAATATCAAAGGTACCATGCAGATGGACCTAACTTATGCCACCATTCCTATTTTTGGTGAGAAAAGAAGACTATACAGAGAAACAAGGATGGCTTATATGGTAAGTAGTAAGGACAAACCTTAGAATTTTCCAATATATGCTATTGATACTGAATTAGGATCTGATATACTTTTCAATGAATTGATTGATGAAGAAAAAGATTAAAAAAAAGGAAAAAATTAGCAAGTAGAAAATCAGCAGGCAGAAAATCAGCAAATCAGTGAGGAAAGAGTAGAGGGTTGGTGTTTTTTACACTTTGATGGATCAGCAGGAAGAGAGGGGGTTGGAGCAGGTATTTGGATCACAACTCCAGAAGATGAAATTAATTTCTTTTCTTTCAAACTGAACTTTGATTGCACAAATAACAAGGCTGAGTCTGAATCTTTGTTTTTGGGTTCAGAAATTTTGAAAATATTGGGTGCCCAAAATATTTTGTTTTGTGGAGATTCTGAATTAGTGATTAAAAAATTTGAGGTTGTATATCAAACAAAGGATGTGAGGATGAGAGCATACAGAAATTTGATCATGGAAATGTTAGAGAATTTTCAAGAACATTTCTTTATTGTCAATACTAGAGACCAAAACTCAGTAGCTAACTCCCTAGCTGTCACTACAAGTCTATTTGTTATCCCTGCACATTCCACTGAAAGAGATGAAGTTGAAGTTCGCCATAGGCCTGCTATCCCTGATAACATCATCCATTGGAAAGTTTTTGAGGATGATCAGAAAATCAAAAACTTCATAGAGTTGAAAGAGGAGTTTGAAAGAACACAAGTAGACCAACAAAACATGCTTGCTGAAATCACATTTAATTCTGAAGTGTTGCAGCTGAAGAAAAACTCCATACCCAAAGGCCTCATCCCACTTGTGAAGATTTTTGACCAAAATGATGTGTTCAAGTCTCCTAGGATACAAGCTGATGATGAAGAGGTGGAGAGTTGTAACCTTGGTATAGTTGTTTTGCCAAAAATGATCAAACTTTCTAAGTTTATGTTTGCAGATATGAAACATAAATATATTGAGATAATGAAAAGCTTCATGGTTGTTTTTGCATGGAGTTATGCTGATTTGAGGAAGTATGATCCTACTATCATTTAGCATACCATTCCTATTAAAGAAAATGAAAATCCTTTCAAACATAAGTTGAGGAGGATTAATCCACTTCTCATGCCTTTGATTGAGAAGGAAATAAAGAAAATCTTTGATGCCAAAATTATTGTTGCAATCATATTATCAAAATGGCTTGCAAACTTAGTTTCAGTAAAAAAAAAGAGTGGATAAATTAGAATCTTCATTGACTTCAGAAACTTGAACAAATCATCTCTAAAGGACAACTACCCTCTCCCAAATATGGCCCAAATCTTGAAAAATATTGTTGGTTCCCAAAGGATGTCAATGCTGGATGGCTTTTTAGGGTACAATCAGATACTTGTGCATCCAAAAGATCAGGAGAAAACTGCCTTTACTACACCATGGGGCACATTCATGTATGCCAAGATGCCCTTTGGTCTGATGAATATGGGATCGACCTTTCAAAGAGAAATGGACATTGCATTTGTTGAAGAGAAGAATAAGTTTGTGGTTGTCTATTTGGATGACATAACATTTTTATCAAGGAGAGAGGAAGATCACTTCAAACATCTAGAGAAAGTTCTCCTAAAATGTAGAAGGTTTGGAATTTATCTCAATCCCACTAAAAGCATTTTTTATCTAACTTCAGGAAAGTTACTTGGGCATATTATATCTAAATATGGGATTAAGATTGATCCAAACAAGGTCAATGCCATTCAAAAAGTGGATCTGCCTAGAAGTAGAAAGGAAATTCAGTATTTTCTTGGAAAGGTGAATTTTCTGGGGAGTTTTATTCGAGATTTTGTAGAGATTTTTAAAGACATAACCAAGATGCTGAAGAAATGAGCTGACATGAAGTGGAAATTATAAGCAAAGAACTCATTTGAGGAGATCAAGAAGTTACTTACTCAAGCACCAGTGTTGATAAGCCCATATTTTTCAAAAGAATTTATGGTTTCTACATTTGCATCAGAAAATACAATTGTTGGAGCTTTGCTACAATAAGGATAGCAAGGTACTGAGCAGCCCATTTCATTTTTTAGTAAGACATTAGCTAATTCAGAGCTAAAGTAAAATATCTTAGAGAAGCAAACTTATGCTTTGGTCAAAGCCATCAAATATTTTAGAATTTACATTATGCATTCTCATGTCATAGCATTTGTTCCTAATGCTATTGTAAAAGACATCCTAACTCAAGCTGATCCTGATGGTAAGAGAGGGAAGTGGATAGATAACTTGCTAGAATATGATATACAGATAAAACCTACAAAATTGGTGAAAGTTCAGGGGCTAGCGAAGCTGATGGCACTGTCAAATTTTCACTGCCTTGATATGAATTTAATTGCAGAAATTTTAGAATTATTAGATGAAGATGAAGACTTGATTCCCATTAAAGAGAAGTGCATCCTTTCAAACTTGTACAAAGATATTATTTTTGTCTTACAACATCATAGGGATCCTTTTGAATTGACAAAGTCTAAGGCAAGGTTTGTGAAGCTAAAATGCTTGAGGTACTGCATCATTGATAAAAATCTGTATTGGAAAGATACCGATGGTATTCTTTTGAATTGTTTGCTAGAAGAAGACGCTGAAAAAGTGATTGAGGAGTTTCATAGAGGAGATTGCGGAGGTCATCATTATTGGAAAGCCACAGTAAACAAGATTCTCAGAGCAGGGTACTACTAGCCTACAATTTTCAAAGATGTCTACAAAGATATTGTTTCCTGCCATCAATCCCAGATTTTTGATGGTAAAAAGAAACTTGTTCCTTTACCTTTGATGCCTATATATGTTGAGGTGTCTTTCTAGCAGTGGGGGATAGATTTTATTGGTGAGATTCACCCATCATCTTCAGGTTAGCATTGCTGGATCCTTATAGCAACTGATTATTTCACTAAGTGGATTGAAGCAATCCCAACTAAGCAAGAAAATTATTCAGTTATCATTTCATTTTTGGAAAATAATATATTGTCAAGGTTTGGCTGCCCTATGAAGATCATCACTAAAAATGCATAGACATTCAAATCTAAGAAGCTGATCAGTTTTTGTCATCAATATCACATTACACTTGGAAATTCTACTGCATATTATCCACATGGTAATGGTCTTCCTGAATCTTCTAGCAACAGCATTGTGAGGATTATTAAGAAGGTGCTGTAGGAAAATAAGAAGTCATGGCATTTGAAGTTGAAGTATGCTCTGTGGGCTGATAGAGTGTGCACAAAAAGGTCAATTGGAACTTCACCTTATGAGTTGGTATACGGGGCTGAACCTATTTTTCCTACATGCTTGGGAGTGCCTGTCATGAAGCTGTTGCAAGGATTAGAGGAGGATCTAAATGCAATTCAAATGAGAATAAATCAGTTGATAGCCTTGCAGGAGAAAAGGGAGGAAGTTTATAACATCAATCAGCAATCCCACAACAGAATCAAGAAGACATTTGATAGGAAGGTCAAAGAGGAAAAATTTCAAATTCAAGATGTGGTTTTGAAGTGGGAGGCTAGGATTGAAGAAAAGGGGAAACATGGTAAGTTTGAGAACATCTGGAAAGGTCCATTTAGAGTAGTTGCATTCCATGGAAACAATACTTACATACTGCAAGAGATGGTCGATGTACAAGCTTGTGCTAGAGGGCCTATCAATGACAAGTTTTTGAAGCACTATTCCTCTTAATTTATACTGATCTTTCATTCCACTATATATATTCCATTTTAGTATGTTTTTATACTAATAAATACAAGTTGATCATCAAGGTTGAGCCCGAGGTGAAGGCCATTAGAGTTTGAAGGAAAGCTTGACAAGCTTCAGAGTTTTTTGTTTTCAAGAAGATGGATATCACTGGAACTACAAATTCTTTAGTGTACCACAAGAGCACACCATCCCAAGTGGAGTCACTTTTATCACTTAGAAAAAGTGAAACATCTTTTTACATAGTCTTAGAGGTTCATGTGTCAAAGGTATGGGCATACATTTCATTTATAATTAGTTTGTAAAGGAAAAATTTAATTTTTTTCTTATTAGCCTATCCTGAGGTCCAAACCCACCCCCATTCAAGTCTTTTCATGTCACATCAAGCATTATTTCCTAACATATTCATTTACCAAGCTTATAAATCCAAAAAGGTAACTTTAGCAAAGATTCTTGTTTTCGTAGTGAATTGCACAATAAAAATGCAATTTTCTCTACGAAACTGTTGATACTTTCATAGCAAAACTGCCAAGAAATACACTAAATACGCTACAAAAAGAGGTATTCCTGTCTGTATTTTCAAATTAGGTGCTATGTGTCAGTCAATGATTGAAAGGGTTAGGGTAGATGCCATTCGAGTCAGTTAGGGTTAAATCAAGGTACAATGTTCATGGCTAAAGTTATTATTACTATTTTAAGCATGTATGAGTCATGATTATGCCATGAGTTGTCATCGAAACTTTAAAATAATTCCCAATTGAGTGATATTTAATTCTATGCTCCATTTTTGCATGCTACTAAGATTTGGAGAGCTATTTCACTAAGCCCAAGCTGTGGTAGGCATTTTCCAAGTTTGCAGGTATCACTGATCAAGCAAGGTAGAGAAGGCATAAAAGCACCATGGCTGCAAAGAGGAAGACCAATAAAGGTGGCAATTTCCTCAGATATGAGCCATGTTGGCTTGAGGGGTCCTGACCCAGGTTCGGTGTGCAAGGTTTACCAAAAAACCCATATAGTACTGGCCCTTTCGGTAGTGACCTGCTTTCACAGGTCACAGTCTCACCCAAAGTAGTATGGGTGGGTGCGAGAACTAGGTTTCCGCACCCTAAGAAAGGAAGGGTAAGGCAAGTAGGGCTGCGTTCTATTCAGATTCCTTGGCTTCTTCGTAGAGTTAACTATGTATCTATTTGCATCCACGTGCACTAGATCTACAGTTATATGATTTTCATAATATCAACACAGCATTATATAACCAGAGCGGAACAAATTTAGATCCTATCATTCGATACACAGAATTTCGTAGTGAGAGGACAGAAAATACATAACACAATAATTACCAGCAATTCATTCAACAGTACTCACAAATTCACATCCAATAATCCTTCGCATTCATTCATTAATCAACCTTTCCTTACAATTCCCTTCCCATCCTGTGCACATAGCAGCAGGGTCCACACACAGCTAGACTAGGATCTTCATGCACACAGCCAGTAGGAGTCTGTTCCCCCAAAAACCCAAAAAGATATATTACACAATAGATCGCATCAATAGATGATCAAATCCTATCTCCTATAATCTGAAATGCCTCTCTATTTATAACAATCTAGCTTCAACATTCCTATGGTATGCAACCCATGGTTTTTGAACCCCTAGTTTACCCTTTGACTCATTACAATTCGTTCAGGGCTTTGACCCGCCCCAAAACCCCTGCACTATACTAAATATAATCAAAATTAACCAAAATGGACCATTTTCATAGCTTGTTAGGAGACCCTATTCCACAAGTCCCCCAACAAAATCTTGTGACTCGTCCCGAGTCACTGTACTGGTGTGTTGTCGATCTGCGTATGCAGAGTATCCAAAGAGCGGAAAAGCAGAGGGAGGACTGCCTGACTTTGGGATGTAGCATCCTGTGTGAGAGTGACCATATTTTGGGAAGGTGTATCGTCAGTAGCCGTGGTAACACTTGCTAAAAACTGAGTCAGGCGCTTATTTGTGTCATCAATGTCATGTGTTAACTGAAGGGCTGAGGTAGTCCAAGGCTTCAGATGTTTCATGATGGTGTGTTTTTTCTGTTGAAGCTTCACGATCTCATCCTGGAGGTCGTTGTTGGTTTTCAATCGTGCTAAGCATTATGCAGGCACCAAAGTAGACAATGTAGCACTTATTTCTTCAACAGCCTTTTCACACTGTCACAAGTCTTGATTAATTTGTTGGAGAACAGGATCGCGCTAGACCCGAGACCAAAGCTGTATGGCTAAATCCATTAGAGTGGTACCTTGATCAATTTTCTCCTTGATCATCGTAGTGGATTCCGTGATAAGTGCGGTACACTGGGCACGGGCTTCTGGGTGTGTGCCGGGCTGCAGCCTGGACTGTAATTCCGAAATCTCTAGGCGGAAGGCTTTGAAAGAAGCCACCAATTTTTCCACTTTATTTCTAGGTGTGTCCTCATTCGTGATTCGCTTGGTGACTTCCCTGCAAAGCTGGTGGATCACAGTCTCAGGCTCTTCCTGTTGTGACTAGGCCTGGACTAATGCTTGAGTCTTCTGGACAAGGGTGTGCTGGGCTACTGCAAGCTGTCAGGTGGTGGTTTGAGCACAGTCGGTAATTTCCCGGGTGACATCATGAAGGAGAGACTCCAGGGCTATGGGGGTCAACCGAGTGAAGGCCAGCTGAAATCCGGTGCCTTCCTGGGGCTGCGCCCGGACTAGAGCATTGGTAGGGATGCTCCAGAGTCAACTGGTCTCCTCGACCTGTGAAAAACTGTTATTGACCAGTAGCTGTGGTGCTTGGCCTTCCTGGTTCGGATGTGGCTACATGTTGATTTTCAGAGCGCGGAGGTCTTCCTGAAGAGAGGTGACCCCAGCCTTCCACTGAGCTGTGATAAGTGCCCACTTATCCTCTATCGCCAGGGTGACCGCATCTGTGATCTGCTCCAAATCTCCACCTGTTAATGTGATCGTCGCATCATAGTGCTCACACTAAGCTTGTTGTTTCTTCCTTTTCTGGGGACCTGATGTCAATGGCCCTATTCTCTTAGTATTGGGATGACGAGGGGTGGTAGTAGCTGCCGTGTTTGGAGCTATGTCTGACTGCTTTAGCGGTTTATCTTTGGACTCAGCTGATACTGGAGTACTATAGAGACCTTTCGTCCACTCGAGGGGCCATAGGGCAATCATTTGATCAATTTCCTCATCAGGTACCATAAAAGGTAGCTCTGTCCATGTCAGACTAGCAAGACTGTGAATCCAGACTTGATGCATAGTGATTTGAAATGCCGCAATATGCTTGTATTTGTCGTATATAGTGGGGGATAATCAAGGTTGGGAGTTTATGGCAGTGGTGACACTACTTTGGAAGAGGACCCAAAATACCTTGTTATCCTCGATGCATTGTTTAACCTTAGAGTCCCATAAGTGGGCATACTGAGCGCGTTCGCACATCCCAACAGGGAGCTCAGGAACTACTGACTCCTCTGGTTTGTCCCAGGTGACTAGTGCTATGAGGAATAACAACCATGAATAGAAGAAAGGAGTTCCATGCTCTTGAGACTCATGAACATTAACGAGAAATTCTTCGCACAAGTATTCAACCCAATTAAAAAACACACCTTTTGCACACTGCCCAGCGAGCTGGATGACATAGGTAGGGATAGTCGCTACTTGGCACCTTCGCATGAGTTTGCAGGCTAACAGTCGAGTACCCATCTGCGTAGCAGGGTCATTGATGGTTTGGATCACAAACCCTCACTGATTTTGCTGAACCGCATAGGTCTCCTAGACATATAGAGAAGTAGTTGCTTCATACTTCTTTCCGACTTTCATGAGCAGGTGCGGCCCCTGCATTGGAAGGCCCATAATTTTGTGGATCAACTCAACATCAATAGGGACCCTGTCGGCAATCCATAAACCTTCATTGTGAATGAGGGCACGTAACTGGTGTGCCAACTGATCCGTGATGTTGTAGTAGCCAAAGTAGGGCATTCATAGCAAATTTATAAGTCCTGATACCGCCAAGCCGCTGACCCAGTGTTGAGGGACCACCGTGATTCCATCATCCTCATGGATTGTATCAAAATATAATGCAGGGACTAATTCCAGGAAGGCGTCCTTGTCTACCAGATTATGATCATCCAACTTGACTTCATGAAAGAATTCACAAGGATCACCAATGACAGGGACATCCCCGGGGATTAACGGAGTCTGCAGGTAAGTGATCAGGCCATCCAAGTTTTTTGGTATCTGCGTAGATGGTCTCCACGGGTGGACAAAGGGGGGTAACCAATTAATCATATTAGCCATCAGAGCCCCCTCCTGGTCATCTGGTGCTGAGGGTGGAGGCTTGGGATGTCTTTGGGAACTTCGGGGCCTCTTTGCCACCTATGGGTTGGTCTTCAAAATTTGAGCTTTTTCCTTGCCTTTCCTCATGGTCTGTGTGGGGGGGGGGGGGGGGAGACTTCTTCTAACTCAGGCTCATCTTCTATCACTTCCTCAACCTCGGGTTCAGCGGGAGTGGAGGGTTCGGAAGTAGTATTCAACATCCTTGCACAAAAAATGAATCCTGGTTCTGGTTGATTATTTCCTGACGGAGAGGGTTGTTCAGTCATGAGAGGGTTGCTGTGATTGCAACGAAGTTCGCTGCTAGGTTCTTAAATTAGACCGCTTATCTTCATGAGGTGACCCCCCTTTTAAGGAATGGCCATTTGATAATAGGGAGGGATATTTCATGTAGGGCAGGTGCTCCCAGGAATGGTAAAATCCTCCCATAACTTGACCTACCAATGGCTCCAGGGCCACTCCTTCCATCTGTAACTTCTGCTTTTTACCCGAGGGTATACTTCCAATGGCTAGTTGTTGCATCCTTCGTAATTTGGGCATATTGGTTACGCTATGGTTATCACTCGGTGACAGCTGTCCGCCTTCACCCAACATAGGCATGCTTCCTAAGGAGCTCTTGGTCCAAGGCTATAAGAATTTTAGTGCTTTTTAATGTTCCTTTTTCAGAAACATTGTCAATCGACAAGAAAATCTATTCTAGAGATAGACAGAAGGGGCATTTACTGAATTTTTCACCTTCATAAAGAAGGATGAGCTCCAAAGGCTTCTTGCTCCACTATCAGACTCTATCTATAGAGTGTTTTCAAGAGACAATATTCCCAAGAGGGAATACAACAAGATTAGGAATCTTGCAAGATAACCCAAAAATGCAGCTACAACAATATAAAGACATAAACTGGAAATAACAGTGAATAAACATTATGCCAAAATGTATGAAACCCTTGAGCGATTTTATTATGAAATAACAGCAGAAAAATGATACAATGAACATCAAAGGAATAAGGCAAGAAGCCTTCCATGAAAACATATGCCAAAATACACAATGCTGCATCATAGCAGAATACCCATGAATAGGGACTGCGCAGTCACATGAGGGAGACTACTACACTGAGTGTAAAAAATCATAGGATCTGCATAGATATGGCTCATACATCATTGGGAGAGCTGATCTCTCCTCCCAATCACTACCTCAAGTCAATCTTGGAAGGATTGGCTGAAATATGAAAAACTGCAAAATGCCGGAGTTGCTAGGTAGTAGCAGCAACTCAATACATGGAATGGAATGGAGAAGGCTGAATGGTTGAAGCTGATAAAGAGCCCTTCTCCTTTGGAAATCTGAAGTGAAAGGCTGATCCTTACACCAAATATCTCACCCTCTGAAAAATCTGCAACACCCTCACTGCAAATGTGCTCCAACTAGAACACAGTCTATGAGAGGGCCTGCACTGTAACTGATGGTGGTGGTTGGTCTCCTGCTAATGATGGTGGAATAAGCTCTGGAACCATCCTCACTAACCTCCTAGAAGTAGATAACCTCCCTCCTCTGAAAGATCAGCTTAAAATGGTGTATGGAAACCTCCCCAACAACATCCAGCAACACTGCACAATATCTGTTGCAGAAACTGTGTTGATGAAGATGGCTGATGCTATGGCCTGAATGCCGGAATATGGAGGATGAGTGAAATCCTTCATGAGCTCCTCAAGAAGGATATGAAATCCTAAACAGGACTCCCTCGTGCCCGAGGGCACTACAGCTCTGCTGAACAACAAGAGGCAGCAATTTTTCTCAATAGACAAATAATCAAATGATCTAAGATAATCTCCATGGGCTCCTTCCTCCTATTTTAAACACAACGAAGTATCCATCTTCCTTCCTCTAGAATTTTCCCTCCCCATGGAATATTCCTCCAGTAAAATTGTGCTTCCCTACCTAGTGCTTGCCAACTCATGCCAACACAGTTTGACTTGGTCAATTAGGCCTTGTCCATTTTCATTTTAACCTCTTTCACACATGAGGGTGTGAAATCCAGCTCCATGATGATCATTTTTCACATTGTAAGGGATTTTATTCCTGTTTATTACATGAATGGGTAACTTTACCCACTTTTATTGAACAAAATGAAAATATGCAACTATAATGTTCCATTTTAGCTTGAGGCTAAAATTGGGAACATTACAGTCCTCCCCTCCCACATGTTGCTTGTCCTCAAGCAACTGCATAGAAAGAACAAAAATGCCTCCTCCTTCTTCTCTTATGGCCTCCTCATCCATGGTCCCACCACTGCTCAAATATGTTGCAATAAATCTGCCCTCCAATGCTCTCTGCCAAGTATGCAAACTGAAAATGATGCTCCTCATGGAAAGATAGAAGGTGTAGAGGAATCCTTCCTGCTGGAATGTGGCCTCCTTAAGGTAGGAGTTATGATATGCATGGGATAATTCTTCTCCCAATGATGATCCTCTCATCCATCCTATCATCGAAATGAGAGTGTTCTTGTGCTTCTCAAGATGGTCCTCTCTCCATTTGAAGTGTTCATGGGGCTTCCTCTATCCTTGGGTTGAAATAGTATGGCCTCCAAAAATTTCCCAAGATACCCCATCAAGAAAGTTAGCCATGAATATCCTCTTCAAATTCTCCAAGTGGTTTGCCCCAGAAGAAGAGAAATGTAGTAATATGGAAATCATGGTTTTCCCATGGTATCTCCTGCAACATAAAACATGTAAAATGGGGAGAATCTTGCTCCCAATGGGTTGTACATACAATTCTCTCCAAATGATTCTCCTCAATAGATATACATCATCAGAAATATATAAGGGGAAATATGCAATAGAAACAAGTTGTCAAATGACAACCAGAGAGTGGTTCCAAATCCCACACATGGAACTTGTGTAGTGCCTCTTGGCCTACCTCAACATCAAAATAACAAGTGTTGTACTAGCCAATTTTTTGCTACCACCACATCTCCTCATAATATGAAAGCATGAAATACCATTTGGTGCCAATGGTGCACACCATGAAGCATGTGGCTTTCCCCACAACCGTCACAAAATAGCCAAAATCAAGGCTACCGGTAGCTGCAAGTACATCATAACAAATGCAAGAAGGGATAATCCTTCTTGAGACAATAGGTTGCTCATGTGAATTAAAGAGGTACAAAATGGAAAATGATACCTTCTCTACCATGTACTTGAGACCTTGAGCTAAAGTGGCTCACCTGAATGCTCTCCCTCTCCTCCAATGAGTAAGGGAATGGTTGTGCCAACCTCTCCATAATCATCCGGGCTCCGCATCAAAACATATGCTGATGTACATCATACTGGATGCCCTCCCAAGTGAAAACCTCTAGCAAAACAAAGTATGCATCCAAGTGCATAGCTAGGAAGTCCTCACATGCTGCATGCAATAGTGTCTCCTTGAGACTAGAAGCCTTAGTCAAGAAGAGTCTGCCATGATGATAGATGATCAAATCATCGACTAATTATTTTCCATCTCCATCAAATCCATCGAAAAATCATGCATGCACCAAGATCCTGGGGAATACTCAACCAAAGTTGAGTCCTCCATCCTGGATCAATCCTCCACATAGACAGCGTTGGTGTTCTACAATATGGTGCTCCATCACGCTGCTTCCTGCTACCTTGACATCCCTTCATGCCAAAGTCATCCTCCAAGTTGCTGACATGCCCATCATGTAGCTACTCATGCTCAAATAGAAATGATTCTCTCTAAAAATGAGCCTCCCATGAGAGACTATCATCTCCAAATAATCTCCCGATCCTGGGCAATGTAAGCATGAGTGGCCTCCATCTACTCCAATGCATGAAAGAGTTCTTCCTCAAAGGAAGTATCATCTCTCTTACCAAATCTATGGAGCAGTCGTCCTGCATCATGAAGATGTTATCTTCCATCTCTACAGCAACTATATCAACGCAGTATAACTGATGAGAGTGGGTGATGCTGAAAATGAGAGAGTGTTTCCCTCCTCCTTGAGTCTATCCCAAACTCTCTGTGCTATCCTGAATTCTCCCAAGGTTTCCACCCTCCTGAAATCAAGGTGTGAGGCCCCCAAATGTGGAGCATCCAACCTCCTCTGCTGATCTAGTGGTCTCCTTGGTGCAATGTCTCCATGCAGTGAGACACCATCATCAAGAGATGATTGAATGTATGAATGGAGAAAACCCTCCATGCTTCCACTGCACAATCCAATCATCATCTTAGGTGCATCAAACTCATAAAATAGACAGGGTGTGTGCTCCTCATCACATGATGATGATCGTCCCCCCTATCTCTTCCTTCTATCTCCATAGCTCTGCACCCTACCATCCATGGCACAGATGTATCATGAGTTGTGCCTTGATCTCTACATGGGAGATCCTGGGGGAATTTCTCGCAAAGACACAAGAATCCCTCTATGTGGAGCAAGAGCTCCTCTTACCTCTGCATGAGGCACTGGATCAACTCTAGCTATACCAGCACAGTTGCCCTCCTCCTCATCAACATGTAGGGGCAACTTCTCCAAAATTTAATCTCCTTTTGAAAAAAATATACCTCCATGCTCTCTTATGCAAGAATATGAGATGGATAACTTTCCTTCAACAAGGTATGATGCAAGATGCCAGCCTTCTCACAATGTCTGAAGTGGATCTGAGTGTATGTTTCCTTCCTTATCATGCAATATTTTGGTTTGTTTCTCCGCATGTGTTTCAGAATTTCTCCCACCAAACCTTCCATCATTGCTTCAATAAATCTGAAATAGGAAGAAGTATTTGCATCATTTCAAAGAGAATGACTCAAATATCCACCATGCATAGGTCTTACCTCTAGAGTGCAGTGTTGCAAATATGATAGAACCTCCTTGGAAATTTTTTTCTGTTGCAACAAGGTCTTCAGCTCCTTTACCCATGCTTTGACCGCTCATATAGGTGAAATTTTGAAAGTAGATAGAACAAATATATCTTGTTGCTGGCTCCCCTTCACCTTAGACTTGAAAAAATGAAAGTGAGATGATCTCTGAATGCCAGAGTATGAGACTCATACCCTCTCAAAAAATATCCAAGAGTTTTCCTCTTGATCACCTCTCCTCCTTTCCCATATTTTCCATGACAAAGCTACACATGTGACTGCGTTGTGCATCAAAGGATGTGACTGCATGCTCACATCCCTCATCAGAAACCCTAGAGTTTGTTTCTGCTTCAAACCTTTGTGGAGATTCTTCAAATCTCTCCCTTCTCTTTTGCTTGTGGCTCCCATGAAAGCCCTTGATGGATTTAGGGAGAAGCTTGGCTAGCTCATCTCCTTTTTCTTCCTTCTTCTCCACAAAGTGGAGCCTTCCTCTTCTTCTTAGATGGAATCTTGGCTAAAGATCCACAGGCCGAGCCAAGATTATGCTCTGATACCACTGTAATGTTCCTTTTTCAGAAACATTGTCAATCGACAAGCAAATCTATTCCAGAGATAGACTAAAGGGGCATTTACTGGATTTGTCACCTTCATAAATAAGGATGAGCTCCAGATGATTCCTAGCCCACTATCAGACTCTGTCTATAGAGTGTTTTCAAGGGAAAATATTCCCAATAGCAAATACAACAAGATTGGGAATCTTGCAAGATAACCCAAAAATGCAGCTACATCAATATAAAGACATAAACTGGAAATAGCAGTGAATAAACAATATGAAAAAATGTATGAAACCCTTGAGCCATTTTATTATGAAATAAAAATAGTAAAATGATACAATGAACATCAAAGGAATAAGGCAAGAAGCCTTCCATGAAAACATATGCCAAAATACACAATGCTGCATCATAGCAGAATATGCATGAATAGGGACTGCGCAGTCACATGAGGGAGACTGCTACACTGAGTGTAAAAAATCATAGGATCTACATAGATATGGCTCATACATCATTGGGAGAGCTGATCTCTCCTCCCAATCACTACCTCAAGTCAATCCTGGAAGGATTGGTTAAAATATGCAAAACTGCAAAATGCCAGAGTTGCTGGGTAGCAGTAGCAACTCAATACATGGAATGGAATGGAGAAGGTTGAATGGCTGAAGCTGATGAAGATCCCTTCTCCCTTGGAAATCTGAAGTGCAAAGCTAATCCTTACACCAAATATCTCACCCTCTGAAAAGTCTGCAACACCCTCACTGCAAATGTGCTCTAACTAGAATGTAGTCTATGATAGGGCCTGCGCTGTAACTGATGGTGGTGGTTGGCCTCCTACCAATGATGGTGGAATAAGTTCTAGAACCATCCTCACTAACTTCCTGGAAGTAGATAACCTCCCTCCTCTGAAATATCAGATCAAAATGGTGTATGGAAACCTCCCCAGCAACATCCAGCAACACTGCCCAATATCTGCTGCAGAAACTACACTGATGAAGATGGATGATGTTATGGCCTAAATGCCAGAATATGGAGGATGAGTGAAATTGTTCATGAGCTCCTGAAGAATGAGAGGAAATCCTAAACAGGAATCCCTTGTGCCCGAGGGCACTGTAGCTCTGTTGAACAACAAGAGGTAGTAATTTGTCTGAATAGACAAATAATCAAATGATCTAAGATAATCTCCATGGGCTCCTTGCTCCTCTTTTAAACACAATGAAGTCTCCATATTCCTTCCTCTAGAAGTTTCCCTCCCCATGGAATATTCCTCCACTAAAACTGCTCTACCCCACCTAGTGCTTTCCAACTCATGCCAACGTAGTTTGACTTGATCAATTAGGCCTTGTCCATTTGCATTTTAACCTCTTTCACACACGAGGGTGTGAAATCCAGCTCCATGATGACTCCTTTTCACATTGTAAGGGATTGTATTCCTGTTTATTACATGAATGGGTCACTTTACCCACTTTTATTCAACAAAATGAAAATATGCAACTATAATGTTCCATTTTAGCTTGAGGCTAAAATTGGGAACATTACATACTTGTTATACTAAGGCTTTAAGGAGGGCTGATGTCGGAGCCAACTGTTTGACTCCTAGTTGTGCCACCATTGTCGAGGCGGTCTGGCGCATGGGACCATTATCTATGGCAGCTGTATGTGACATCAGGAACTCGATTCTTGGTCATGGGTCATTCAAACCTTTTCTTGGGATAGGTATGCTGCTGATGTTCAGGCCTAGCCCTTTTGCAGTCCTTCCCTTAGGGATCTTAAAGAGGGGTTCCTTTGTGATAAAAATACACCACAACATGGAGGCTTCCCCTAACTGAGCCTGCCAAGATTCTAGCTCCTGACTGGGATCCTCAGTACCTTCCTCATAGCCTACTACATCATCTTGGGGCAAGCTACCCTTGTCTTGAGATGCCAACTTATAGATATATTCCCCCCCCTGTTGGTGTAATTTCTGTATATATTTTGACTTGTGTCACTTTGCTGCCTATTATCAATTTTTCCAGTAAAGTCTGCATAGCCCGTAGTGCCTAAGGGTTGCGCAGTAGCCCCATGCATACAATCAAGAAGGGTTTGATATCTTCCGTTGGTTCCACATCTCCTTGGTGCATGGTTGACAAGTCCTTAGCCTCAAAGAGGTCCCTTCATTCCTTTATAAATGTTTCCCTTATTTTTCTTAAGTGTAATCCTTCTTGGTTTTTAACTGCCTTGCAGATGAGTGAGTTAGCTTCATCCTTTTCCTTAGCTCCCCCAGTTACTAATCCACTGCATGTTACTGCATTTAATTTTTCCTCCTGGCTTTGTGGTTCAGTTTGGACCCCGTGGTTCTTCTGCGCAGATAAAAAATGCTTTTCCTTTACCCTTGCTTTTAGTGCTAGGCAGTCTTCCAGTGTATGGCCCCATTGTCTACAATACCTGCAGGACTGTCGCAGGAAGTCTCTAGAAAAATGCCCTGTGCTCCCACAGTTAGAGCAGATCAGTTGGCCTCTATCCTGACCTGCGCTTCCACTTTGGCTCTTATCCCTTTTTTCATGGGGAAATTCATCCCTACCCAAAGGGGTTCTTGGTGAAGTAGAGTCTTCTTTCTCGTTTATTCCTTTGTTGCAGCTTCGGCTATCCAGCTTCTCGCGGCCCACCGATCGACAACATCAGTACCAGCATCGCTCTGATGTGGAAACGGGTGTACCTGGTCGAGGTCCTTGGTTAATATCATGTAACCTAGCTATGAAGCTTCCTTCCTGCTAGTGTAGAGGCCCCCTTGAGCCCCATTGTTACGGGCTATATGCTACTGGCGTTGCTATGTGACCTTGTTCAGATTCTGGATTTCTTGGTGCATTGCTTCAACTTGTTCCTGGATCTGTTGTACTTTTAGCATAGCATCCTCAAGTGGTGTAGCTTATAATCTCATAGCGGCTTCCAGGGCCTTGTCTTGTGAACTAAAATTTTGGTGATTCATGGGTATGCGCAGGTGAGGGAGCAACATGGAAATAAACCACTCCATATGTTGTTTATCATCATACTCGAATCATTTGTCCCTAAGTTCCTTCTTTAATTGCTGGTTAGCTTCCCATACTGATTCATACGTACCTTGTTCGAAGTCCTTTACTTCCACTATGAACTGGAAATAAGATTTCGGCTTTCGGAATTGTTGCCTCATCACATCCTTGATATATTGAATGGAAGCAGTCCCATTCTGGGAAATGTACCGCATATACCAATCCAAATCTCTATCTTTGAATGCTAATGACAACTGTGCCCTCTTTATTGTGCCCTCTGCCACATTCTACGTAGTCCAGATAGAATCTTTAACAAACCAAAATCAATCCATGTCCTCATCTCCTACCCCCTTAAAGGTGGGTAGTTCCAAGCACACCGTCATGGTTCCTTCGGTGTTTCTCTCTAGCCTGTTAATACCCAATTCCTTTCTTAGCTCCTTCAGGTCCTGGCAACAGAACCATTTGTTGGCTTGAGGGGTCCTGACCCAAGTTCGGTGTGCAAGGTTTTCCAACAAACCCTTATACTACCGGCCCTTTCGGTAGTGACTTGCTTTCGCAGGTCATAGTCTCACCCAAAGTAGTATGGGTGGGTGCTGGAACCAGGTTTCCACACCCTAAGAAAGGAAGGGTAAGGCAATTAGGGCTGCATTCTGCTCAGATTCCCTGGCTTCTTCGCAGAGTTAACTATGTATCTATTTGCATCCATGTGCACTAGATCTACAGTTATATTCTTTTCATAATATCAACACGGCATTATATAACCAGAGCAGAACAAATCTAGATCCAATCATTCAATACACAAAATTTCATAGTGAGAGGATAGAAAATACATAACACAGTAATTACCAACAATTCATTCAACAATACTCATAGATTCAGATCCAATAATCCTTCGCATTCATTCATTCATTCATCAACCTTTCCTTACAATTCCCTTCCCAACTTGCGCACACAGTAGCAAGGTCTGCACATAGCTGGACTAGGATCTCAATGCACACAGCCAACAGGATTCTGTTCCCCAAAAAACCCAAACAGATATCTTACACAATAGATCACATCAATATCTCATCAAATCCTATCTCCTACAATCCAAAATGCCTCTCTATTTATAACAATCTAGCTTCAACATTCCTATGGTCCGCAACCCATGGTTTTTGAAACCCTAGTTTACCCTTTGACCCATTATAATTCGTTTGGGGCTTTGACATACCCCAAAACCCCTGTGCTATACTAAATATAATAAAAATTAACCAAAATGGACAAGTATCATAGCTTGTTAGGAGAACCCGTTCCAACAAGCTATCAGACATGAGCTTTATTAATGAAGACCCAACAACTTCAGAACTTTTCAGAAGAACATGGTGTTTGCAGTTTTTCCAAAGACTGCAAGGATTACATGTGCAGGTTTCTAAGGATTTTTCCATCAATTCGAATGGGACATCTTCAAATGTGGGGATGTTGAACCTCATTGTAACTCCAGAGACCATTGCAGCAGCAACATGTGTTGAAGATTGCAACAAGAAACAGTGAAGGAGGCATCCTGAAACATCTTTCCTGATCCTAGTTGGAAAGTGATCACCTAAACTAGGTGGGGGCCACACAGGTGATTTTTGTCGCAAAGTCTATTTTTAGAAATATGGAGCATATTCTATAAGTTGCGGGATGCTATTTGTGGATGGTTGGTCAAGTTGGAAAAATAGATGGATTTCTATTTTTAGACATATTGGGCGGAATCTATTTTTAGATTGCCAGTCTAAAAATAGATATGTCGAATATTATTAGCTCTTAATAATATTTGGACTCTAAACATTATCTTATTCTCTTGGATCACTTCAGTTTGATGCCTGGATGTGGCACATGCAGCTGACAGAAGGAAATACGCTTTTCCTAGGGTTTAAGTGAAGCTATTGCATGAAGACTTCAGTTAGAACTCATGTGACAGAGTTTGGTGGAGTTGATTGAGGAAGTTAGTGGAGTTGTATTTAGTTTAACTAATCTAAACATAGTTGAGATTTTTGTATCCAAGTTAACTAATAGATACAATTAGTGAGAGTGGTGTGAATTAATTATTAATTAATTCACTAATTAAATACTCATAAATCAACTAAAGAATACATCAGTTAACTTCAGTGCATGGACAGTTTCAGTGGAGACCAGTGCAGAAATAGGTGAAAGAGCAGGTTAACTATCAGTTGTGACTATACTGTTGTTATTTGCAACACACTGATAGGTGGAGTAATCAATGAGGATTGTGCAGTTCAATCCAGGTGGTTTATCTATATAAAGAGGCCATCCCATAGCATTGAAACACGCAATTCAGGTTGGCTATCAAGTGGCTAAAGGTTGGAGCATGAGTTTTGCTAGATCTAGCTTGATAGTGTGTAGAAAGGGAGGTAGTGCATGAGAGCTTGCAAAGAGCTTTGTACTATGATCGTTACATGATCTCCATGACATGTATAATATACAAATAGTTGGGGGTTTTCAGCTTTAAGCTTTCCCATGAAATACTGTGTTCATATGTGTGAATTTTTATGGCTTTAATGTGTGCATGCAATTGATTTTATTTCTGCATGTGATGATCAATGGTAGAAGAGATTCTGTATTATGCATGAAGCTAAAATAGTGTGTGATCAGGAAAATCTCGGTGGATAACATATCAGTTATTCAAATTTCTACATGGTATCGGAGCGATATTGATCATTGGAGCAATTGCAAAGCATTGAAGCGGTTGAGTTTTAGGATAAACTCAAGAAACATAAAGATGGAGAAAGCCGGAAATATACATGCATATTGTATATAATTTTCTACATGGAATGAGAGCGAGAATTTTTTTTGGTGCGCGAGTTTGTAGGGAATATCTGAAAATTTTTGGTGAAATATTTTCAGAAAAAAATAGCATATTTGGATTCCTTGCGAAAAAATACCCAAATTGAAAAAACAAATCGGTCAAATCGGAGATCGGATGAGGGAGATATCATCGATTTAAAATCAGCTCTTTTGTTAGAAAATTTTGCGACGGCGGGACAATTGCAATGTGCGCGAGCCAAGAATCTACATGCACTGAGGTACAAGATGCATGCAAAGCTTTGAGGTGCAAAGCAAAGGTTAGTGACTTGGTGGTTGAGAGGGATCCTCTCAACATGCAGCGTGAGAAGCAGTCTCAAAAGGTTGTGGAGCAGCTACAACTGGAGATGCAGAAGAATCTTTATAGATTTGAAGTAGATGGGATTTCTATGGAGCTTCCTACTGTTGGGAAGTGCAAGAAAGACATGCAATTGAAGCTTGAGAGGGAGCGGGTTTTGCATGCAGGCGATAGTGAACCTCGGGATGTGGAGCAACCACAAGAGGATCATGGAGTGGAAGAGACCACTCATGCAGAGAAATTTCATGCCAGATGGGCAGAGGGAGTGCATGCAGCTATACCACCAGGTGAGAGGTGGGGTGACATGCACGAGTAATCCCAAGAGGAGATTTCTGGGCAAGATTCATTGAGATGGTGTGGATCTCATGAATTGAACCTGGCTACGAGGTGCCCACAGTGCAGCAGTAGCATGATCAGTTGGGTTGATGCAGGCAGATCAAAGTGACAGTGTCGGATACTGGAGCGCGGATCAGAGTTGATAGCAAGTGCAAGAGTGCATGGGTGCAAAGAGTCAACAGCGCAGTGGTTCCTGATGACATGTGCATTTGGCCAAGCAGAAGTTGAAGACTTTGATGATAGATGCTAGATGCATCAAGACTGATTGAGTTGTTTGGAGCCTATTCAGTTTCAGAGGAGTTGCAGAGCAGATGCATAGAGTTGCATGGCGCTTGTGACGGTTGCAGGGCGAATGCATGGAGTTGCATGTCGCATGCAAGGACAGTCCTTTCTTGTTGAGAGGGAGTGTTGAAGATTGCAACAAGAAACAGTGAAGGAGGCATCCTGAAACATCTTTCCTGATCCTAGTTGGAAAGTGATCACCAAAACTAGGTGGGGGCCACATAGGTGATTTTTGTCGCAAAGTCTATTTTTAGACTATGTCTATTTTTAGACATATGGAGCATATTCTATAAGTTGCGGGATGCTATTTGTGGATGGTTGGTCAAGTTGGAAAAATAGATGGATTTCTATTTTTAGACATATTGGGCGGAATCTATTTTTAGATTGCCGGTCTAAAAATAGATATGTCGAATATTATTAGCTCTTAATAATATTTGGACTATAAACATTATCTTATTCTCTTGGAGCACTTCAGTTAAGTGCACAGATGTGGCACAGGAGCGACAGAAGGAATTACGCTATTCCTAAGGTTTATGTGGAGCTATTGCATGGATACTTCAGTTAGAACTCATGTGACAGAGTTTGGTGGAGTTGATTGAGAAGTTAATGGAGTTGTGTTCAGTTTAACTAATCTAAACATAGTTGAGCTAGTTGTATCTAGTCTAACTGATTGATACACTAGTGAGAGTGGTGTGAATTAATTATTAATTAATTCACTAATTATAAACTCATAAATCAACTAAAGAATACATCGGTTAACTTCAGTGCATGGACAGTTTCAGTGGAGACCAGTGCAGAAATAGGTGAAAGAGCAGGTTAACTATCGGTTGTGACTATACTATTGCTATTTGCAACACACAGATAGGTGGAGTAACCCATGAGGATTGCGCAGTTCAAGCCAGGTGGTTTATCTATATAAAGAGACCATCCCATAGCATTGAAACACGCAATTGAGGTTGGCTATCAAGTGGCTAAAGGTTGGAGCATGAGTTTTGCTAGATCTAGCTTGATAGTGTGTAGCAAGGGAGGTAGTGCATGAGAGCTTGCGAAGAGCTTTGTACTATGATTGTTACATGATCTCCATGACATGTATAATATACAGATAGTTGGGGGTTTTCAGCTTTAAGCTTTCCCATGAAATACTGTGTTCATATGTGTGAATTTTTATGGCTTTAATGTGTGCATGAAATTGATTTTATTTCCGCATTTGATGATCAATGGTAGAAGAGATTCTGTATTATGCATGAAGCTAAAATAGTGTGTGATCAGGAGAATCTCGGTGGATAACATATCAGTTATTCAAATTTCTACAACATGAATACCTAGAGGAGGAGAACAATGGTTTAAAGGTTTCAAATTCACAATACAGGACTGTCAGGAATTTATCAAGCTAGAACATAGTGAGATGAACCTTAAAAATTCCATTCCAAGGAGCTAAATGAAAGAGAACTTCTCAAAGATGCTACTTATCATTCAAAAGTACTTCACCTATGAAGGGAGGTACCATATGGTTTATTCTTACCACTTTAGGCTTCTGTTACATTTTGTTGGTAAGAAAGCTCTTGATCTACCTTTTTAATCATACAAAAGCTTAGCAAAAAAGACAGATAAAGTTCAAGATAAATCTGAAAGAAATGAAACCTCATTCTTTCATCATGGTTTAATCAAGTTGTTGGTTTTAGAAGAGTTAAAAAGATTAGGCAGAGACTGCTCATCTTTTATGTTTGTTAGGAGTTTAGGATTTCTTTTAGGAGTGATTGACATCCTTAAGGAGCATTTGAAGTTAGAAAATAATGAAATAAAAGTCTCGAAGAAAGAGGCAAGGAAACATAAAGTTCAAAAAGTGCATTTTGAGAAAATGAAAGAGATTTGGGAAGAACAGGTCATTAGTGTGTCAAAAACATTGGACAACACACAATAATTAATCAAATGGACTCAGCCATTGAGAGGAGAGGTGAAGTATATGAGAAAAATGAACCTATGGTTACAATCTAAGAACAATAAACTAAAATACCAAGTCAAAGAACTTCAAGATAAGTTGGAATTGATCCATGAGGAGCTGGAGAAGAAGGGCTTAAAGATGACTGTGGTTGAGGAGCCCATAGCTCAACTCATCATTAATGGAGAGGAAACACCTCAAGAGTCTTAAGTTGAGTTTGATTATGTTTTAGAAGGCTTATGGAATGTTGAAAACCAAGTTTCTCCAGCTCAAGGTTACCTTTTTGAGATAGGGTTAAAATCTAGAAATTTTATAGTTTTTCACAGTTTTGTAGCGTTTCCTAGGCTTAAAGCCAGGAAAACGCTACGAAAATTTATGTAGCTGCCCTTTTGCTCCTAAAACCACTTTTTGAAGCTTTCAAGGAGGAAAAATGGTGGTTATTATGTGTGATGTCATGATGGACACCATGGAACAACAAAGAAGCTGAAATTTTGAGTGCAAAAGCCATTTTTTGGATGCTACGAAAACTTGCTACGAAACTGCCATGTTTTCGTAGCGTGTTGTATTTGAAGGTTTCAGAGCAGTTTAAAATTAGTTTTGGATAGGTAGACACATCCAACAGGTGAAGGGACCTTATGATCAATAATTTATGACTTGAAAATAATGTTGTGGAGGTAGCTCATCGCATAAATTTTCGTTGAAGATAAGGGTCTTGCTTTCCTAAAAAATAGGGTTTGGTTCCATATGATTAGGAGGGTTTTTAGTATGTCAAGTAGTGATGAGATATGTCATAGCCTATTCAAAAATGTGATTCTTAGTTGTAACTGATATGTAACTGTTTTAAAGATAAGGTATTCTGATGTAATAAATAGGATTTTGAGTCCAATTAGGAAAAGTCATCTTTAGAGTGTAGCTATCATTTTCTTATTAAAATACATGGTTTTCTACTATGTGAGGTGTCATAGGAAGAGTTCGATGAATCTATCCAAGAGGTAGATCATCCCTGCTGTAAGAATGTCTATTTAAAGGAAAATTATCGAAGTTGTAAAGGGTTGGATATTTTTTCCACCATACTGCTGCTTTATGTAATTTTACTTATATCAATAATACAGAGGACTTCTTATTGATAGACCTGAGATTGTCATGGAGTTTTTAATGTCTTTCTAATCTATATATTTATGTGTACCACTTGCAGTAGATTTCATATATATTGATCAGAATTCATATGTTTATGCTCTGACTTCCTTTATTGATGAATGACTGTTTTGACCTATGTTCTATGTGTGCTTTTCCTTGATTAAATATTCTTATCTACCTTAGCTTCCATGTCATAAAACCTTGCCACTGAAACTACTGATTTGTTGAATCCATAAATCCAATGGTTGCAAGCCTGCATTCTTCTCAACCTACATACACAAAAATCAAGCTACTTTTCAAATAGAGTTATCCATCTAGTACTATCATTATCTAATATCATAAACACCTTTGAGAGAGCCCTCTCAGACTGAAGAGGCTAAGCTTCAGCTAAAAACTGGTTTAAAATAGTTATATAGAGTTATCTGATCAGTACCATTCAAGTAAAATTTCCGATAACACCTTGGGTTGCCTAACATGGCACGACCTGACCCAACCTAGCTCGACCCGCCCTGAACATGACCCGACATGAACCGACCTGAACATGTTCCTTGGATGCCCTCACATGACCCAACGTGACCTGACCCGCCCGAACACATTTCCTTAGGCACCCTCACAGTAAGGCATGACCCGACCCAACTGAACCCGAATGCGTTTCCTTGGGTAGCATCACACAACCTGACCTAACCCGACCTGCTCAAACGTCAATTAAGGCATGAGGGAGAAAACAACAAACGGGTCGCATGAATGTGCACAAGCCACACGGGCGATCACAAATTAGTGTTTTTGATATGGCCTCCCTCACACGATCCAACCCAACCATGATCCTGTGGCTCCCTCACACGGCACAACCCGACCCACTCGAATGAAGGCATGAGGGAGTAAACAAAAAATGGATCACAAAAATTTGCACAAGGCACATGGGTGGTCACAACTTAGCATTTTTTATACCGCCACCCTCACATGACTCGACTCATCGGAACTCATTTCTCTAGGCGCCCTCACACGGTTAGACTCGACCTAACATGCTCGAATGTGTTTCCTTGGGCGACCTCACATGATTGTACCTAACCTGCCCCAATGCATTTCATTATGTGCCCTCACATGACCCGACCTGACCTGCATGAACATGTTTCCTTGGGTGCCCTCACATGACCGAACCTCACCGACTCGAACTACCTGAATACATTTTCTTGGGTGCCCTCACATGACCTGGTATGACTCAACCCACCTGAACATGTTTCCTTAGGTTCTCTCACACGTCACAAGCCTAGCAAACTTGACCTGCTCGAACAAGTTTTCCTGGGTGCCCTCACATGACCCGATTCGACATGACCCACTCTAACGTGTTTCCTTGGGCACCCTCACACCACACGACCCAACCCGACCTACCTGAACATGTTTCCTTGGGCGGCCTTACATGGCATGACATGACAAGACCCGACCGAACCTACTCGAATGCGTTTCCTTAGGTACCCTCACACAACCTGACACAACTCGACCTGACTCGCCCGAATCCGTATCCCTGGGCACCCTGAAAGTATGGCATGACCTGACTTGAACATGTTTCCTTAGGAGTCAACACATGACCCAACCCGAACCGACCCGCCTGAACGTCGATTAAGGAATGAGGGAGCATATGGAAAATGGGTTGCACGAATGTGCACAGGGCAGATGGACGGTCACAACTTAGAATTTTTTATATGACCTCTCTCATAGAATCGGACCCAAACATGTTTCCTGTGGCAACCTCACATAGCATGACCCAACCCGCATGAACAAAGGCACAAGGGGGAAAATAGAAAATGGATCGAACAAATTTACATAAGGAACATGGGTGGTCACAACTTAGCAGTTTTTATAAAACCACCCTCAGATGACCCGACCTGACTCGACCCACCTGAACATGTTTCCTTGGGTGCTCTCACACGATTCGACCCAACCTACCCTGACCTGCCTAAATGCCTTTCCTTGGGTGCCCTCACACAACATGACCTGACCTAACCCGGCCAAACGTATTTCCTTAGGTGCCCTCACATGACCCTACCCGACCCGCATGAATGTGTTTCCTTGGGCACCCTCACTAGACTTGGCCTTAACTGACCTAACCTGCCCGAACATGTTTCCTTGGGTGCCATCACACGACCTGACCTGACCCCGATTGAACGTGTTTCCTTGGGCACCCTCACACGACATGACCCAAGCTGACCTGCCCAAATATGTTTCCTTGGGTGCCCTCACATGACAACCTAACCTGACCCGACCCTCACGAATTCATTTCATTGGGTGCCCTCACACGACTTGAGCTCACACAACCCAACCTGACACAACTCGGTTTGAATCGACTTGACACGACCTCACCTGACTGAAGGGGTCACACAAACATGTGCCACAAGGCACACAAGCAGTAACAACTTAGCATTTTTTATACGACCGCCCTGACATGACCCGACCTTGCGACCTGCATGAATGCATTTCGTTGGGTGCCCTTGCATGACCCGACTCGACCCAACCCACCTGAATTCATTTCCCTGAGGCCCCTCACATGACCTGACCCGACCTGCCCAAACATGTATCCTTGGGCGCCCTCACATGATACAACCTGACCTGACCTGCCCGAACGCGTTTCCTTGGGCAACCTCACAAGGCACAACCCGACTTGACCTACCTGAACGTGTTTCCTTGGGTGCCCTCACATAACTCGACCCAACCCGATCTGACTCGACCTAACCCAAATACAATGACAAGGCTGCACTTGGTATCGAAGCTTGGACATTATATTTTTTGGTCTTATTGCAAGATTGGAAAGACAAAATGGATCGTACAAATGTGCACAACACGCATAGGTGGTCACAACTTAACATTTTTGATATGGCCACTCTCACAAGACCCGACCCGACCCTACCCTACCCACCCAAATGCGTTTCCCTAGGTGCCCTCACATGACCTGACCCGACCCGACTCGATCCGCGCAAACACATTTCCCTGGGTGCCCTCAGATGACTCGACCCTGACCCAACCCAACCTGCCCAAACACTGATCTAGGTGGATATTGGTGGCCACCCGCCTATTCCACTTGGGGCCCCACCATTTTCTCTTTTAGTTTTTTCATAACTTACTATTTTTAGTATTTTTTCAGGTCCTAAACTTCCAGAGCCATTTTGAAGCCCCAAACAGAGATATTATGCCGAAGTTACATCCTCGGGAAGTTGAAACACCAATTTACCCAAATGGGGCCCATAGTTTTGGCGCTTCATCTCTTAGGGTTAGGTTTTCAGACGTTTAGAATTCTCCATTGTTTCTCCATAATAAATAGGCCCTCAAGCCTCATTATAAAATAGTTCAGAGGTCTGTAGCCGCCACATCTCTTCTCAGATATTCGCTACCAGCACCCTAGCTATTTTACTTCCATCATGTTTGTAAGCATATTTCTATGATTTGATATTAATGAAATGAAGCCGTATTTCTGTTGTATTTCTATGTTTATGGTTATTTCGGTATTCAGTTCTGTTCCTGCATAAATCCAAATCAGCGGTATCAAAGAGGTCTACCTTTTCTTGATCCTTCTTTGCATGTCCCCAACGAGATCGGGGTATAAGGATTTAGGGCTCCATCTGGTGGAACCTTTCCAAGATCAGCCTCGCAAACCCCGACGGACGCCCATGGGTGATGAAAAGAAATATGATGGAGTAGGATATCCTATCAAAATGTTGCTCGAGGAGGCCCTCGAAAAATAAAGGAATGTGATGATGGATAACTTTGCCCAGATCCTTCAACAACTACCCACCGGTAGTACATCTAGATCCAACAACCACTCTAGAGGTGTGACTCCCTTTAAGGTACAAGTAAACTTTGACATTCCCATATTTGAGGGTCAAATAGATGCAGATGTCGTAGATAGATGGTTGAATTTATTAGAAGGATATTTCTCGGTCCATGAATTTTGTGACTGGGAGAAGACTATTTTTGCACTCCTGAAAGCTACCCCCCATGTCAAGGACTAGTGGGAAACCCACTATCATAAAAAGGACGAGACAAAACCCTCTCTTTTCTTAGCTATACCCACTTGGAATTATTTCCAATATGCCATCAAGGAACAATACTATCTCGTGGGGAGCTATGAGGAAAAGTACATATAATGGACCACGATGCGGCAACAAAGGGATCCAGATGTGCATGAGCTGTAATATTCCAAATTTGGAAAGGCTAGCAAGGCATGACTGGAAAATGCATTTTCTAGTAATGGCTGCTATAGGAGTTGAAACCAAGACTTGGATCCCTTAGAAAAATGTGTCTAAGTTCTAAATCCAAGAGGAGGCTCCAAATAAATCCTTTTAAGTGGGTTAAAAAGATCTCCCACACTTAGATGTTCTCAGAAAATTCCCTATGAAGGGACTGCAACAAATGCATGAAAAGGAAATAGATCAAAAACGTTATTTTATTAGCTGTGAGACAAGAAGATATAGATAGCCTAAAAAATAATGTTATAGCAATAAAGAGAGTACAAATTCTTGAGGAAACATCTACTCAAGAAAGGCAATGCAAGCCTCAACAAGACATGTACATGAAGTAGAAGAACACTGCTATATCTGCATAAACCTAGGCTATGAGGGTGCAATTTATAAGAGGTAATACTCCATATTACATAATAACAGAAACATATGATGATATACGGCTCAATAAATGAGGGGGATCAAGCTCTCAACCCCTGGAAACAATAATACAACAATCCTTAGAAGGATTGGCCGAAATATACAAAATGGCGAAAATGTCAGAGTTGCTGGGTAGCAGCTGCAACTCAAAAAATGGAACTGGATGGAGAAGACTGAAGATGCTGCATATGATGTCAATATCTCCTCCAATGGATCTCTCAAGTGGAAGGCTAATCCTTACACTGAATATCTCACCCTCCAATCAACACTGCAAAACCCCACGACAAGTACTCTATGAAAATAACGCAGTTAATGAAGAAAATTGCACTGTAGGGGAAAAGGAATGAGTTGGCCCAATGAAAATATCTGCAATAAGCTCTAATGGCTTCCAAACTGATCCTCTGAAGGAAAGGAAGACTCCTTCTCTGAAAAACAAGTGATGGAAGAGGTGTTGTGACTCCTCACTGCAACACCCTGCAACACAACATCATGTTGTTGCTGCAATAACGTTGTCCTGGAGGACGATGCTTGGCCTCAAGCCTAGATGTGAGGAAAATATATAAAACTCCTTCAATAGGCTTCTCAAGAAAGGAGAAGTATCCCTAAGCAGGTAATCCTTGTGCTAAGAAGCACAAAAACTCAGTTGAAGAGCTGGATAATGCTAATAGTCTAAACAGACAAGAAATCTATAATCATATGCATATCATACAATGGATGCCTTGAATTCCTTTTAAACACACGAGACCTCCCTCTCCATGGGTCCCACTCTTTTAGGGTTTCCTCCTTCAAGGAATATTCCCTGCTCTTTCTTTGGGAGTCCCATAGGATGCTTTCCACCTCATACCTCTGCGTTTTTTGACTTGGTCAAACTTGACCTAGCCTCTTTACAAAAATGTCCCTTTCACACTTGAGGGTGTGAAATATAGTTCCAAAGCTGATCCCCTTTCATAATGGAGGGATTTTATCCATTTTTTTTATTGTGAATGGGCCTTCTCACCCAATTATCCAACTCCTAAGTGAAAATAGAAAAAGTTAATATTCCAATTTATTGAAGGAAAAATTTGGAATATTACAGTCCTCCCCTCCAAAATTTTTCTTTTCCTCAAGAAAATGAAAGGATATAACTAAGGAGTTGTCTCCCAAGGCATGGAGAATTAAAATTATTGGGAAAACATCTTCCCCAAGTAATCATCCAAACAAAATGAGCCACCTCCCAACAAGGCAACTCCTGAAAATCCCCTTCCACCTCAAGCTCTAGAAATGAAGGTGGGCTAAAAATTTGAATATGGTAAGCATCATAGCCTACCCCATGCTGTCCTTCTCTCCACTTGTGATAAGTGTAGAGTGTGTTTTGATCCCGGGCTGCAAAAGTATTGCCCTCAAATGGAAAAATGAAGAAAAATCCTCCAAAGAGTTCTCCTCCAACATTGAAGAACAAGCTGGCCCAAAATGTTTCATCCATGATGAATAGGACATGGTCATCATAGAACATCCCAGTGAGAATTTTTCTGAAATTTTTACATGATAATGCATGATATAGAAAATGCCTCAAAGGGACACAATGCAGTTTCATCCACTGCAATCTCAGAAGGTAACATGGCAAGTAACATACAAACTCCATCACATCTACTAATGAATAGTAAATGGCCAAATGCATCACCAATACATGATCAAATACTTGCGCATGATTATATAATGGATGAATATCAATCTCATGTCCCACCTGAAAAGAGAACAAATATGTAGCTATGGTGGTCATATCTCTTCTCATGCTCCCATCAGAACATGTAGTGCAGAAAATATGGGAATTTTCTTCCCTCAAGGACACATCCAACTCATGTGTCTCTCTCATCATCATGCTTCCCATAAAAATATGATCCATATCAGAAAGTGAAGTCATGATCATCAACAAAATGAGGAAAATGCTGAAGGTTTCATGTGCTACAAGAAGGTACCAACAGTTTTCCCAATAGTGACATCGCAGTTTTCCAAACTGTTGCTTCAGAAAATTACATGGAAAAATGTTCCTTGCTACATAGTGAATCATGTATGTTATCACATGGAAAATAGTTGCATATAAAAACTGAACATAAATGTAATGAGAAAACATTTTCCCAAGGCCACATAAAATATGGTTGCCTCCATCATATAGTTTGGCCCAACAATGATCATGGAGCAATGTGTCAAGCTTGCCCTCTTGTGAAGCAATGCACTGCATAGTAATGGTAAGAGTATGCAAAGCAATGAAAGTAAAAACAAACTTATTACCATATGCAGGAAGTGAGATGGTACATGGATCTATGAATGAGTCCTCCATAGTGTTTTGGCATGCTATGAAGAAGAATGTTCCATATGCTGCAATATGGTAATCCTTCTCATGCTTGGAAATCCAAGTCAAGAAGAATATGTCATAGTGACAGATGTCTCTATCCACTACTCTATCGTCATCACCTCCTCCTTTTTAACCAAGTGCATCCAATGTGAAGTGATCCTAGGGACACCCCATCCATAAATCTCTACTCCCAAGTGAGTGCTGTGAGCTCATGCAAATAAGCTCCTGTCAATACAAAACTCTGTTCTTTGACATGATCCTTGTCAAAGACTCCTCTAGTAATGCTGCAATACATAAGAAGTTCCTCCCAAGGTGGGAGTACCTCTCTATCATCTAAAGCCAAGGAGATAATGCCATCTCCTCCTTTTGCAACATCATACAAAGTGTGAGAGCAACTCTGCTCTTGCTCTCCCAAGAATAAGCAAAGCAACAAAATATTTTGTTGCCTCCCCATACTTCCATCATACAACTCATGTGATGAAGACATAATGAATGATATGAGTATCACATCAACACCATGCATCCATACTCTATGCTACTCAATGATGCAAGTATCATGCCATCTCTCCTCCATCCTCCTACTCTTAGGAAGAGTGTATGCCGAGTGATGGCCAAACTCCTTCAAGAGGAGCCAGCGCACCCAAACCTCCTGCTGCTCGGTATCATAAATCTACAAGTAGCTTACCAGCTTCTTGCTCACCATCCACATCCACTCAATCACTTTCCGATGCTTTTTCCTCCTCTTCATCTTGGTACTCCTCCCATGAGGGCTACCATCCTCCTAAACCAAATCTCTATCTTTTCACTTCATGGGATTTTGAAATGCAATCTTCTCAAGGATCAATGAAACCCTATAAGGACCCAAATATGTGGTAGGAAAAAACCTCCCATCATGATGTGTATGGCTCAAGGAATTTCCAACACAATCATGAGATATGCTATCCATCCTAACGTGTCCTCCATCTTCTATCTACTCTTGTGAGAAAGGAATAAAATCTTTGCACTCCATGGTGTGTTTAAGTGCACCTCTAATGAGATCTCTCCTTGAGGCCTCCCTCTCAACAATAGTCCTCCAAAACCAATGAGGTATTGGATCTGTTGAAAGTAGAATTTCCCCTTTGAGATGAGAGGAGCTCATTGAGAAAGGGTCATCTTGAAAGGAGAAAGGGTTTCTCACTCCAAGATGTCTACTGTCTTCCTTCAAGTCTTCAAACCCCAACCTAAAATGTGATACACAATCCAACAATGGCTCATGAGGATGATGGTTTATTTCCTCCTTGAAATTTTCCATGTTGCACAACACAGTGCAACCAAGCTTCTCTAGATCAACAATGGGATTTGACCCTTGGTCATGTAAAATTAAATCTCCACATTGATCAAAAGAATGTGCTACAACAATTGAATGTGGAAATATTTCCATACCTTGATGATGTTTGGGAACTTCTTGTAGGGCTGCAAGAGTTCCTTCCTCCAAAGTGTTGGCTGCCCCAACTGTTGATGCATGTCGCTTCTCCTCCATGAGTGTGACAGCATTAGGAAAAATCTCCTCAAGTGGCGGTGAGGGCTTTTCCTCCCTTGTTCTTTCTCCATCAAAGGTTTTGATCAACCTTTGAGTGAACTCTGAAAAAGTTTTCACCCTTGCATGGCTTAAGTGGTTGCACCACCAAAAATAGGCTTCACCCTTCAAGTGCAGTGCTAAGATTTCAACAGCTTCTTTTCCTGCTACAGGGTGTAGTAGAAAAAATTCCTCCAACTTTCTCACCCAAGCTCTTGTTGTAGAAGACCCATCAAAGGTGGACAATAGAAATTCATTGCCTCTAGTTTCTCTTCCACCGCAGGGTCTCTTCTCTTCCTTCAGTTGGATGAAATGAGGGAAATCTAGAGTCTCCTTGAAGGCTCTAGGTTGAGATCTATACTCAACAAGGTAATCACTTAGAATCTGATAATCCAAGTGTCCTCCATGCTTGTCTTCTTCTTGATGAGAATAGGAAGTGCATGGTCCTTCCTCTTCTTCTTCTTCAATATTCTTGGCCTCCTTGGAGAGGCTTTCTCTGGATCTCAAAACTGATGAGAGTAATCTCATATTCTTCATCATTCTGATATTCTTGGGCTTAGACTCACATTCTGAGCCAAGAAAGTTGCTTTGATACCAGTGTAATATTCCAAATTTGGAACATCTAGCAAGGCATGACTGGAAAACGAATTTTCCAGTAATGGCTACTACATGAATTGAAACCAAGACCTGGATCTCGTAGAAAAATGTGTCTAAATGCTAAATCCAAGATGAGGCTCCAAATAAATCCTTCTAAGTGGGTTAAACATATCTCCCACACTTAGATGTCCTCATAAAATGCCCTATGAAGGGACTGCAACAAATGCATGAACATAAAATAGATCAACAATGTTATTTTATTAGTTGTGAGACAAGAATATATAGATAGCCTAAAAAATAATGTTATAGCAGTAAAGAGAGTAAAAATTCTTGAGGAAACATCCACTCAAGAAAGGCAATGCAAGCCTCAACAAGACATGTACATGAAATAGAAGAACACTGCTATATCTGCATAAACCCAGGCTAAGAGGACGCATTTTATAAGAGGTAATGCTCCATATTACATAATAACAGAATGATATGACAATATATGGCTCAAGAAATGAGGGGGAGAAAGCTCTCAACCCCTGGAAACAATAATACAACAATCCTTAGAAGGATTGGCTAAAATATACAAAATGGAAAAAATGCCGGAGTTGCTGGGTAGTAGCTGCAAATCAGAAAATGGAACTGGATGCAGAAGACTAAATATGTTGCATATAATTTCAGTATATCCTCCAATGGATCTCTGAAGTGGAAGGATAATCCTTACACTGAAGATCTCACCCTCCAATCAACACTGAAAAACCCCACAACAAGTATTTTATGAAAAAAACGTAGTTACTGAAGAAAACTGCACTGTAGGGGCATAGGAATGAGTTGGCCCAATGCCAAGATCTGAAATAAGCTCCAATGGCTTCCAAAATTATCCTCCAAAGTAAAGGAAGACTCCTCCTCTGAAAAAAAAAAGTGATGGAAGAGGTGTTGTGACAACTCACTGCAACACCCTGCAACACAACATTATGCTGTTGCGGCAATAAAGCTATCCTAGAGGAGGATCGTTGGCCTAAAGCGTAGATGTGAGGAAAATCTATACAATGCCTTCAAGAGGCTTCTCAAGAAAGGAGAAGGATCCCTAAGCAGGTAATCCTTGTGCTAAGCAGCACAACAACTCAGCTGAACAACTAGAGAATGCCAATAGTCTAAACATACAAGAAATCTATAATCATATGCATATCATACAATGGCTACTTTGCCTTCCTTTTAAACACATGAAAGCTCCCTCTCCATGGGTCCCACTCTTTTAGGGTTTTTATTCCCTCCTCTGTCCCATAGGATGCTTTCCACCTCATACCTCTGCGCTGTTTGACTTGGTCAAACTTGACCTAGCTGAGTCTTTGCAAATGTCCCCTTTCACACTTGAGGGTGTGAAATCTAGTTCCAAGGCTGATACCCTTTTATACTAGAGGGATTTTATCCATATTTTTATTGTGAATGGGCCTTCTCACCCAATTATCCAACTCCTAAGTGAAAATAGCAAAAGTTAATATTCCAATTTATTGAAGGAAAAATTTGGAATATTACATGAGCTGATGAATTTGTTCCATACCCTATGCACAAAGTTGGGTATCAAAGATTCAGAGAAACATTTGGTGCTAAAGTATCACATTTTTCTGCACAGATACATTTAGGAGGAAATGGAGTTCCTCGACATCTCCTCTCTTGGTACGCCATACCGGTATGTTGCCAATATTGATCAGAAATTCAAACAGAAGAAGCGAGACTTTGGATCTATGAATCAAAAGCAAGGGAAAGGTGCCCCAAAACCACAGAAAAAAGGATACAGCCAAGGCATGGTGGCCCAAGACAACCTGCCAAAGGCAAAATCAAAGAACAACACCACGAAGCCAAAGAAGGACACGGGAAAGTGGTGTGAGTTCCATAAGAGCTCCACTCACAACACAAGTGAGTGTCAGGCCAAGCAGTTGCTGGTGGTCGAGATGAGGGCTTCTGAATTAGATGCATGCTCTGACTCTGAATAAAAAGCTGACAAGGTGAATGACAAAGGCAAGCAGATTATTGATGCAGAGCCTAACGCCACTGTTGCCATTATGAAGATCCAAAAGGAGGAACGAGAAGATCCATAGGAGGCAGAGCGTCTCTTCCACTCCCAGATGTGGGTAAAGGATCCGCCACTATGGTTCATTGTCTAAAATGGGAGCCAAAATAACCTCATTTCAGTAGATGTCGTGAAGCGGTTGGGCTTGCCGACCATAGCGCACCCACAACCATACACCATCGGGTGGCTTCACCAAGGACGGGATCTCCGCGTCAGCCAATAGTGTCACCTTCCCTATAGCATCAAGCCCTTCACAGATGAGGTATTGTGTGAAATTTCCCCTATTTATGTTTCTGATGTATTATTAGGCCAACCATACTTGTGGAAGTGACATGCTGTGTATGAATCCTAGCCTCACACTATTATTTTTACTTTGGGAAATAAATTGTACAGGATACCAGAGGTACCACTGCCTCCCACTATCTCTTTGGTTACTATAAAACAATGCATTAAGCTCATTTCCCAAACTAGGAAATTTGTTTTCCTGATGATCTGCCCCCCAGGGCAAGAATAATACTGTAGCCACGACCTCTAGACATGGCTCCTCTGCACGAAAACAACAAATGGACAAGGTTGTGGAGGAGTATAGGGACATATTCACCTCACCCACAGGGGTGCCTCTACAGTGTTAGGTCAAGCACCCCATTGAACTGACCCCAAGTGCGCCGCTACCCAATGGACCGATCTATAGGCACTCTGTTCTAGAGAATGATGAAATCAAGAGGTAGATTCAGGAGCTGCTGCAAAAAGGTCACATCCGGCCAAGTTCATCGCCCTGTGGGAGCCCGATCATGTTGGTACAGAAGAAGGATGGGACTTGGAGACTCTCTATTGATTATCAGGCACTGAACAAGATTATTCTCTGGAATAGGTACCCAATCCCACGGATTTATGACCTTCT
Organism: Pinus albicaulis; assembly: GCA_034641835.2. Taxonomy (NCBI): domain Eukaryota; kingdom Viridiplantae; phylum Streptophyta; class Pinopsida; order Pinales; family Pinaceae; genus Pinus; species Pinus albicaulis. The sequence continues at coordinate 1,316,846,889 of CM076580.1, read as the reverse complement.
AGACCAACTCAAAGGGGAAAAATATTTCAGCAAGATCGACTTCAAGTCTGGGTATCACCAGGTACCAATCGAACTCTCTGATTTGTGGAAGACTGCCTTCAAAGCCAAGGGGGGCCTTTTTGAATCACTCGTCATGCCTTTCGGATTGACAAATGCTCCTGCAACCTTCATGAGGTTGATAGATGACATCTTGCGTCCATTCACCAACTCATTTTTAGCGGTATACTTGGATGACATTCTGATCTTCAGCCAGACTTAGGTAGAGCACCTCCACCACATCTGAGAAGTCCTCCAAACACTGCAGAAACAAAATTTGTGTGCCAATTTGGAGAAGTGCAATTTTGGCATGACCCCAGGTTCAATATCTAGGATACATTATTGATGAAAGGGGGGTGCATGTTCATCCAGCCAAGATCCAAGTCATTAAGAATTGGCAGCCCCAACCAAACTAACAGAGCTTTTCAGCTTTCCGGGTCTTGCTAATTTCTACCGCAGGTTCATGTTGGGATTCTCTCATATCACTTGGCTCTTCAGTCAAGTCACCAAGGGAGGAGCGAAAGAAAATTTTTGTTGGTCGGAATCTCAAGAGAAGGTGTTCGTGGAATTGAAACATCGCCTCTGTTCCACCCCAGTGCTCACATTACCAGAATTTCAACAACCATTTGAGATCAAGATAGATGCCTATGATTATGCTATTGGGGCAGTTCTTACTCAACAAGGGCATCCAGTGGCATATCGCAGTGAGACATTGTTCGACATAGTTCGAAAATATCCTAGTTATGACAAATAAATGTATTCCATTGTGTAGGGTTGTTGACAATGGAAGCATTACATTTTGGGGAAGGAGACAATAATCCACATAGACCACTGACCCATGCAGTTCATACAGACACAAGGGAAGTTTCAGAATGATCGCCATCAGAAGTGATCCACATATCTGCAACAATTTCATTTGAACATCAAGTACAAGAAGGGTAGCACAAATAATGTTGTAGAATACCTCATCCAACCACCGATTGTGGCCATAACCACCATTCTCAACTCTTGTGGGCATGAGACTTATGATTGGTCGCTTCTCTACAAGAGCGATCCAGAATTCAGCTACACATACAAGGCACTCTTGGGGGGTATGCAAGTTCCAAATTTTCACCTCCAAGATGCACTATTATGTCACCTGGGACACCATTGTGTTCCTACAAGTGAGCGTGGCAAGATGATATGGGAAGCACACTACAGTCGAGTCGTCGGGCATTTTTGGGTCGAGAAAATAATGGTAGTACTGCAGAAGTATTTATATTGGCTGAACCTTCGACAGGATGTCAGGAAGTACATCAGATCCCACACTGCTTGTGCCATTTCCAAACCGACCATCAAGAAGCAAGGGCTCTATACTCCGCTACCTACCCCTAGTCGACCTTGGGAATCCATCTCCATGGATTACATGTCAGGCCTTCCTTCTACTAAGCATGGAAATGGCTATGTTTTTTTAGACGTCGATAGATTCTTAAAGATGGCCATTATGGTGGCTTGTAAGAAGAATATCACAGCAGGAGGCACTGCCAAACTCTTCTTTTAATGAGTGTGGGTGAACTTTGGGATTCCACAGTCTATCATATCAGATTGCAACAATAGGTTCCTCAGCACATTTTGGTCTAGCCTCTGGTCAATGTTGGACACCAAGCTCACCAAGTCCACAACTTTCCATCCCCAAACTGATGGCCAGACAAAGGTCGTCAACAGGATGATTGTACACATTTTGCGCATGTACAATTCAAAGCACCCATGCACATGGGATGAGAGCCTTTCCTATGTAGAACACAGTTATAACTGGGCTCTCCATAGCTCAACCGGCCACAACCCCTTTCAGGTGGGCTTGGGAATCCAGCCACTATGTCCCATTGACGTATACATGCCATTTGTAGCTACTTAGGCCGATTCGGCTCATGTCCAATCTGAAGCTGAAAAAGCACACAACTTCATCGAGCGCATTTAGCACATCTGACAATAGGTTCATGACATATTGGATAGAGCCATGCTAAGTAAAGCAATGACATGATCAACATCGGGTGCCACACAACTTCCAGATGGGCGAACAAGTGTGGCTACATTTGCAGAAGGAGCGCCACACTAGACCTCACCGCAAGATTCACCCACTCCGATATGGGTCGTAGACCATTGCTAAGGCTATAGGGAACAATGCCTTCGAGCTCAATATTCCACCATTCCTTGGTTTGTACCCAGTATTCAATGTAGACCACCTTCGTCCCTACTTCCCACCTTTATTGGACACCTCTGAAATTGCAGAAGAACTCACACCAAAAGAGTTAAACCCAGACTACATGGAACATGCCATGGTAGACTGTATCATGGACATGCAAATCAAGAACACTCACCGACAAAAGATCCAACTGTATCGGGTTGTCAAAGCTGGCCAACTCCTGCACCAAGGCAAGTGGTTCACTAGGAACCAAGTTCAACAGAAGTTTCCTCATCTCATGGAGGAACTGAACGCAATGGGGACCATTGCTTCCTAAGGGGGGAGGAATGATCCAGGTGGATATTGGTGACCACTCGCCTATTCCACTTGGGGCCCCACCATTGTCTCTTTCATTTTTTTCACTACTTACTATTTTTAGCAATTTTTTGGGTCCTGAACTTCCGAAGCCATTTTGAAGCCCCAAAAAGAGATAGTATGCCGAAGTTACGTCCCCAGGAAGTTGAAACACCAATTTACCCAAACAGGGCCCATAGTTTTGGTGCTTCATCTCATAGGGTTAGGTTTTTGGACGTTTAAAGTTCTCCATTGTTTCTCCATAATAAATAGGCCCTCAAGCCTGATTGTAACATAGTTCAGCGGTCTGTAGCTGCCACATCTCTTCTCCGAGATTTGCTACTAGCACCCTAGCTATTTTATTTCCATCATATTTGTAAGCATATTTCTATGATTTGATATTAATGAAATGAAGCCTTATTTCCACTATATTTCTATGTTTATGGTTATTTCTATATTCTGTTGCATTCGTGCATAAATTCGGATCAAATACGTTTCCTTGGGCTCCCTCACATGGCATGACCTGACCTAACCCATCCAAATGCATTTCCATAGATGCTGTCACACGACTCGACCTAACCCACACGAATGTGCTTCCTTGGGTGCCCTCACACAACTCGAACCAAACCGACCTGACCCACCTGAATGCGTTTCCTTGGGCACCCTCACACAACCTGACCCGACCCGAGCTACCCGAATGCCTTTCCTCGGGTGCCCTCACATGGCACAACCTGACCCAACCTGAACCTCCCGAACGCATCTCCTTGGGCACCCTCACATGACCCGACCTGACCCGACCCGCTCGAATGCATTTCCTTGGGCACCCTCACATGAACCAACCTCACACAACTTGACCTGACACAACTCGGCCTGACATGACCTGACCTGACACGACCCGACCTGACACGACCTGACCTGACTTGACTCGACCTGACCTCACACAACCAGACCTCACACAACCCGACCTCACATGACCCGACTTGACCTCACCTGAATTGACCCTCACACGGTTTGGAGACTTTCATTGCATGTCCGACAGTTTGGAGACCATTTTCACAAGTTTGATATTTTGGAGTCTTTCATGAACTAAATCCTTGTCTAATGACCATGGATGAACTTACTGCTAATTTCACCCATCTCCTAGAGTATGTTCCCTATATTTGTGAGGAGAAGGCTAAATTTCAATGTTATATCAACTATCTTCCCCTCTCTACTCAAATAAAGAATTGGGTATGATAACCTAAAATGTATGGATAAATTTATTATTAAATCCATAATTTGTTACCAGTGATCTAAGAAAAGGAGTGAAAATTCAATATTTTTTCCAAATAAAATTTTATTACGAATGAAAGGGTCTAAATTTTCATGCTTTAAATATTATGGTAAAAAGCACCAGAATTAAAATTTTAACAAAAATAATAATTAGCAACATAAGACTCAATCTGAGACAGGATCCAAAATAATTATTTTGAATAGTAAAGGAATTAATGGGAAAGCACGAGAACCATTGAAGTGTTGGGGATACAAAGAGGATCATCTACTTTGGAATTGTTCATATAATATAAAATCAATACAATCCCTACAAACTATACAAGAAGCATCCACAATGAATGACATTGCCAAAAACATTCCTAGAATTAATACAACCCTAGAACATCATTAAGTTGAACATCAATCTATGATGATTGAAGTAGAAGGTAAACTATTAAACCAAAATGTGCCAATTTCAATAGATCCAGGGCTAGTTGAAGTTATGTTAGTCCAAAAATTGTTGCAAATGTAGGCTACACATACAAAAATATCAGAATTCTTGGTTGGTCCAACTCGCTATTAGTACCAAAAGAAAAGTCACCAGTTGGGTTAAAGAATTTTATATTAATTTGAATGGATGTAAAATAAGATTGAGTATGAATGTTTTACCCCTAGGATCTTGTGATGTACTAGTAGAAATGGACTAGTTAAGAAAGCACAAATCAACTGTAAATGGTTTAGAAAATATTTTCACCTATACCATAGAGGAGGGAGAATGAAAAATTATTATAGGGATACCAAGACCAATTTCTACCAAGAAAATATTAGTATTACAACTAAAATTTGTTCTAGAAAAGGGTGTAAATCATTTGTTGTACAAGTAAAATATTTCTGACAGGAAACCAAAGAAAAAATTTAGATGATTTGTAGGTGGTACATGAGTTCAATGAAATTTTCCCTGATTAAACTCCTGGGTTATCACCCAAAAGAGATTGATTTCACTATTGAGAATGTAACCGGTGCCACTCCAGTGTCCAAAGCAACCTACAAAATTAGTGCTAGAATTGATGGAATTGTAGATGCAACTTCAAGAGCTACTAGATATGGAACACATTAATCCAAGTGCCTCACTTCGGGGAGCAAAAATATTGTTTTAGAGGAATTGATATGGTACTTTCAGAATTTGTATTGACTATATGAATTTAAATAAGTAGACAATCAAGAAAAAATACCCTCTACCTAGAATAGATGTCTTGTTTGACTATATAAGGGGTGCCACTAACTTTTTGAAGATAGATCTAAGATCTGGTTAGCATCAATTAAGAATTTTGGATGAATTTTGATTTAAATATGGGCAAACTTGTTATTTCTAGGCAATCTCCCTCATCAGTATTAAAATTGTGTTTAAGGATAGACTCATGTTAACCACTTGTGAAGGGGTTTATATATATAGTCTCATGTGTTTTTCATGATAAAATTATGAGTTAATTAACTTTTTAAAACTCATAAACAAAAAAATAAATGTAGTAAAATAACTCACAATAATCACATAACACAATGGATGTTAATAGAGTTCACCCCTCCTGGGCCACATCTCCATGGACCTGCTTTAACTAGTTAGGGCCTCTTGGGATTAAGAGTAAAATGTATGATTAAAAGCACCAATATTGCTCCAATGTATTTTTTAACTATTCCATTGGCTTTAAAACACTCAAATACCCCTAAAATGACTATTAAATATCTAAATTTGGTTCACAACTCCTCTAGGCTTGACCTCCACTCTTAGTGGCCATGGGCTTATTTAATCTCCAAAGTGACAAAATAATCTTAGGATGTGCTCCAATACCTATGAAAATTATACCCTTGTGTTCAAAGCATCAAATACATTAAAAATTGACTATTCATTCACTCCATTTTGCCTTCAACTGATCTGGGCATGGCCTTCCCTCCTGGTGGCCATGGCTTCAAAATTATTTAAGTGGCCAAAAACACATGTATATTTGCTCCATTTCCTATGAAAGTTGCTCCAATGTATTCAGAGGATTTCAATCTACTAGGAATGAATATTTATTCACTCCAATTGGCCTTCAGCTGATCTGGGCATGGCCTTCCCTCCTGGTGGCCTTGGGCTTCACAATTATTCAAGTGACCAAAAACACCTATATATTTGCTCCATTTCCTTTACAAGTTGTACCAATGGATTTGGAGCATGCCATTATACTAGGAATGACTATTCTTGAGCCCAAATTGGTCGAACATTTCTCAAAATATGGCTCATTAATGTTTTCCCTAGATTCTACCTCTAATTCTGAAAATTGCCAGTTAGCTCCACCAAATCTGGAAGTGGTGCTAAAATTGCGGAATCCACCGAAACTACCGTCAAATTAATCTCATTTTAATTAATTTTTGAAAGCATATTAATTGCAGATAAGATGCACACTAATACACAATTAACGAGGTGCTTAAGTAAGGTAATATGGTGCGTAGTCATGTGGAGGAGGGTTGGCCCTCTCCGCTCCACCATTGAGAAAAAAATTTCAATTTAAGTACAAAGTTCGTGCCATTCCTTTCAAGTTCTAAGCACGTGGCCCATTGGTGAAGGCAGCGTAGTGGAGTGGGGGAGGTCATGGGGTTGAACCCCGACCCCGCCCCTCATATACGTTTTTGTACCAATGCAATTTAATATCACTAGTAAAAAATGACTAATTAGTTACTAAAAAAATGAGTAAAATTTGCATATAAATGACTATTTTTGGGTCGGTGACCAATAGTAGCTAATTGACAGTATCTTATAATGAGACCAACTTTTAGTCGTTTTTATCTTTAATCAATAATTGGTTGTCTCAATTTTGTTGTCTAGTAGTATATTTGGCCATTAACTTAGTCATTAATTATGTCATTAATTTAATCATTAATTCGGTCATTGATTTAATCATTGATTTGGTCATTATTTTTCATTAATTTAGTCATTGATTTGGTCACTAATTGTTGCAATTAATGACCAAATATACAACAAAATATATTACTAAATGATTACCCGAGAAAATCAATTAATGACCGAAAAAATATGACCAAAATGTTGGTCGTGTTATAAGATACTATAAATTGGCTACTAATAGTCATATATATGCAAATTTTAGTCATTGTTTGAAACCAATTAATGACCAAAGAAATGTGACTAAATTTTAGTCATGTTATAAGATACTGTAAATTAGCTACTAATAGTCGTATATATGCAAAATTTGGTCACTATTTGCAATCACAAATTTATCATTTGTAGTAGTCATTTATCGTTTTTTTGTAGTTTCATATTCATTATATAAATGACTAGTTTAGTAGTTTATATTCATTTCATTTACTTTCATTAACAGTCGTAATAAGCTACAAATTTAGTCGTATATTCATTTTATTGGTTTTAATTGTTAATAAACATAAAAAACTACTAATTTAGTAATTTTAGATTGATTTTATGTGTTCATTATTAATCAACGTAAATTAATTAGTATGATTTTGCAACTAAATTAAAAAAATAATGTCATACAATGTACATGTTCATCTAATATGAAACCACAAAGTTACATATGTTAATTACAATACTACGTAATATCAAGTGCAACTATAAATAATTTCAACCACATAAATTATATTATATAAAATGTCAAGTATTACAATGAGTTTCCAACTTAATATTGGTTGGAGTACAATTTACACATGAAATATTGTTTCATCACTTCAAAACATTATCATTCTATTGCCATGACATTACAGGTGAATTCACCACTCTAAAAGTTTGGCCATCAGTCTACATGTGTGTGACTTATGTGGGATATTGGTTCTACAAGTGCCACTAGAATAGTTTTCTTCTCTCTCTCTTTAATTTGGATTTTGTTGCTGTAGTGTTATTATTCTCCTCTTTCTTCAATTTCTACTTCTTACCATAAATACTGAGTTCCTTTTCTCGGAAAAAAAGAAGATACAATGTAGAGTATAAGACATGAAAGTAGATTAACACTGGAATATAAACTAAATTAAACTATAAAATATTTATAAGATATATACCTCAACATAAGAAATATTGTTAATGTCACTTTTCCTCATAAAATAAAGAAAGTCAAACAAGTTTTCTTTTGTTGGGCAATAGTGGCCACTATCTAGCCAAATGAACTGTATAAACAAAGCAAATAAAACGTCATCATAGCATAAATGTTTTACCTATTGTGTTCTCACTGTACAACATTTGTTGATGGAATGTTATCTTCAACTAAAGTAATAAATGCAAATAGAAGCACACATTTCTATCCCAGTATTTTGAATTATCATGATTATGGTACATTGCAATTTTGATTTTATCCAACTTAATAAAACACATTAGAGCTAGCAATTTCTACTAAGAATGCCTCATATTCTAATTTTGTAGTTGTATTGTTTTCTCTAGTTATCTTTAAGAAGTAGTTACACTTCAACAATAAAATTGGTCAGTAGAAATCTAATGGGCGGAGAAAAGTATTGCTAACACAAGATTACAACAAGAAACTAAAAAAGAATAGGACAATACTTTGTAAATTTGATGCTAACTGGAAATATAGCTTCAATAGAACAATATTCAATCATCAGCGTACTATTCTAGGGGAAAAGGAATCCAATTCCCAGAAGCCAAAAAATTATATCCATAGAAAAACTAAACATGTTGTGTCCACATTCAAAGGTAAAGTAACTAGGGACTAGCTATATCAGATACTTTTTAGATTGTATGGGTAGCTACTGACACCATTAACAAGAATTTTAAAATATATCTGCCACGTATGACCTCAAATGTGGCAACAAATTTGATATATGAACAACGTGTATACATTCAAAATGCATTACAATGATATAATAGTATCAAAAGAAACTGCACATAATTACATATTCACTATCCAATTTTATTCCAAAAAAACATTCAAATAATTGCTATTACTTACCCTAAAAAATATATTGAAATTTCCATTCATTGTCATGAACATCCCTATATATCAGTTTCTGGAAAGGTGGTTTTTCAGTGAAATCTTGCGCAAAACAAACAAAACTTAATAGGATACAAATATGAAAAATACCCTTATCTTTTTCTCTTTCAAAGAAGGAAGTCTTCTCTTAAAAAATGTCTAAAATTCTAAGCACTTATCTATCAAATCACAAATAGAACAAAAACTATGGGAAAATAAGAATCGCACAAGTGGAGGAATTTTTTTTTTTGCAGCGTGTCGTGGCACATAAAACCTATCATCGGTCCTAGTGTTACTTTCAATCAATGTCTTACAAAATTAATTATTTGATTGTTTTCTTGGTGTGCTGAGGTCAGAACAAAAATAGCAATATTTTTTCTCTTGTTGCACAGTATCATCAATTTTTAGTTCCCTACACAAATGGAACTAGTACCAAAGAATTTCTCATAAAAATTGGTAATTACGGCAAAGCACATATAATGAAATTGAAAATTTCTTAAAATATTAAGAGGTTTCAATGTCATTTGAGCATATACTTCATCTGTTTCCAAATATTCATGGCATTCAATAAGGTGTTTATTAAATTTTGAATCTTGTTTATATAATGATATGAATAAAATTGCTCACAACCAAAGCAAGGATGAAATGCAAAGAACCCACATGCATTGTAACATTGTGAAGTTGGCAGATTAATTGTGTTGAGAAATTTGAATAATTGGATATATGAGCATCAACCTCCTTGTTTGTTGAACCAGCTACCTGAAATCACATTGATTATGATCAGTTTCATTACGTAACTATATTAAAATTTAAAATACTGGGATCACATTTTGTGATGAAAATAAGATAAGAATTCATTACTTTCAGTCATTTGTATCCAAAAATATATTTCAAATTAAAAATCAGTGAGAAACCACCTCACTTGCTCATTGTAACAGGGTGGAAAATAAAAAACCTTGCTCCAAACAAAAAGTAAGGACACAAGCAGTCTGACACAGGTATGCCAAAGCTCTGAATTAAGGCATCTCCTTTCCCCTTCTTGATGTGACATGAACAAACAAATTTGCAATTGCATATTCCTTTAGAAACCTCTAGACATTCCAATAGTATCTGTGTAAAGTAATATGATATTATGAATGTAAACTTTGCAGTATAAAGCACATTAACTTGAAAAATATTCTGTATGATAGTATTTTCATAGAAATACATTCTCTCTCTTTCTTTGGTTGTTAAATCCTTTGTCCAGTTAGGTTCGAATTCTGGAATCATGGTTGGATAGGCTTCATACTCTTGCATCTTCCTCATATGAGGAAATCTCAACTCTTCGAACCTGGAAATATTCCAAAGAAAGTATATGAGATTCATAATCCCTTAACCAACATGTTTCATTGGTGAGAAAACAATCAACAAATGTAGATAGAAATTTATTTTCATTTTTTTAGTAACTCTTATATCTAGCCCATGGGATCAGATGGACAACAACATTGTTAACTTTCCAACAACTTCTTCAATGCTATTTGTGGATAAAGATGATACATTTTGGATTCCTGCTTTTAAAAGCAATTGGACTTATTTATTTTCCAAAGAAAAATGTGTGAATTCTATCCTACTTTGAATTGAAATTACATTTTTTATGTGAATTCTGCACTTGCATTTAAAAGGGACTATGTTTCTGCACTTTTCTTCAAAACATTAAATTATCACAAAATTACATGTATTTTAATTTCTTACATCTTCCCATAAAGGTCACCCAGTTACCATATTTTAAGTCCTTACATATTCGCATAAAGGTCACCCAGTTACCATATTATATATAAGAAAAAAAACTCAAGAAAAAGAACTTTAGCAAGCCCTACATCTGATTCACTATAGAATAAAAAATTCGTGCATAGTGACCTTAACCAGAATGAAAAAGAAAATAAATTGAAGACTAAGGTGAATGTAAAGGTGACAACTGTGCCTCCTCTAACCTCTTCCAAAATCGTACAACCTTATGCCAGTTGTACATGTTCCATTGACAAGGAATCTTCCTCGATGTTCATCTTGCATTAGTACTGTGTTGATTCTAGATCCAAATGCATCCTATGCAATTATAATTTGTTTAAACAAGTATGGAATAGGCAGTACTAGAGTGGAAGACGTTACTTTGTTCCATATGATGAAAATATTGTTCTTCTTTATAATTCCATTGAAAAGAGTCCTTCCTAGGTATCTCAAATAAGGGTGTTGTAATATGAGCATATGCTTTTATAAAATTTTGGTGATATCCCATTAACTCTTGGAATCCTTACAATTAGAGATGTTTTTGGGTCTGGGTAGACCTTTACAAGGCCTTTTGATATTATATTTTCGATGTACTAAGTCACATTCTTTTCTCCAAAAATGCATTTGGTACTTTTTGCATAAAAATGTTTTTTTTTTAACATATAAAATACCTAATTTATGTGCTTGAGGTGGTCCTTCAAGATTTTATTGCAGTGTATATGTGTATATCATCAAAGATAACAATAAAAAACTTGTTAAGAATATTTCACCCGAGTTTTGGTCAAGGCGAAGGTTTCCCTCCAATTTCACTATTTAATGGTGAAGGTGGTGACTTGACCTCTCAAACATAGATCAAGAAAGTTGGAAATGGCCTTCCAAGTTTGCTAATGCATGCCCACAATGTTTTTTCTTTTCTGTCAAAAAGTATTTTCAAGTTACATAATGCTGGTGTAAAATTGTGAGATAACCACCACCTAATGGGCCCATACGGGGTCCAACCCATTTTAACATGAAATTGATAGGATTTGGTGATAAATGTGTGATAAAATGGAATTGGTATGTTTTCCTAGGATGTTATATGTCAGGCGTAGTGAATGGTAATATTTCCTCTCCCTCTAGCCTCCAAAGGTAACCAAGTAAGGTTGACTTTTATTCCATTTTGTTGATGTACTATAACCAAATCTATTGGATACCTTTTAGAAAAGGATAATGGGATTTTGTTACCAAATGTGTGGTCTTCAACTCCCATTTTTCTGAAAACTTTGTCACTCTGATCCATCAAGATGAAGAGGAGTTGTAAAAAATTGTTTATGGCCTTTGGATCAGTGTTCGATGAACACATGATTAGCTATATAATTATCAAATAGATATACCTCCTACATCCATTAATTAAAAATAGAAAATAATAAATGTAGGGAACATAACTATGCACCTGAGTGCTCCATTTCATCTAATTGTGTTCCTGAAGAAGATATTCTAAGGGTTTCTTCTTAGATTACCATATCGTTTGAGAATAAACTACCACATGAGATTCAAGGGAACACATTTTAAAATATCTTATGGACCATTTGGAATTAAGCAAGTTAATTATCTACTTGTAGTGGAAAGATTCATGATCACCCTGTTGTTTATCAGGGTATGCACCAACCCACTTTACCTACTCCTCATTCATTCTCTCTCTTTCTTCGGTTGTTAAATTTTTTTTCCAGTCAGGTTGGAATTATGGAATCATGGTTTGATACGCTCCATACTCTTGCATCTTCCTCATCCAAGGAATTCTCAACTCTTCAAACCTGGAAATATTCCAAAGAAAGTATATGAGATTCATAATCCTTTAGTCAACATGTTTCATTACTGAGAAAAAAATCAATAAATGTAGATAGTAATTTATTTTCATTTTGTTTGTAACTCTTATGGCATCCAATGGACACCAACATTGTTAACCTAACAACAACTTCTTCAATGCTATTTGTAGATAAAGACGATGCATTTGGGATTCATGCTTTTAAAAGAAATTGGACTTCTTTATTTTACCAAGAAAAATTTGTGATTTCTATCTTACTTTGAATTAAAATTACATTTTTTATGTGCATTCTGCACTTGCATGTAAAAGGGACTATGTTTCTTCCCTTTTCTTCATGAAAGAAAACTAGCCTGAAAATTACATGTCTTTTAAGTCCTTACATCTTCCCATAAAGGTCACCCAATTACCATATTATATATAAGGATTGAAGTACTTTACAAATGCAAAGGCTTTGAGAGAGCATGTGCAATAGAAATACATGTGACTTTTGTTAGTCAACAATTGAAGAAATAGACCAAAAGGTACATGCGATTCATGAAAGCCAAACTTTTGTGGAGAGGATAAATCGTGACTTCAACCACTTTAAAATATTTACTAAAGTATTCTATTAATATTTTTAACAATTTTTTGGTTTGTATTCTCTTTATTAATTGCAAATTTTTCTTGTATGCAGCTAGAACATATGTATAGGTTATTTGCTACGAGCCTGGTTGTTTGAAGTAATTTACAAATGTAAAGGCTTTGAGAGAACATGTGCAACAAAATGACAACCATGTTTGTTATGAAGTTTGATTGATTTTCGTAGTTCTAGCTAAAATACTTGAATTTGTTTATTAATTGAAAATGTTTTTTGTCTGCAGCTACAACAAATGTACAGGTTGTTTGCTTGCTATGGTTGTTTGAAGTACTTTATAAAAGTAAAGGCTTTGAGAGAACATGTGCAATAGAAATGCATGTCGTGAATTTTTTGAGTCAACAATTGAAGAAACAAATCAAAAGCTACATGCGATTCATGAGATCCAAACATGTGTGGAGAGGATAAAGCGTCACTTCAACTACTTTCAAAGATTTACTAAAGTATTTTATTGATAATTTTAACAATTTTTTGGTTTGTAATATGTTTATTAATAACAAAATTTTCTTGTATGCAACTACAACTTATGTATAGGTTTTTTATTGTGAGCCTGGCTGTTTGAAGTAATTTACAAATGTAAAGGCTTTGAGAGAACATGTGCAATAGAATTACAACCATGTTTGTTGTGAAGTTTGATTGATTTTCATAGTTCTTCGTTGCATAATTTCATGATATGTTTTATTCTCAAGGGTAGAATTTGGTGTTTATATCGACTGTTGAAAATTTTTGGCTTTCTGAAGAAAGAATATTGTAATTTATGTCTTCCATCAAGGATAGTTTGATGCAAACATAATGTTTTTTTTTTGTCCTAGATGGTGGGTTAATAGGAATGAGAAGTGTATTCAACAATGCACTGGACAAAGAATACAATGTGCACACTGTTAAAAAGAATATGCAGATGGCCTTGAAGCTTAAATGTACCCACTGAAGAAAGTTTTCACATTTGGAGACACTGTTGAAGAATGATTTGAGTACCATGGTGAAGATCCAATCCCTATTCGAGGTGGGCTATGTGGGACTTACTATTTCAGAAATTACAAAGGTGGAAATGTTGCTATCATAAAAGTGATAGATGAGGATCCCTTTTCTACCAAAAATCCAAAAGCCTTTGTGGGTAAAGCTCTGGGGAAACCTAGTTTAAAGAGATGGGTTAGAGTTGGAGAAATAGGTATTAGAGAATTTATAGCATACCTTCAACATCATGATTGTTTTACAAATTTTCCTTCTATTGTGCTTGTCAAAATAACACATTCAATTTTTAATGTAAAGTGGCTACAAGTAAGAAAGGAATTAAGAGACAAAATATTGTGTATTTTTAGCAGTTTGTGCCACATGATTTTGATGCCAATGACCATGGAACAACTAGTTTCCTAGTGGTTGTTGTAAATAAGATTGGAATAGTTTCCAAGTGGTTGTTGTACATATGATTCAAATACTAGATAATAGGATACTTAATACTGATAGACATGCAAAATATTATTTTGAAGAATAAGATGATATCCCTGAGTTGGAGGAGAATCCATTTATAATACACACATATCATGGTCTTTGCCTCCCATAAAATTTGGAGGATCCTTACTTTCGACTGGAAACATTGGCCTCAGGCTTCTATACCCCTCTCAGAGGACGAATTGGAATATATTCATATCCTTGATGCCATCAAAGATGCAAAAATTTTGAGATGGGAATTATGGATAGTACGAGAGGCTTGTATGAGATTTTTAAATATTTAATTTATTGGAATTATCATTTTTGTCCATAAATTAGCCAATTTTATCTCCAAATGTAGTCTTCCTTATGCAAGGCACAACCCAGTTTTATCTCCAAATGCATGTCACAACCTAGGATGTTTCTACCATGCTTCAACAAGGGCATAATACTATTATTTCTATGATTAATAAGAGGATATAGAAATGGAACTACACCGATTTGATAGATGCCCTTCATAACAGCGAAGGGAAATGTTGTACTCTCAAGATATTTTTTTAATATATTTTCCATTCTTCATATCATGGCGATATTTTTTGCATGGGATTCTCATTTCATTTGTGATAAGGGAGTATTTGTACATAAGATATTGCGTTAATATGGTTGCTTTTCCTTTTTTCCATTCGCTTTTCCCCCAACTTTTAACCAACTCCTTTTTCTCAAAAATTACAATATCATATACCTGAAGGGACTTTCTTTTTAATTGGCTAGGACTTAGTATTGTATGATCTGAGGGGACTTTATTTTTAATTGGCAAGGACTCAGTATCATATTGGAAGAGTTTCTTTCTAGTTTTATCCAGCTTGAGTTATCTATTACACTCTCGAAATTACGAAACTATTTGTCAACTAAAGGACAACAATCCATGTTATGAGAAGCTTAAGGGTTTTGATGTTGAGCACTATTTTCCTAGAAAAGGCTGGTGAAGTTGGTCTTTGTCTTACAAAAATCAGTGCAATGACGAGTCATGAGTTTCATATAGTATAGAAGGAAACCAGTGAACTTGAAGGGATTTACATGATTGTTGTTAGTCAAATAAAGTTGGAGGTTGATTAAGAAATGTGTCATTGTGTCATAAAATTTGAGGAAGACGATGATCGTTCAGAACCTCCTTTAGAAGAGGAACATTTTCCCAAACAATTTTAATTTAATATGGATTATGAAGATGATGATTATTTCAGTTACATGAGCTATGTTCAGTGGTTGGGTGAAGGAATTGTGTGGAAATTTCAACAGCAGCCCAAATTCCATGGGAGGAAACGGTTTTAACGAATTTCTAAATGTGCGCGACTTCAGTGGAGTTCAAGCATTGTTTCCTCATTTTTATTTAACAAATTCTGAAAGAAACGATCTGCAAATTCCTCCTGTTTCATATGGGACACCTAGAAATTCTCAAATTGGTATCGAGGCTTCATGACTACTGCATAAATGTAGCTTGAATTGAAATGTGTGGTCATAATTCCCTTGGCACCCAATCAGCACCCCCCGAAAACCCAAATAAAGGAAAAAATTCGTGTGTATATTTCATAGTTAGAGGAGGAGGTTCAGTTCAATAGTAGCATTAGATACCCAATCCAAATCCTAGAGGGCAAGAAACCCAAATGAGGGAAAATGTGATAAGCAAAAAAAACTCAAGAAATTTGTTTTTAGCAGGCCCTACATCCGATTCACAATGGAATAAAAAATCTGTGCAAAGTGACCTTAACCAAAAAAAAAAGAAAATAAATTGAGGGCTAAGGTGACAGTAAAGGTGGCAGATATCCCTCCTCTAACCTCTTCCAAAATCATACAACCTTCTACCAATTGTACATGTTCTATTGACAAGGAATATGCCTCCACGTTCATCTTGCATCAGTACTGTGTTGATTATGAATCATAATGCATTCTATGAAATCATGGTTTGTTTAAAGAAGTATGGAATAGGCAGTACTAGAGTGGAGGACGTTACTTTTTTCCATGGGATGAAAATATTATTATGGTTTCTAATTCCATCGAAGAGAGTCCTTCCTAGGTATCTCGGTAAGGGCATTGTAATATGAGCATACATTTTTATAAATTTATGGTAATATCCCATTAAATCTTGGAATCCTCTAAATTAGATATGTTTTTGGGTTTGGGTCTACCTTTACATGACCATTTGATATTATATGGTCGATGTACTACGTCACTTTATTTTCGCTAAAAAATCATTTGGTACTTTTTGCATAAAAATGTTTTTATTTTAAGATAGGAAATACCTAATTTATGTGCTTGAGGTGGTCCTTCAAGGTTTTACTCCAGTTTACATGTGTATATCATCAAATATAACAATCACAAACTTGTTAGGAATATTTCACCCAATTTTTTATCAAGGCAAAGGTTTCCCTCCACCTTCACTATTTGATGGTGAAGGTGAAGACTTGACCTTTCAGACATAGCTCAAGAAATTTGGTAATGACCTTCCAAGTGTACTAATGCATGTCAAAAATTTCTCTTCTTTCCTGTCAAAATGTGTTTTCAAGATACATAATGCTGGTGTAAAACTGCGAGATAAGCACCTTCTAATGAGCCCATACGGGGTCCAAACTAGTTTGAAATGAAATTGATAGGATTTGGTGATAAATATGTGAGCAAATGGAATTGGGATGTTTTCCTAGGATGTTATATTTCAGGTTGTAGTGAATGGTAATATGTCCTCTCCCTCTTGCCTCCAAATCTAGCCAAGTAAGGTTGACCTTTATTCCATTTTGTTGATGTAGTGTAAACAAAATTATTGGATACCTGTTAGAAGAGGATAATGGAATTTTGTTACCAAAAGTGTGGTCTTCAATTCCCATTTTGTTGAAAACTTTGTCACTTTGATCCGTCAAGAGGAAGAGATGTAAAAAAATGTTTATGGCCTTTGGATCAGTGTTCGATGAACACATGAGTAGCTATATAATTATCAAATAGAGATCCTTCCTGAATCCATTAATAGAAAATAGAAAATAATCAATTTAGGGAACATAACTAGGCACCTGAGGGTTCCCTTTCATTGAACTGTATTATTTCACTAGATCCACTATTTTGAAGCCAGTAAAAAGTTTACTCACATTAATTTTTTGTTCAACCTATTTTATGATATTAATATGACTAGAACCTTCAATGAGATTGGATGGTTGAGTAGAAAAAATCAAAGGAAGAATCTCATTTTCACCCTCAATTGTCAAGATATTTTGAATGTCTAAAAATCAATAATTTGCAGCTTTTGTATTGAAATAAGCCACACATTCATTTTGTTGGACTTCCCAATAAGGATGTGAAACATTGTCTCTAGTTGTGGACAACTATATTGCCCAGGTATGGTGCTAGTGGGCTCCACCACTTACCTACCATTCCTCTTACTATATATGTTGTTGCTTAAAAAATTGAAAGCACAAAGTCCTGATAAGACTAGGACAATTGAATTTCAAAAGAAAGAGGGTAAGGGAGAAGGAGAAAGCAATGGATTAAATGCATCAGGAGAAACACTAGGGTAAGAAGGCACAAGAAGAA
The DNA here is from genome assembly GCA_034641835.2 of Pinus albicaulis. Lineage (NCBI taxonomy): Eukaryota > Viridiplantae > Streptophyta > Pinopsida > Pinales > Pinaceae > Pinus > Pinus albicaulis. The sequence continues at coordinate 1,316,828,902 of CM076580.1, read as the reverse complement.
GATTTATTTCCTTTTCCTTTTGGATTTCATCTCGATCAATTGAAATGGGTGGCTTTATATCTCTGGCATTTGGTTTTGCCTTTAATTTTGGCATTAATGTTAATATTACCAAGCAATGGAATGCATCTCATTTATGGTAAAGGTGAGTGCATATCTGTGGAACAATCATCCCCAGTTGTAGCTCTAGGTTCTTCCATTCTTTATGCTGGAGTTGTTGAGTAAAATTACAATTAGTTTGAAAACCAAATGGGACTTGGAAGGAAATATGGGTGGTGAGCCATTGAGGCATGCTTGATCAGGGAACATATTTTATGATGAAGGAGCTAAGGTTATAACTAAATATTTATCATATTGTATGTATTTTTCACTTCATAGTTGCATTCACCATAATAGTCTTCATGTTGATAGGTCTTCTACTGAAAATATTGATCTTGATTAGTTTGTAAAAATGTCTTTTGTTTCCAATGAGGGGATGATAAAGTGGAAAATGTTGGCACTAAATATATAGATTTATAATTTAATGATATGTCTCAAATTAGTGAACATTCTCATTTGAAATTGGAACAAGGAATGTTCCCATTGGAGAGGTTATTTATGGCTTAGTCTATTTCACCCAATATGGTGAGATAGACAAAAAATTTGGATGGTGGAAACCCTTTCAAACTAGCCAATCAAGTGAAGTGATTAAAAGAAAGGCATCTAAAAGATGTCTAATTCTTTCCACCCATGTATTCTTTACAAAAATATTAGTAGATATCATATTATGTTTCTTATCATATATACTAAGATGAACTACTAAAATAATTACAGATCCTCTACTCGAGTAAATAATAATAGAAAGCAATTTCATGAATATCTACACCCCTGAAGGTGCCTAAAATGTTTTAGAAAATACATTTTGGTGTAACTTGTTAAGAAAATCACATTAACTCACAAAATTTCACCGATAAAAACCTCTTAACTATGGCAAATACTTCCTAAACGTAGTAACTACAACCAAATGAATGTCTTACTGTATCATGATTCATATCCTCCTCACTCATAGAGAACATCACTCTTTGGATGAATTCCATCAAAAGTACCAAGAAATGGTTGAAAGTGCAATTTAGAAAGAAATAAATACATGATTCATTTCCAATCAAAAGCAGTTTCTGAAAACCAACACAACACATTCAAAAGAACAATTGAAATCTTAGAATAAGATTACATAAAGGACTCAAAACCACTATTTGTTTTTATTCAATGAAGCAAGAAGGAGAAGAGCATAAATTTACTCTGTAATTGAGCTAGAACCTTCAGCAAATTTATGATTCAAGGGTAACTTCCATGATCATCATTCGGAAAAGCCTCAACCATAATGTCATTGGAATGAGTTTTCCACCACTGCCTATTATAACCGACTAGGAATCTTCAACAACTTCTTTTTTCCCCATCAAAATCTAGAATGAGATGAGGCCTACTCCAAAGACCATAAACAATGCATGTTGTCAAACGAGTATATTTTACGCACAATTAATTTGGTCTTTACATAGTATAATTTACATTATAAAAGAGTTATTTATTTCTATCTTATTTGTGTAGATTCTCATGTTATTTATTCAAAATAAATAACATGTGGTGGTTGATAATATCTTTAGAAAGAGGTCCAAAAACTAAACCATGAACACTTCCACAGGGATGTTGGTTTGCAAGGATTCAGAATAGTGTCAAACATAGACCTCAGGGTTACTGACTAGTGTTTTCTTGAAAGAGAAAGGCATTTAAATATGATATAAGAAAAAATAGAAATCTAGCATTTGCAAAGTTTTTGGGACAAACTCATTTTATCAATCCTAGGAGAAAAGCACTTCATTGCTACCTATAAAATCTATGCTTCAAAATATAGATTCAATTATCAACTACAAAACCCAAAGTTACTTGAGGAAATAACCCATTGTCACCTTCGTGATCATCCTTCTCATGTAAGGCAAGCTCTCCTCCAACATAAGAGAGGAATCCATGATAAGCCTACAGATATGTCCTCCAAATGCTAAAAAAAAATATTTTCAATATGACACCCTTGAAACCATTTCCATCCCAACCTTTCCACCATCTTTGTTCCGTCTTTGTCTCCATTTACATCCCATAGTCAAAGTCCTTACATTAATGCTGCGAGGTGATATATTTCCAAGTAATATCTCAGAATTCAAATCGGAAGTAGAGGATTTCCCCTCTTACTCTCATGTTTCTTTCCTTTTCTCCCCTATCTACAACTTGGCTCCTCTTTGATCTATGCCTTCTTCAGATCCAATGTTTTCATGGTTTCATAGATGAAAAGGTGTAGCAACTCTGGTCCAAAATAATTTGATTCCTCCAGCATGTACCAGGACATGTTGACATGCATTAGGATAAAGCAGGTCCAATTCACTTTGGGCAGTGTTTTGGTTGTGTGTGCTGAACATGGAACTCTACAACAAGGTAAGGAGGTCCATACCCACTTTATACCTATATTTGGATCACGTGTTATCATGGGGAGTGCCTTTGTTGACATTTATGCAAAATGTGGGTATGTAGAGTATTCGCTAAAGGTTTTTGAGAAAATTCTTGAAATAAATGTGGTTTCATGAAATTCCATAATTGCCAGATGTGATCAACATAGATGAGGTATGAGGGTTCAAAAATTGTTTGGGTAGATGATGCAAGAAGGAATATGTCCCGATTCTGTCACCTTTATAAGTGTTCTCTGTGCTTGCGACCATGCTATTCTAGTAGAAAAAATTTGTAAATATTTCAATTTCATAAGTGCAGAGTATGGTGTCATTACTGGAGTAGAGCACTTTGGTTGCGTGGTCCGCCTTCTTGGCCATGTTGGGAACTTGGATGAGGTGGAAGGCTTTATCAACAAAATTCTAGTTGAAACTGATCCTCTTGTGTGGGGAGCATTACTAGGTGGGTGCATAATTCATTATAATATGGAAATAGGTAAAAGTGTAGAAAATGGCCTTATGGAATTGCATCTACATAACCATGGAACGTACGTCCTCATATCAGATATTTTTGCTACTAGTGGCATGTGGGACGAAGTAGCAAATATAAGAAAAATGATGAAAGACATGGACTTTAAAAATTCACCAGGATGTAGCTAGATTGAAGTCAAAAATTGAATTCCCATATTTGTTATAAGAGATACATGCATCCAAAAAAAGAGGAGAGTTATTCAGAGATGAACAAATTTACTGGGTAGATGAAGGCAGAAGGACATGTATTGAATCATGAATATTAATAATGTTCTGCACTATGTGGCGGAGGAGCAAAAGCTGCAAATTCTCAAGAAGCATTGTGAGAAGTTGGCCATTGATTTTGGAATCATCAACACATTGCCTTCAACAACTAAGAATCTTGAAGAATATTTGTGTTTGTGTTGACTATCACACCACTATAAAGTTATCTCTAAGATTTCCAGGAGAGAGATTGTTTTGAGAGATGAAAATTATTTTCATCATTTTAAGGATGGGTAGTGCTCTTGCAAATTTTATTGGTGATCCCGGATGAGAATTTTATTCATCTATGATTTTTTTTTGGAAGAAAGAATGTCCTTCATCTAAAAACTACTGATAGCTCAAGAAAGGAAGGGATTAGATATAAGCATGTCATAATGCTAATTCAACTGTTAAGTTTTCTACCAGTAGGGGTTCAATTAAATAATTTTGTGAAGGATTCGACTCTTTCAAATATTGGTGTGTTCCAGGAACTTATTTGAGACCCCATTGGCCTAGATAGTCTTAGGATTGACCCATAGGGCATATGAACCATTTTTCTTTCTTTACACTCAACCTCCATCCTCGACCTATTCTTGTTAGGATTTTGAGGTTGGATTTATTTTGTAGGACCCTCGAACAATATTTAAATTTAGATGTCACACCCAACAGATGCACTGCTTTATGCCAAACACAAAACCACATGAAGAAAATAGAATATTATTTAATTATTTGAAAAGAGGGCTTGTCATTTGATTAGTTCCCTTATCACCATAACAAAATGGAGATACTTTACCCTTCCATGGCTATTTGTGGACATTAACTGGAAACTATTACCTTATCCAATACGAGCTGCCTATACTTAGTAGGATTTATTATCACTGAATTACATTTACTGAAGCTTGTGTGAGAATATTTATCTTTGATAAATCATTTTATTTTGGCTAGATCCATGAAAAGAAGAAGATCCGTTTTCATATTCAATCTCCAATTATGATATGATTTTGTACTCCATGTTATTATTTAATGCCAAAATAGAGAACTTAAATGAGTTAGCTCTCCAAATTCCTCATTTTTTTGTGGGATCATATTAATATAGGTAAAAAATATGCTTGATGACTTAAATTTTACACAACTAGAATTATCAAGTAAACTATTCATTCAACACCAATGTCTGGGCATTACAAAGGTGTCAATTATAATGTAAACTACTATGATGGATAAATAAATCATGCATCCTATCAGGTATGGGCAGCATGGAAGATCATAAAATGTGATTCCTCTGCATATGATAGAGAAATGTAATCAGGTTCCACAAAGGTGACTTATTAATTTCCAGATATGCAGTACAGTTTCTTTCATTTTTATTAAAATCTTAAACAAGAAAGTTGATATGTGGTGACTAGTCTTACAAATTTTTCTTCTTTTCATGTTAAACATAAGGAAGAAACTTAGAAGTATAGAAAGAAATTCCAAAGAAGATAAACTTTAGACCTAGCCCCAAGGAGATCTAGTCTACGCACAGGGCGACACCCAAAAACATACACCTACATTTATGATAGCATAAGGAGAATACTCTGTTGATTTTGGCTTGGTTTGAATCATTATTAGCAACCAAAAAAGGTACGATTATTGGAAAGCCTTAGGGACCTCACTTATATTTGGGTAGGTAATGGAATAAATGGATTGTCAAAAACATTTTTATTCCTAGATTAAGTAAATCTTGGATGCATAGAATGTAGTATGTGCATGCCCTTCAATCAAGGGTTGGCCTAAAAATTGTAGAGCCTTTGGGTCCTCGGACCAAGGATTTGGCGTTAGATTTATGGAGTGATAATACAACGAAGTTGACTCACAAAATTATCATATACAACAACATCATTTCGTTGAGTGTTCTTGGCATCAACGATCATTACATAAATAAGAATTACAGTAAAAGAAATATTTTCATAACAACACCTTTCATGTTAGTTTTTTGGAGTGACAATACAACAACAACATCATTTTCTTGACTGTAATTGCCATGAGAAATCATTATATGAAACAAAATATTAGTAAAATAAATGATGTTGTAATAGAACCATATGCGTAGCAAGGTGAAAACTTGTAAGTATGCAGGAAGTGCAATTGGAATCCACAGAGACTGTTTACAAACTATTGTTCGCATAAATAGGAAGCCAACCATGAGTACATTAATTAGTTTATTTCCCTATTGTTTAATTTTTTTGCAATAGAAACTAACAGATATGTCTATAATTCAACACTGAGAGTATACCAACCCAAAATTCTACTCGTAATCGCCCAATGAGAAGGTTTTGGTAACTCCAGTTCATCTTCTACTCAATGAATTGAGGTGGCATAGTTAAGATAGTTGAAGATAAGATGTCTTGCAAGTCAATATCCCTCATTCTAACCTCTAGGTAAGCTTAAATCAGGTTTTTAACCCAATAATTACTACGATACGTAATGGTCCCTTAATAGAATTATACCATACTTCCTATGGGCTCATAATCTAAGGCTCTCATAAATCCTCACATGTCCTTTTTTCATGGTTGCATTATGCAGTGTTTCTTCTCTACCATACATCTCTCTCTCACAGATATATCATTCTATATGGATAAATTACATGCTTTGAATAATACATCATACGTATCTCCTCTCTCTACAAGTGTTCTGCATATGTGATGTTAGGTCCCTGTAATTTGTTATATTGTTGGGAACAAATGAACAGGGGTAACATCAGACCAGTCTTTGGAGTCATAGGACCTAGCCTTCATGTACTTAGAGAGGGCTCTCTTTATTTTGTGCAAAGGATGTGAACTTGTTTTCTTTTAGTGTTTTATTTTAGGCTAGTTGTTAAGTTTAGGGTTTGTTTGTTTGTTTGGGTTGGGTAGATGAGCAAGTAGAATAGATGGAGTGAGAGATTTTCAAGTCATTGGGCTATGGAGTTTACAAAAGGTTATGGAGAGTTTAACAGTAAATCAGGGTGCATCACAAGGAAAATATAACATGGTCAAATGAATCTTCAAGGTTGGTGTGAGATGAAATGAACATTAAGTTTGTGAAACATAGTAGGTGCAAAAGGGAAATTAAGAATCCTTGAACAAATACTTGCAAACAAGAAGGGTCTTTAACACTAATAGGCATAAACGATTAATCATAAGATAGGGCAAACCAATTACTCTTTGATTAAACTCAAGCAAATAAGTATTTAAGATAAACAATCTAGTGAAACTATAGAAGGCAAGAAACTTGTGTAACTTATAGTGATTTCACCTTCAAGATTAGAAAACATTTAAGATAGACATATAACATATATCAAACAAGAGGGAACTCCTAAACATCATTGATCATAGCCATAAATACCTCCAAAGAAACCTTTCAAGAATGGACAAAGGGCATGATCAAAACATGAACCTCTTTGGCTAAAACTAATCAGTGATACTTCAAAGAAAGATCTTAGGAAAAAAGTTTAATTAACATCAAACAAGCAGGGCTAACCATAAAACATATTTTATATCCACTGTATTGAATCATTCATAAGATAAAAAAGCATAAGTAGGTCTAGAGAGTAGCTAAGAATCCTCTATACTGACCTAGCAGAGGAAAACATAGAAGCAGTGAAGGATAAACAAAACTAAGGTGCCTCTAAACATCATTTCCTAGTCTACAACTTTTGTCCTACTACAATAGAAGGATGAACACAATGATAATACAAGAAAACATGAGCTAAATAGGAACAAATCACCATTTGACAATGCTCAGGGATCCTGCAAGCAAGCCTTCTCTAATTTCAAACAATCCAAGCCATTCACAAAGATCAGAGCCAATTTGTCTTCAATCTCCAAGTCTATGTATTACTCTCAATAAAATGTCTAATCAACAACCAACACAAAAATGAGTCCTCAATGTTGTATTTAACAAGAAAGGAGTAAAAAAACCCTAATTAGGTCTCTAGAAGCCCATTAGTTAATCATGAATGTCACTTTTTCGCTTTGAGACCTTGCAAGGCCTAAGGCACAAAATATTTGATGAAAAATATCTTCTCGACCATTTTTGGCAAAAAAATTGACATTTAGGCTCCCCAAAGCCTCCAAAATATTTCCTAGCATAATTTGTTGACTTTTTGACGATCAGGGCATAGCACTGAGTTTTAAGGATGCATTTCCAGGCCAAGGGCACATCACATGCATAGGAAAACTAGGTCACCTTGCAGCCCAGTTTTGATGGCCTTCCCAATGTCGGAATGGGCTTTGTGATGGCTCGTTGGAAAGCCTGTTGAGTATATTTGCCATAAATACTCTTGGTTTTCTAATTGGACCCATTTAAACTATTTAAAAAGAAAAACTTCCAAGGCCAGTAAAGGTGCAACACATGTCCTGAAAAGTAGGCAGAAAGGTGAAATTTAGGGTGTTTTTGACCCTTTTAGAGGACCAAATCAACTCCAAATGACCTGAAATTTGGTGAGCATGCTGTAATTGAGCTGAGTATTCCAAAAATTTGATATATACCTCCTGAGGATGCCCTGAGAAAAATCTCGGCACCAAGGGTGTTGTGCCTTTGTCCCCCCAAATCAACAGAAACCAAAAATTTACAAAAAGTTCCCAAAATTTGCAATTATCTTCCTTTTTATGTCTGGGATTCTTGCATGAAAGCATCAGCAAGAATTTTAAGCTTTTCTTGACCTTTTTCCTCTTTTAGTGCTTGAATTTTGGCAGGGACTCTTTTGAGCTTGGCCCTTGCAAATTGGTTTTTTAATGCATAGTGCTTGGCCATCTTTTTCTATAGGCCAAGGTCCCTTTGTATCTTATTCAGTTTCTTGTTTTCATCCTTGTAAAAGTCAATGATATACTTTTATATGCCAAGCTTTCTTTGTAGGTATTTGATCTCAACATCCTTACCTTTGAGTAGTATTCTTGAAATCCTCTCCTTATCCTCATTTTCACTGTCAAGGTCAATGAATTGGCACTCTTGTTTAGTTTGATGTTTACCTTTCTTATTTCCATCAGTGACCTTCTCCTTGCCTTTGTTAAGTTGCATGGTTGAGGTGGATGGCATGATCCCTTACCTTTTAGAGGTAGCAAACACATGACTTTTTCCTCTTTGGTATGTGAGAGAGAAAGGCTCAATATTGTTCATTTGAATGCACTCACTGTGGCTGAACTCATGACTCTTGTTATATTCCTGATTGATCTCTACACTACTATTTTCTACACTGTGTTCTTGAATTCTTTCACCAGCCTCACTTTCTTTTTCTTCCATGCTAACATCACTACTGTGATCTTCATTTATATTATCATCCTTTTCTCCTTTACTGATATTAGCTTCACTATATTCTTGGTTCTGTGAGCTATTGCTAACCTCATCATCATCATTACCTTGGTTTCTTTGTTCATCTATGCCTCATCTTCATTGACATATAGCTCCATATCTTCTTGACCTCTTTTTTCATTTGTGTTTTTACTATTAGAGGTGTCATCATTGGTTTCTACATTGTTTTCTGCTTCTTCATTTTTCTCCTTGTTACTACTAGGAGCCTCACTGTCTTTGGCATTGCTTTCTACACTATCATCATTATCAATATGAGGCTCATGGTTTTCACTGTCTTCTTGGCCACTATGACTGCTATTATGACTTCACTATCTCCCTCATTACTGCTATCATTTTCATTATTGTTGTGATTTTCTCTGTTATCACTGACCTCTTCTTTCTCTTCACTATCATTATCTATATTCATAATGCCTTCTGCCTCTTTATCTTCAACATCATCATTGCCCTTATCATCACTAGGAGCCTCAATGTTTTCACTGTCATTATGGCTCTTAGTTTCACTATCATGCTTTTTGATGTGTTCCTCCTCATTGCTGCTTTCCTCATCATTGCTAGCACCCTCAATTTCTTCTATTTCCATGCTTTCTCCATTCCATTCATTATTTTTTTCTTCCATGCTGACATCACTACCCTCTACCTCTTCATTTTATTCCTCTTTGCTATCCTCTTATTCACCATTTCTTGATGTATCATGACCTTTTCGTTCATGGTCACTTGATTGTTCATTTCCACTTTGTTCACTGCCTAATGCATTGTGAGAAGGTGAGGAAATAAGGTTGTCCTGAGGTAAAGGTACATGGGTGGATGGTGAAACATGCTCATCAGGAGATGATGGAGGAGTTAGGATAAGAGGAGGAGATGAGGAGGGCACATTCTGCTGAGGATGGGGTTGTGGGTTTGTGAAGATCTCATGGGAAATGAAAACCTCCCATGGAATACCCATTTTCTCTAATTGATGCATTACAACCATCTTGATGAGAGAATGGTGAAATAGGCTTTGCATTTGTTTTGAAGGATGTCTCTTTTGCACAATATAAGACATCTTATCAATACTCCCGTAGATATAATAGGGAAAATGTAGCATCTTTACCCTAGTGAAGTGCATGAACAGTCTTATTTGGTACGAATAAAGCCTAGAAAACCTCCCCTCACATGTAGAATATTTCATGATGACTCTCATCAAGGGTGCATATCTCTCCAGCAAATGTGAAAAGGGAAAAATGGATTTTCAGTTAGCTTTGTATCTAGTTTTTAGGAAAGGTTCATAGTGGCCTAGGTCCAAACTAGCCTGCTTGAACCACCTTTCTCACACACTAGGTATCCTGGTGGCCATAGAAATGGTATTTTAATATAGCTCAAATTTTACCCCTGCTAAATTTACTTTATTGTCATGAACGTTAAGGATAAAAATCCTGGTTAGCCGAGGATGAATTTGTACGTGTTGTGCTCTTTCACAAAAGTAAAAACAACCCACATTCTAGAAATATGAAAATATCATAGGAGAGGCCATCAAATCCACGGTGTTCAGTGGATCAAACCTATTTATTCTTCCACCCTTGCGCTGATGTCTTCTAGGCCCTTGGTCTCCCTCACCACTATCACTATTACCTTCCCTTGGCATTTGGATTTCACTATTAAAATGAGAGGCCAAATAATTCTGAATGCAAACCAAATGATATGCCAAAACCTTGCTATGAAAACACCTTAGTAATGATGAGAATATGAGAGGGTGGGGTATGCAATGTCAATTATTTTCAGTGTGCAGGATTTTTTTTTCAAATGGAGTGTTGAGATTCAACAAGATGATGAGTTTAGTGAAAAGTAAGCACCTTCACTAAGTGGGGCCTGCAGGCTATTTTTACGTGTATGTCTATTTTTATACATGGTGAGCATATTCTATAAGTTGAACGATGCTATTTGTAGATGGTTGGTCAAATGTGAAAAATAGATGAGATTCTATTGTTAGAATATTTGGTGAAGTCTATTTATATATCATCAATCTAAAAATAGATGCATGTCGATTATTATTAGCCCTTAATAATAATCCGACAATAGATAACGACTTATTGTCTTGGAGCACTTTATTTCAATGAACATATTTGCAAAATCAGTGGGTTGAAGGAATTATGCAATTCCTAGGGTTATTGGTGACTCATGCATGGAGGACTCAGTTAGAATTGAAGTGCCAAAGTTATGACAAAGTTGGAAGAGTAGTTAATGGAGTTGTTATTCAATTTAACTTAGTTAAGTGAGTTAAAATCAGTTGTGCTAGTTGTATCTAGTTATAACTGAAGATACACTAGTGAGAGTTTAGTGAATTAATTATTTAATTAATTCGTAACTAGAGACTCACTTTAAACTGAACAAATACAATAGTTAACTACTTGCATGTCAGTTCCAGTGGAGATCGAGTGGAGAGATAGGTGAAAGGGTGAGATGGACTATCTATTGTGACTATAGTGATGCATTTAATTCATATGAAACACATTGGAGATGCCAATGAGGATCACATTCAAGTCAAGGCTAATTCGAATTCATTCAAGGGTCTTCTTTAGCAGGGATTGTGCAGTGGAGGCAGGCTACCTGGAGGCAAGAAATTGGTGCATAGATCTGTAAATTTGTGCATGACAGTGTGTAATGATTGTTGATTGTACTGAGAGCTTGATGTACAAAGCCTTGTATGAGATTATTACATGATCCATTGATATACATAATATATGATAATTGGGATTTTTAGCTATAAGATTTCCTGTTAAACAACTGTGTTTATGTGCAATTGATTTTCTTCATGATTTTTGCAATTGGTGATTTAATTTCTACAAAGAATTAAGTGGAAGGATTATGTCTTTAACATAAGATTAGTTTGTTAGATTAGGTAAATCCAGTAATAATATTAGTATTAATAAATTTCTACATGGAGTGAGTGTCTTGGTGGATGACAAAATTCTCAACAAGGCACTCTCAATGTGATCTTAGCATGCAGATGGAGGAGTGTCCTCTAAACAGTGGTGTGTTTAATATGAAAATCAGATTTTTTAGGGTTTTTAATTTTTCTCAACTTCACACCATCAAACTGCTTGGAAGAAAGCAAGGCATCCACTTACCTATCAAAAAAAGTTATGAAGACACCTGGCAGAAACCTGGAGGATTTTTGAAGTGTTTGAGTGCTTTAACTAGTGTGGAGGCCTTCCTGGCCAAGAGCACAGCACCTGAATGCAGTTTTGGGTGTTTAAATGCACTGTCGGTTTGGCCGAGGGCATAGTACTGAACGCGCAGTGTGAACGTGCAGTGGTGGGCCTGTTGGGTGAACTTTCATGCCAGGCGCATAGCGCATGCATGATGGGCCGATCGGGCAAGGCTACATGCGGAGCTTTGAATGAGATGTCGGGTCTGCATGTTGAACATGCAACGTTTTGAACAAGTGGTGAAGCCTGTCGGGTCATGCTGAATGGTTAAACACGCAACATTTGAACAGCTGTGAGGCCTGTCGGGCCAGCCGGGCAACGCTGCACGCAGAATTTGAACAGAGGCCAAGCCTGCACAGATAAATGCATAGTGCACACTTACAAGCAGGCAGCACAGAGTGATTTTTCACAGAAAAAGCCTCCAGGAGTGTAGCACACGACTCCAGGAGTGCAACACAAGGTAACTTGCCCGATTTTGCTAGAAACTCATAATTTCCTCTTTGATTCAATTTGATGATTTTTGTAAAAGAAAAATGAGTTTTTGAAGGGTGGAGAGGGGCTTTATAGGTTTAGAAACTTGATTTTCAAATGTAAAACCCACTTTTCTAATGTTTTTTTTTTCAAGCCTTTGACCTTTTACTGATATTTATTTGACCCTTTCTCTGCAGGTGAACAAAAAATTACTTGGCTTTTTCTCTTTGGGAGTATGACATATTCCTTTGATATTTTCTTCGGGGGTTTTAGTTTCGAAGATCTTCTATGCTTTTTTTGTTTTCCATCATAATATTAAACTCGTCTTCCTCACCTTTTCTTACTGACCCTTTTCACTATTTGTAAGTAGGTTTGTTTAAATGATAAAGTAGACTCCCCTTTGGCCTATTTATGCATTTTAACTCTTGTGTTGACAGGTGATTATGAGAACCTTGAAAAGGCTCTTTTATTGATCTTTGAAACATGATAACTCTACCCTTGACAACATTATGAGTTTTAAACATAAAGCAATATCTTCGACACTTCCTTTGTTCTTACCTTGAAAATAAAATTACTTTGTGCTTGGCAGGTCACTGAAAACCACGTCTTCAACTTTCTCACTAATCCTTATGCATGATAAAATCACCTTGGACAAGCACTACAGAATTCAAATCATTCTTGCTACCTTCTCTTTTGGCCACTTCTGATTTGCAGGTGCCATCACATACTAACTTATACTTTTCTGATATTCCTAAAGTTTGATATATTCAATTACACAGCAGTAACCTTACAGTCACCATGGGTTTCCATTTTAGAGCTCAACACTATGTTTTTATCCCTTTTACCACTGAGTGTGAGTAACTTAAAATGAAAATTTGATCCTCCTCTCACTGATATTATTTACTTCTTTGTCCTTTGAAACAATGAAGAATTTCACTTTGGAAAACTCTGGGATGACATACACAGTATCCCTTTAACATATTCTTTCTGTTGTCATCATGGAGGTCTAACATATTCATTTTACCTCCTTTGACCATCTCATCAAACCCCTAGGTTTCTGGGCTGCTTTCTCAATGTGATTTGTTGCACTAGATCCCTGCTTGGCACACTACTGGCCCAATCAGGCTTAATAACCTTGATTCTTCTTGAACACAGATTTTTGTCTTCCTTTAGGAACTCATTAGTTACTTTATCAATTTCATTTTATAATTTACCTCTTGACATTACTGCAGAAATGCCAAGCACATTTACCTTTTGCAAAACTTGAAATTTACAAAGTAGCCCTCTTTGGAGATTTCCTTCTCTTTCTTGGGCAATCATCTGTTTCTCTTCTTTTCCATTTGAAACTGGTTCTAGCATAAGAAGAACAGAGCTTAAAACACCAATGAATACCCTAAAACCTAGGAAACCCTAATAATCTAGTGGGAAGGTTCTAACTTGGTATTTGAATGAAATTAGGCTTGGGATCTTAATAGTGTAAAAATATATTTTTTGACCAATTGATGTATTTGAATATATAGAAATTGATGTACTTGATTGGTCTAAAGATCCTATAGACGTATTTTTGAGACCATCAAGGTTTAAGGAACCTAATGAACATGGGAATGAATAGGCTGATTGGTAACCCTAGATGGAAAGTGAAGGAGTGAGGCAAAGGCAAAACAGAGTGCTAGGGGTTATAGGTGGGAGAATAGAAAAATAGATGAGTGGCAGAAGCCCATGAGGTGCCCTTTAGGAATGGAAGGTTAACCATGGAATTATAAAATAATATAATAATGAAAAAATTCTGATAAGGATAATCAAGGTAGTGAGATTTCTAAAACTCACAATATTCAGGGATCTTGTTTTTAGAAATCTACGACTAATATTTAGTAATATACATATAGTAAAAATTACTAATGACTAACAGTGGCTCCACTTGGGGAGGGAAGCTCCTTTTCAAGAGGTTTCCAAGACCTTAGAGCTCAAATATCTGAGTTTTGAAGACCAGTGCCTTGCTTGCACTTTGCAGATTTCATTCCTTCATTTGCTGATGTTCTCTTGAAGGCATGATTTCAAAAAATCTGAAAACATGATTGCTTCAACCTCATTTCTACCTACCCATCCTACTTTGTCTAACATTTTTTTCTTCCTTCGCATGCACTTGGACTGGAAAACCCTTGGCATTCTTCTTTCTTTGAAAGCATAAAATAAAAACTATCTACTTGTACTCTTATCACTCCCAAGAGTTCAGATTAGGCTAATGGACTCTCTTATTCTCTACCTAGTCTACTTATTTTTCAAGATTAAGCTGTTTGAAAAGCTTTTCTTAAATAATCTACTGACATGAAATTTAAAACATGACTAAACCAGGATTGAGAAATCTGATTTTTCATGGGCTATGGCATTTAGACAAGCTGCACATACACATTATTTTTGTACAATAAAAACTAAAAACCATAAGGGATATGATTTATCATTTGTTAGGCATCCCTATCTTTTCTCTTTGGTTCAGATTTGAGAATTTAGAACCATCATTATTTTCCTAATCTAACATATTGACAATTCAAGCTTAAATGGTTTGACAAATCTTCTTTCACTAACCTATCAGCAGAAATTTAACACATGTTTAGTCATGATTAGGCTAGATGACTGAACAAGATTATTTCTTTTGAACTAGTAGTGGCATTTGGGCTGGCACATTTTCAAAAACACTCATTTTTTGTGGGTATGGGGCTGTACCTATACTTTTCCTACCCTCTTTTAATTTTTGTGTTTTTGTTTTTCCTGATTTTTCATCAATTAATGTTATGTACAATGAATGAAAATTTTAAACTAGGAACTTTGACAAAAATAGTGTTTGAGCATCCTTCCATTGACAAGACCTCTGAATACCTCTACTCCATCTAGCTCTTGTAAAAATAAAGAATTATTACCTCTAAATAAATGAATGATATAAGGACCTTTCCACAAATTTGTTAGAAAAATTAAATATTACAGAGCAATGCAACACATAAAATATGCGGAAAATAAAAGCACACAAAACACATAAAACTAGAGAGACACAGATATACGTGGTTCACCCAGTTTGGGCTACGTCCACCCCGAACAGCCAGTCCTTCCTTTCTATTATCCATCAAAAATGAAGAGACAAAACCTACAGTAGATCCGTTGTAATATCCTATGTTCTCTCTCACAGTCTCCCTCTCTAGTTCTCGCTCCGAGAATACACACACATACGATACACAACCACAATACAATACCATCATAAAAGCGAGGGGTTGCCTTCTAGGGCAAAAAACCCTAATCTAAACATAACTTCTACCGTCAGATCATCCGCCTATGAACGGCCCAGATTGACTAGAAATTACTATACTTTTACAAGGCAATTTTACATCTATTTTTAGCTTCGGGGGCGCCTCCCCCCGTGGACCCCCCACGGTAGCGATTAATTATGGGCGGTGTTGCCACCCCTTTTAAGGTATAGGGGTCCAATGTTGTGATACAAAGTAAACAAGATAATCAGGCTCCACACGCAACAATCTCCCACTTGGAGACTGATTGTAGCAACTCCACCTCTGCTTCATTTGCTGGACAATGAATCCTCTTTGGACCTGGCTCTTCCTCATCTTCATCGTCATCCTTGAAGACAAATTGAAACTGAGCATGTTCTCAGTTTCTCCCTAGTTACAAATTTTGTTAGCATATCTGCAGGATTTTGGCTAGTGTGTATCTTTTCTAGCTTCAACTCTCCATCTTCCAATATTGACCGTATGAAATGGTACTTGAGATGTATGTGTTTAGTCCTAGAATGAAATGCTGAGTTCTTTGCAATATGAATAGCACTTTGGCTATCACTGTATAGTGTGCCCATATCATGCTTCTTACCCAATTCATCCATAAACCTTTGTAACCAAATCATTTCTTTACTAGCCTCTGTAGCAGCAACATACTCTCCTTCTGTTGTTGAAAGTGCAATAACACTTTGGATTTTTGAAACCCAACTGACAGCTGTTCGACCTACAGTAAATACATATCCTACGGTGCTCCTCCTTTTATCCCTATCACCAGCCATATCTACATCAACATATCCCTGTAGAGCAATGTTTGAACCACCAAAGCATAATGCTTGATTTGTGGTACCTCTCAAATATCTGAGAATCCATTTTACTGCCATCCAATGTTCTTTTCATGGATTATTCATGTACCTGCTTACAACTCCCACTGCATGTGAAATATCAGGCCTTGTGCAGACCATTGCATACATTAAGCTTCCAACTGCTGATGCATATGGAACTTTAGACATATATTCCATTTCTTCTTGGGTCTTTGGGCACATCTCCTTACTAAGTTTGAAATGGCTAGCAAAAGGTGTACTAATTGGTTTTGCATTGTGCATATTAAATATTTTCAACACCTTTTCTATGTACTCATTCTGAGACAGTGTTAATTTGCAATTTTTCCTGTCTCTAGTTATCCTCATACCAAGGATTTGTTTTGCAGCTCCCAAATCCTTCATTGCAAATGAATTTGCCAATTTTCTTTTGAGCACATTTATTTCCTACATGTTAGACCCTGCAACAAGCATGTCATCTACATACAATAACAATATAATATAGCTTCCATCATTTTTCCTTTTTAGATAAACACAATGATCAGAGTGACATCTAGTATAACCTTGTTCATACATAAACTTGTCAAATTTTAGATACCACTGCCTTGGAGCCTATTTTAAGCCATACAATATCTTCTTTAACCTGCACACCAATTTTTCTTTCCCTTTTACCTCATATCCTTTTGGTTGCTGCATGTATATATCTTCCTCCAAATCTCCATGGAAAAATGTTGTCTTTACATATAACTGTTCAAGATGTAAATGTTCTGCTGCTACAAGACTTAAGATAGTTTTGATTGAATTCATCTAAACAACAGGAGAAAATATTTCATCAAAATCAATACCTTTCTTCTGTGCAAACCCCTTCACCACAAGTCTAGTTTTGTACCTCTGTTTTCCTCCATCTTCTTCCTTCAGCCTGTAAACCCATTTATTCTGCAATGTAGTTTTACCTGTACGCAACCTTACTAAGTCCCAAGTCTGGTTATGCATTAAGGAGTCCATCTATTCTTCCATGTCTAGCTCCCACTTCTTCCTGCTTTCAACCTAAATTGCTTCTTCATAACATTCAAGTTCACTAGAATCAGTCAACAATAAATAATATAATGAAGGAGAGTATCGTTCAGGGGGTCTACTTATCCTAGTAGATTTTCTAACACCAATTTCATGTCTTTGAGGTGCCTGTTGCTGTTGTGGTGGTTTCTGCTGCTGTGGTTGTTGATTATTATTATTTTCAGGCACCTTTACTTTTTCAGTTATCTCATCAAGAACCGTATATTCCTTGCTTTCTTTTTCCTATTTCTTTTCCTGCAATTGATTCTTATACAAGACCTTTTCATTGAATATTACATCTCTGCTCCTAATGATTTTGTGATTTTCATAATCACATAAGCGATAACCAAAATCATTAACACCATATCCAATAAAGGTAAATTTATTTGATTTTTCCTCAAGCTTTGTTCTATTTTCTTTATTAATATGGACAAAGGCCTCACAACCAAAAGGCTTTAAAAAATAGTAGTTTACCTTTTTAC